>JAJMEP010000019.1:89538-221594 GCA_030574195.1 Groenewaldozyma auringiensis
GCCAAAAAAAGTATATTTATTTTTTTTTTTTTTTAAAAGGATTTTTTTTGACCCAAGGTTCACAAAGTGTATTGTACATATATATACATTGGAGGAATGAAACCACATGCGCACTTTGGGAACTTTTTTTTTCTTGTTTCGGGGAGGGCGAAAAAGAAACATAACACGTACAGTACATTAATACGGTCATGAAAAGTCATTTTGAGACTTTGATGGCATTTCTACAGTGATGATTAAAACGATTTTGATTCTTCATATAAAATAGGCACAAAAATGCATACAAACAACAGAAAATAAATAAATAATATTAAAAAAAAAAAAAAAAAAGAAAGATGTATTCATACAAGGATGGCCTTTTTTCTCTTCTCCAAATCAATGCACACTCTCGGTCAAGTTTTCTAGTTGAAAAGGAAATCATCTAGAGATGACCATGACTCTGAATCAATATACAGGTAATCCATTGAATGTAGCATTGATTTCTGTAGTACCGAGCGATCAGTACGGAAAAGGTACATGACAAGACCCCAAGACACGCTTGCAAAAATGGTGTACCCCAATGAAGATACTTTATCCTTAGCCAAAGTACTAGTACCAGTGTTACCAGCACCTAAGTGGGTAGGGTAATTTTTCAACAGGTACTTGGCAGACCCTAGAACCACTCTCGAGAACACATACAGAACTATCTGCTGCTTGACAGGGTTCGAGCTGATAGCGCTGCGGCCAAACACAGCGTACCCGCCGACCAAACCTGCGCAAAACGCATCAATGCCGTTTTGATTACTACTGATATCGTGTTGTATTCCTTTATCACTGACATTCCCGCTGGCGTATCGCCGCACAAGTTTCAGCAACAGCAGTATGGACTTGTATACAAACACAAACGAGCCCAGCGTACGTGCATGGCTGACTGTAGCCCTCCAAACAGCCTTTATCCTCGCTTGCCATCTACAGCGTTAGTTGTATGCCCAACAGATATGGTCACCAGGTACGATTGACAGATATGGTTACTTACGGTCCTGACCTAAAGAGAACTGACATGACTAGTGCATGACAGAACCGCAGCCTTGCGCCATACACGGCCCCGTTACGGGCACCCTTGATTACTGCGAGAATATCATGGTACTTGGGATCATCCAATACTTTTTGTAGCACTTCCATACCGATATGATCATGACGTGTGGAGAATGCCAACTGATCACAACCCACCTTTAAGTTTATATATAAATATATGTATGTGTGTTTGTGCGTGCCAGTTCAATCGGCTCATCAATGAACAAGTGCCATACTTTTTATTGAGGCAAATGGAAACAAGCCGGCTAGAACTCGTAGGGTGGTACTCGTATGCCTGGGCATGCGAGCCCTTTGTGGTATCAGCTGTTGGTACGTATGTGCCGCTACTGCTCGAGCGAATGGCGAGAGAGAACGGGATATGGGCCGGCGACTACGATACACCATGTTTAGAGGCACCCCGACGAACCGACGAGAACGGGATCCCCCTCCCGGGCGATTTGCCCAAGTGCGTTGTGTATTTTGCCGGGAGACTGATTGATACGTCCAGTCTGCCCTTGTACACATTCTCCATCAGCGTGCTGGTGCAGACTCTCGTGGTTATATCCATGAGCGGCGCCGCTGACCGTGGCCATTTCCGTAAACCTATCCTGGTCGGGTTCGGGCTACTTGGCGCAGTAGCCACTACTTTATTTATATTCGTGACAAGCACGCGGTACTACTTGGCTAGCTTACTCGCTGTGGTATCCAATTCATCGTTTGGCGCCGTGTCCGTGTGCGGGAACTCTTATCTACCCGTACTGGTTGATAACTACGGCGGGGGGATAAGTTTACCCGATGACGAAGAGGGGAATGTAGAAGAACCCGGCAACAGTGATACAGAATCGGTAAATGATAAGAAAACATCGACGCTCAGTGCTCAAATAAGTGGTACTGGAGTCGCTACAGGGTACGCTGCGGCATTCATTGTACAGTCGTTGACTATACTTGCGGTGCTCAAAACCGGATCAACATTGTTCAGCTTGAAATTAGCAGCTACTATTGTAGGAGTATGGTGGCTTGTGTTCCAGATACCTATAATGTTGTGGCTCCAGAACAGACCAGGTCCCAGTTTGCCCGCTCAGTACACGCAGCGAAGCAGCAAGGTGTTCAGGGTGCTGGGGTACGTTGAGTACGGGTGGAAAACGTTAGCAGCTACGTTCAAAGAAGCCAGCAATTTGAAGGATGTGGCTATTTTCCTCATTGGGTGGTTCTTGCTATCTGATGCAGCCACCACTATCAATTCCACGGCGGTACTGTTTGCCCGTGCAGAACTCGACATGACAGCACCATCGCTGGCGATTGTCGGGCTGTTAGTGGTTATTGCTGGAATCAGCGGAGCTATAGTGATCCCCAGGTTCATTCAGCCAAGGCTAGGCGATAACCCGGTCAATGGGTTGATATTTGTCACACTAGTAGCAGCAGTGATCCCATTGTACGGGATAATTGGATTTTTCTTCCAAACTATAGGGCTGAAAACTGCATTTGAAATTTACCTGCTGGCTGTATGGTACGGGTTCGCATTAGGAGGGCTAAGTTCATTATCAAGATCAGTTTATTCAATGCTGATCCCCAGAGGTAAAGAGTCAACTTTTTTCTCGCTATTCTCGGTAACTGATAAAGGTTCGTCTATGATAGGCCCGGCAGTCACGGCATTTGTCATTGACCAAACTCATAACATTAGGTACACTTTTTACATTCTACTAGCCATGATGCTGATATCAGTAAGTGTTTTCTGGTACCTAGACGTTGACCGCGGTCGTAAAGAAGCCCAGTATCTGGAAACTGTTGAAGAGTGATCAGGTATCAGGGGGATCAGGGGTAGCAATTTTGAAACATCATGGAATCGATAGTTTGTCAATGTTTCAAAAGACTCACATTGCTAAACCCAATGTTTATCTGATCTATTTATCCACCAATGGATAGACACCCTTTTATCTTTCACTTTGACCATATCTGCCGGACATATATAATTGCAATAAAATAGTCATCGAAAAGACCACATTTAGTTATTTCAATCTGTTCGATTTCTCCCCAGTTTTTTTTTTAATTTTGACTGAGAGGCCTTGTTCGATCTCACTATATAAACAGATCGATGTTCTGTCAAAATACATTTTTGAAATTTTTAATCCAAAACAGAATTACCCCTTTTTAGAAACCCTTTCTTGAGAATACATCCAGTACAATGGGGAATGGAACCAGCCAGATAGCAGACTCTATTGCGGAGGGAACGAATTGTAAGTAACTAAATGAATAACTGGACGAGCGTTGCGATCCGTTTTAGCCCGTGAATAATGGTATGATGTAAATGATGTTGTTGTTGTTGTTGTTGTTGTTGTTGATTGGTCATTTTGTTCATCAGCCGGGTTTGATTACAAGTATTCATGGCATTCATGGAATCGAATTGCGCTTATTTAGTTTCACCTAATTGCAGGAATGATGGTTGCTAACTAGAATAGTCGATAGAGAAGAGATTGATAGACTTCTCAAACGGTTCATGAAACTTGATAAGGACAATTCTGGTGCAATTGATAGAGATGAGTTTTTGAGTATACCAGCTATAGCCAGTAACCCGTTAGCGACGCGACTGATTGAGATTTTCGACAAGGACGGCGACGGTACTGTTGACTTTGAAGAGTTCATTACCGGGCTAAGTGCATTCTCATCCAAAGGTCACAGCGACGAGAAGCTGGAATTTGCATTCAAAGTATACGATATCGATCGCGATGGGTATCTCAGTAACGGCGAACTGTTTATCGTGTTGAAGATGATGGTAGGCAATAACCTGAAAGATGGCCCACTACAACAGATTGTCGATAAAACAATAATGGAAGCTGACAAAGACGGTGATGGGAAATTATCATTTGAAGAGTTCAAACAGGTTGTTCAGAATACAGATATTTCTCAAGCCATGACTTTGGATTTATTTTAAATGATCCATAAAAGGAAAAGCTATTCCAAAAATGATCAAGATCAGAAAGAAAATACTACTACTACCAATAAAAATGAGCCTTGTTTTTGAGTTGTCTTTACCCCCGCTTGGTTAATAGTATCCATTAAGAACAGGACGATTTCATAATTATACATGCAACCAGTGACTAATAGTGTGAATTGTGAATAAAAGAGCACCTGCAAGGCTAACGATATCACAACACTAAAGGAAACCAATCGGATTTTCATTAAATGTTAAATGAAGAAAATTAATCCTTGCATGTTGGATTTTTTCCTGCTTTTACCCTGTTTTTTGCCTTTCTTATTGACTGAGGTTGTCATTCACCCCTGAGTTACTAGATTCAAATTTGAGCCGTTTTCATCTTTGACAAGTTGTTTTTTCAAAAATGACACAACATTGGTTTCAATACAAGAAACAACTGATCAAGTGAAAGAACCAGGGGGTGTTGTTTATTAATATTCATATTAATATTAATATTTATATTAATTCATATTTCATTTTAGTGCATTGACTAGAATGCGGCTTTCAAAGGTTCATGTGGGAAGACGCACAACAATTAATTAATTTAACGCACCGATCAACAGATTCTCTTACTTGATTTAGCGATTATCATTTTTAAAGAAACGCAAAAATAAAAAAAAACTTATTTTCTTTTTCTTACCATCTCATCGCTTTTCTCAAACATTTCCTTTACAAAAATTGTGATGCAAACGATCTATTCCTATCTGTTACATCTGTTACCCGTGTGTGTGTGCGTGTTAGGTTACATCATTCATGTGTGATATCATTATCTTACTACAGCCCCCTCGTCCATATCCGACATGGCTCACATTTTTTTTAACTGATCCTTAGGGTATTTTGTTGGTGTTTATTGTGGGTCCATCTTGCTTCCCCGGCATTTCAAATTCTCTCACCTGATGATATCTATTATTGATGAACCTATTGGAAACTAACTGGGAGGCAAAGTAACTTGACGAATGCTCCTTCGGGTTTTGTCTCTATTTGTTGATTTTGCTATCCTTTATCTTTTCCACACGCTAAGGTGCTTATCCTACGGTCTGTCCCCCTGCGTTTCTACCCCGGACAACTTTTTTGTTGGGTAAAAAATGATTTATAGTATTTATCAACAAGCTATTCTTACTGGTAGGCATTGGTTGATACGTCGAAAGATCAGTGCCTGGGATTAGTTTTTTCTTGCAACTTGCTATCGGGGTTTGTGGCCAGAAACTGACCTGTCATTAAGGTGGCTACCATCTAGTCTGCTATTACTTTTCTATGATTCCCGTTTTCTTAGACCTGGCCATATCGGTCCTATGAGAATTCAGGATTTCGTCTCTTGCAGAAATTTGGTTTTTAATCCTATACACCCCCCTTACTTTATAGGTGTATTTCCACATTTTTGGTTTTTTGTTATCAGCTACACTTTGTCAGTTCAATTTGGAAAAACTTCTCACTAATAAGAAAATATCTATATCAATACTTGTTTGTTTCTTTTTTCTGCTCTTGTTAAGTGCTTTTTTTTTCTTTTTTATCTTTTATTTTTTTGTTTTTGCTCGGGTGTCACCAGTGTTTTTTGGATCTTGATTTAAAATACCGTTAGAAACAGTTTTTGTGTGTGGTCGATACTACGAAGGGATCCAGGTCTTTTTCCTCCCCCCGTCTATAATATTTTTGTTAAACACGGTATATATACTTGCCTTTCGCCTCTCTTTTTCCCTCCCCCCTTCCTACTCTCTTCCTGGGTTTATCATTTACACCATCCCCTGCTCATCTTTCACAAATTACATTTTGTCTGGTTTTTATATTCAGCTATGAATATCAGTTTTGAAGCTTGCTTTGCTGGTGCTGACCTCGGGTTGCACCAAAAAGCGGATACTGATCCCTGTGGGGGCTTTGGTATAGAGATACAGCCCTGTTCCTCTTCAGGGATGTCTGAAAGAGATGGGTACCAAGCTGGTACAGCCGAGTACGGTAACGAGAAGAGACCCGAAGATACTCATGTACATTACAATCAGCCTTCAGTAGCCCACTTTCAAGATGAACATACGATATTTGACATTGATAATGTGATATCCAGCGACATGTTCGACATGAACGGCGTGACTACTGTGTTAGCTATAGAAAACTCGCTAAATTCAATGGACGCTCCACCAGCTCTGCAACCTACTACTACCACGTCGACTTTTTTGTGCTCTTCTTCATCTTCCTCTTCTGCTTTGGAAATGCAGCAAACAGGTGCTGCGGAGTATACTGACCCAGTAACTGTTTTTGCGCCCTTTTCAGAGCCGGGGTTTCTATCTAGTAGCCCTCCAGATACTATGACGAAACAAGTGTACATTCCATTTGACTCGCGGCGCAGTTCAAGCTCCGTTTCGTCGCACTACACTTACGTATCGTCAGGAACCACGCATGCGACATCGTGCACACCAAGCTCGGTAAACTTCACGACAATAACGCCTACCGAATTGGTATCGTCTTCACCGGTAATACCACCAGGAACAGACATTACTAGCGCGAGAATGTTACGGCCCAACTCGTTCAGCTTTGACTTTGATGCACCAGAGTTTACCGACTCTCCTTTACTTATGACCGACCCGTTGCTGAGTATCACGCTTGAGCCTTTACTCTGTGTAGAGCAAATCACAGCCCCTTCTGCTCAATCTGATCCACCAGCTCATGCTGAACCGCCAGCCCAGAGTACTGCTACGGATAATGGGCAAAGACGGTCGGCAAGGTTAGAGACAGTTGTAGCCAAACGGCCTCGGGGCCGAAGGCCGACGCGACATGCAAAGGAGCTGGAACAGCGACGCCAAAACGAGAAGATACTACAGACGGATGCGAGCCGCGACGGCAAGTACGTACGGGGACTGAAAGCGCGGAACCTGTGGCACACTGACTGCGTTTTACAAAGCAAGAAGGGGTACTATACGTGCAACTGCAACCTGCCCAAGTGCGCGCGTAGCTACCAGTCCATAGCCGCGCTGGCTGTCCACTACGATGACATGAACATGCAGCGACAGTTCAAATGCCGGTACGAATCGTGTCCGTACAGCGTGCTAGGGTTCCGCAAGCGCAGCGAACAACAGAGACATATCAAACACCAGCATGATAACTCGCTCAGTCACCTGTGTCCGCACTGTACTTACAAAGTACAACGCCGTGATGCTATTTCGCGCCATATGCGTGCTAACCACGCCGCAAGTATCCAAGACTACACTTTCAAGACCGAGGGCAATTTTATAAGACTCTATAAGAAAGAGTAACTAGTAATGATTCAACAAGTATTTAATGAATATATTTCATTTAACCAAGTTGCGTTGATACTTGTAGAAACCAGGTTTCTATGGTAGGCCTCGGAATCCAGCTTCTGTGCCAAAAACTGTCGTTGTCAGTTAATGGGGGCATGCCGTCATCAAAGTGGGTCCTCCAACATATCATATTACTATAATTGGTGATCATATAATTCATACCGTATACCAGCTATTCTTGGATTCACGTGAATTTACTACCCGTGATGGCTAAGCAGGTTCCCGTTCCGCATGGTTGACAGGTTGAGGCTTTGCGCCCCAAGTTCTTAAATGGATCTGCCCAAAGTAGTTGCGCCAGGTTACCCGACGTCACTGATAGATATCATAGTGGAACCATGACAATGGCTCATGAGGGGCCATTTAATGACCGTAAGTTGATACCGTAGTACCATTATTGGGTTCTAAAGCCAGTTACGTGATCTCATGCATCCAATGATAAGGGCAGGGGCATTATCTAGATAGTATCAGAGTTGATAACACAACTAATATCAGAACTGATAGTTGGATCGTATTACATGCTTCAATATTGTCGTATCAATAATACTCCTTAGCAATAACGGGCAATTTGTCTATCAGTTGAGAGAATCATATGAGTTCAAGTCAAATGATAATTCGGCCTTTAAGCCACTTTTTATAGCTTCAAAAGAGTCGTATGTTGTCGTCCTTCTAGTATGATCCTTTGATTCTCGAATTTAATGCAATGATTGAAATATCAAACGAGTAGCATTCATTACAATTGAGTATCTCGAAGCTCAACATAGTAAACCCAGTCCAATTGAACTTTTACAGGCTACCAGTATAGACAAATAGATCAATTCAGAATGACTGAATTTGACCTTTTCAAATCACAGTAAATGACAGTTTACATTTTCACGTGACAACCCTTCTACCATCCAATTAAATTCCAACATTACACTCGTAAACTACGTTTGCCCCTGCATTAAAAGTATGTTTTACCAAAAGTCACGAGCTCCGCCTGTTGATGTTCAACAAATCGCGACCTTTTACCGGTGTTAGGTAGGTAACGTTAAAATAATAAACATGGTGGACGATGATGATGCTGATGACTTTACTCCGTATTACCACCGCCTGTCCACGTATTGAAAAATGGATACTATCCAACTGATTGACGAGACCAAAACACTGCACCCCGTTGACGGGTTTTTGGCCAAGAACAAGCTGAGCCAAAACGGGCTCAACTACCATGTGGTTTCAGTGTTTGGGTCGCAGTCGACAGGCAAGTCAACTTTGCTGAATGCACTGTTTGGTACCGATTTCAGGGTTATGAACGAATCGAACCGTAGCCAGACCACCAAAGGGATATGGATGGCCAAGGCACAGCTTACTATGGAGACGGATATCAAGGGGAAAGTCGCCGCTATGAGAGGCGTTTCTCCTGAAATTAGCTCGAACTATTCTGAATCGTCTGACGAAGATTTTTTGAATGTCGTGGTGTCTGATTCCAATATTCTCGTGCTGGATGTTGAAGGCACTGATGGTCGTGAACGTGGCGAAGACCAGGACTTTGAGCGCAAATCCGCTTTGTTTGCACTAGCAACATCTGAGGTGTTGATTGTTAACATGTGGGAAAACCAGGTAGGGCTGTACAATGGCGCAAATATGGGGTTACTGAAGACTGTTTTCGAAGTCAACTTGTCGTTATTCTCCAATAGTGGTAACAAGTCGTTGATTTTGTTTGTTATCAGGGACCATCTGGGTAACACACCACTGGAGAATTTGTCAACTACTTTGTTGGAAGATTTGAATAAACACTGGGCTACCATTTCCAAACCGGAGAACTTGAAAGATGCCAAGTTGGAAGATTTCTTTGATATCAAGTTCCATACATTACCTCACAAGATCTTGTTACCCGAGAAATTCAACGAAGAAGTGAATAACCTGTCCAAGAAGTTCATCAACCCTGGCAGTGAGGATTTCGTTTTCAAACCTGAGTATCATCGAAATGTGCCTATTGATGGTTGGCAATTTTATTGTCAGAACGTTTGGGAACAAATTGAGCTCAATAAAGATTTGGATATCCCGTCGCAACAAATTTTGGTGGCGCAATTCAGATGTGAAGATATCAGTAACCAAGCCTGGGACCATTTCGTTCAAGGGTTACCCGAGTCCAAGCTAGACTCTCAGTTTGGTCATTTAATTGGCAAGTTGCGTACCAAATCGTTGGAATTTTTTGATCAAACTGCATCACGGTACGTTAACAAAGTGTACCTTGCTAAACGCAAAGAACTTGTATCTAAAATTGACGGCAAAGTTAGTGAACTACGAAGAAACTATTTGGAAAATATGCGAACCCAATTGTTGAAGGAATATGAAACTTTGCTGACAAAATCATCTCATTTACCATTTTTGCAACGACTTGACCAAAGCCGTCAAGCTATTGAAGGCAAATATGCGGCTGAAGTGAAAGAATCTTCATTGGATGTTTTGCCCGTTGATGAAGAGTTACAAGTGTTGGTCCAATTGTTGGATACTCGAGAAACCGAACTGAAGGCAAATGAGCTGACTAGTATCAAGAAACGCAGTCTCAAACAGGTAGATAAACAATTGAGAGAGAATCTGGATTTGCTTTTTATACCGGAAACTGAAGGACATGTCTGGGATAACGTTAAACAGTTATTTGATAAAACGTTGACTCAAGTCTTGGAAACTTACGATAACGGGTTAGATTATAAAATCGGCGGCAATGAAGAAGTCTATAAGTCTACGACTTTGGATATCACACGGGGAGCATGGAAAACTTTGGACACACGGCTAATTGATATAACTCGGCCAGATAATATTCTTGTTCGGCTTCGTGAAAACTTTGAAACCCAGTTCAAGTACGATAAGAACAAAGTACCTATCATTTGGAAACCCAATGATGACATTCAAACCCCATTTATTGCATCAAGAGACTCAACACTTGAATTCTTGCCCTTATATGCTACAGCTAAGCTTAGTTCTGGAGAATTATTTGCACCTTCTGATGATTTATTTGCTGTTGGCAGTACTGATGACGACGACGATGAGATCACTGACCCATTCTATGAGCGGATCACCAAACCACGACAGGCAGAAATAGCTGAAAAGTTCAAAGCTCAGGCTAATGCCATGTACGTTGAAGCACAACGGTCGACTACCCCAACAGTCACCCAAGTACCCTTTTACGTTTTGGTGCTGCTGGTTGTGCTTGGATGGAACGAGTTCATGGCAGTGCTAAGGTCACCTCTACTGTTTATGTTTGCATTGATAGCAGCTTCAGGTGCATACGTGGCATTCCAGCTGAACTTGTGGGGTCCCATAATGACGGTAACCGGAGCAATGAGCACCAAAGTCGTGGAAGTCTCCAAGGAAAAGCTACGAGAGTTTTTGGAAGTACCTAATGCTCAGCCAGAGAACATTGAACTCAAAACCTGGACCAAACAACAAGACGATGAAGCCAAAGAGCCCAAAGAACCTAAAGAAGAACCGCAACCTGTTAGAATTGAGTAATTATTTATAAAAATCCCGTATTCCATTGTTAATATAAACTTTTAAAGAGGGTTCCAGAGTCCAGCGTACCAGGTGTTGAGTATCGGACATCCCCGCATTACATCATCGCGATCGCCAGTATTTAATCTATAAAACCGGGGGTTGCCGCTTACCATTTACACGGCTTGTACGAATAAAAAGCATTATACACATACTTCGACTTCCAAGAATCACAGTATTGTTGAATACAAGCCAGGCAAAGTGAACGTGAACCTGTTGGTATTACAATTTAGGATTTTGTACATTTTGGAGTTTCAAGTTGTTATTTTTACTGGGGCGGCGCGGGTTGTTTGAGATACAGCAATTAGGCTTATCCGACCCCCTTCATTTTGACGTTACTTCTTTATCATTTCCCCACCACTCTATTGTTGGACGTATGATGGAAGCATGAGCATTGTATCGAGCTCGCTTGGATGGACGCTGCCGCGTGACCGCCGGCTGGTGCACTCACAATCCCAGTTCTGGTACCAGCGACGCGGGTTGCGCATAGCGTACCGTACAACGTTTGTTTTGTATCTGGTATCGACATTCATGAACATTGTATCGGTTATATCGCACCGGTGGTTTCGGTCACACGTCGTGATAGGCAGCGCGCTCACCGTGGACTCATCATATGGGCTGAACGAGTTTTGCTCGAACGAGGGCACGGATTACATGATTTGTCGCCCGTTCCCAGAGGATCGCGATTGTAAAGTCTCCGGAGAATCGTTCTGCGTCGTCTGGCGCAGCAGCGGGTTTGCCATGTGGGTATCGCTGGTTTTCCAGGCTGCGGCCATTTTTGGATACTTTGGTACCACGTTCGTGCACCACAATAACTTTTCGTTCGAAACAGGTTGGAAAGTGATATCGGGACTGGTAGGCACTTCAGCCGCAATGGGTAGCGTGGCTACCCTGTGTATGGCAGGATTACTGGAGAATTCTGCGCGGTTCCACACAGGCCATTGGCGGCTGGGGCTAGGTTGGGTATTTGCATTAGTTTCGTGGTTACTGTCAATAATTATAATAGTTGTGCTGGTGGTAGTGGGGTTGATGAGTCCCAAGGAGTATGTTGGGTTCTACGACACAGACTTGGAAGACGACGAAGAAGACGATGATTTGACTGAAAATGAAGAACACGACGATTTTTACTACTACCAGCGCCAAACACGACGTACATATGGGTCATTCTGACTTTTGTAACATTAACACATTATTTTATTATTATTATTATTATCATCATCGTTCTACTGGTTTTTTATTAGACTTATTCCCACCATTGTAGCTTTTCTTGTCTCTTTGTTTACCGGAATCGCCAAAGATCCGTTGCCGCGCCAGCTGGTAGTCCTGCAGCTTGGCCTCATGCTGTTTGCGTATATCTGTTTCCGAGTTACTATTCGTGCCAGAAGCGTTGGAATCCTGTTCGCGTTCTTGCGAAGTGTCCCGTTTAAGAATCTTCATCTGCGGCCGGTACGTAGTATGAGACGATGTGGTATCTTGAATTATGAACTTCTTGGGCTTGTCTCCTCCTCCGCTCTACTTATTAGAACCATCAATGCTTTGATAAAATTCACATCCATTACTCACCGGTGGAGCTGGAGACCAGTCGTCACTCCATGGGTCATCGGACATGTCTGCACGGTGAAAACAAGCTTGATCATGATAAACACTAGACACACTGCAGTAAAAGTACTACAGTGAGAGTTAAAGGAACGATGCTTTTATCAAACTACCAACAAATAAATATTTATGTAAACAACGGAGACCAGATCAACCTGGTCGTCCATGTGCAGTGGAGGAACGAGGACATTCAGGAGGCCAGAACCGGTGCCGTATTCCTGCCAGTATATCAAGACCAAGCAGTACTATAACCGGCACCAGACAGAGAAACGCCAGCACAAGCTTAAACGAGTACCAATTGATTAGCAAATTTCAGCTCTTTCCCATAATCTAATTATATTCAACTTACAGAAGTGTTTGTTATCGTCCACTGGATTGTTTCAACCACGGAGCCCATCAAGTCGTCCGGCTGCCATTTGAGCTCATACACCAGGTATAAAGTATGTATATACGCGCACAGTAAAGCTCTAGTATACGTTATTTAACTACAGATCGATAAAGGCCATCGAGACCTTATTTTGTCTCTTTTTCGCAGTAGTAAATTTTCACTTTTCAAATTTACACATTGAAAGAAAAAAAAACTCTTCAAATTTCAACAATGCCAAAGGAATCTATCAGAGAATCACCCTCAGTTGTGTCTTCCATTTCTGGATTCTTCAACCCTGAAACAACTCCCGTCCTTGTCAACGTGGCCTTGTTTGCCGCTGGAGTTTTGTTCATCAAGAGTTCTATCATGGACAACCTTGCTCCTCAGTATGTGTCAAAAAAGAATATCTTTGCTTCAGAATGTTTGCTTCAGAATGTTTGCTTCAGAATGTTTGCTCCAGAATGTTTTACTAACGGTTTAGATTATAAATGTATATATGTATAGATAATGTCATTCGCTAATTAGGTTACTGACAACTGTCTAAACGCTGCTTGTATGTTCGCCTTGAGTTCTTTATAGCTAGTAACAACACAAGTTTTCTCATCCCGGGATACCAACAAGATATTCTCATCAATACCCGCATCCAGTTTGTTCAAGCACGAGAGAACATGCACAAGGTCAACTACCGGACGCCCGTACTCGTCGACCTGGTGGAAAACAAAGTCCCGGAACAGGGATATAGGATACCTGTCGCCTGCTTTGGACCATTCCGGTTGGTTAGCATACTCAGGCCGATTATCAATGAACCCCAGCTTTGCAATCAACCGTACCAGCCGTCCGTTCTCCAATTCTCTGGATAAGTTGTCTTCGAGGAAATCATTGTACCGCAAACTGTAGTTGAGACTGTCTACGATTTTATCTGAAATAATCGCCAACGCTTTGTTAACGTCTCGGGTCTCGTCGCTGAAAAGGTACTCGACAAATTGTCCCATTAGTGCCCCGTATCGCACAACGACTTCTTCTCGAGCCTTGTCGACATTTTGCAACGCCTGAGCGCCCTTGGCGAGCACAAGTAGTATATGTCCCACGTTCGTTATATCGTTCTGTTGTTCCGCTTGTAAATCAACATCGGGGTACTCCAAAACGTCCAGCACACCAACGCAGTTGATCCTCACTTTCCCCTTTCTGGTCACCAGTATTCGGCTCAAATCGGGGATTCTTGCTGCCAAGTTGCGTCCGTGCACGGTTTTCAGCCCAGTGAGTATTTGCACCATGTACCCCCATAGTTCAGACTCGCTAATGCTGGGGTTGTTGCTGACAAACTCGAGCAACGTCTGAGACAGTGGGAAGTAATCATAAACAAACACCAACGAGTTATCGCCAAATGCCATAGTAGTAAACGCTTCACGCAACTCAACCACGTTGGGGTCATTCAAAAGCCGCCAGCTTTGTACAGTCTTGAGCGCACGCTCGTTCGTCAGCCTGAACCCTTCGATACGACGAAGACAGTACGGTTTCCCGTCAGTCGCAGATATAGCCTTGTACACCCACGTAGGGTACCCGAACGCGTCTTTAGTGCCAATGTTCAAGTCTAACGGTACCAGCGAGTGGTAATTCGATACATAGTCAGGCAACCCGCTACCGGGCAACATCTGCAGCGTGGCTTCGTTTTTGCGCTGCAGCTCTTCCCGTATTTTGTCAGGTAAAAACAAATCCTCTACGCTGCGCTCGTGTCGCTCCTTCTTCATCTTGAAACTCGTTCGCGGCGGCGCATACAAATGGTACTGCAACGGATACGTCGACGCGTGGTACAGTAGCTCATACGGCGTTTCTTGCACTGGAACAGGAGGTATCTCAGGCTCATACACATCGTACTGGTGGCCGCTAGGTGACGGCTGTATTAGTGATTGCGGTTGCGCTTGTTGTTGTTGTTGCTGCGGTGGTAGTAGCGATTGTGGTGGCTGTTGGTGTTCTTGATGTAGTGGCATTGGAAATACTCCGCCCGGCGACGAGGATATTGACGACAACGGCGGTGGAGGAGGAGGTACTGGCTGTGAGAGCGGTAAGCCTACTGGTTGACCGTTCGGGTCAATCGCAAGCCGACTGTAGCTTTGGGTAACGTCGTAGTCATATCCATAACCATCGACCGGGTGTTGTAACGAGCCCTGAGAAGCTGTTTGTTCAAAAGTGTCCTGCACGCCAAACCGTGGCGTAAACGTTTTCTCTGGGTTGAACTTCGTAGTTCCATCTACACGTTAGTTGACTGCAAAGCGTTTGTTGAATCATAGTCCAAGTGTATCATACTTTTGGGAGCAAATGTGTCCTTGAGATAGTCCTTCCCAGCACCACCAGGGGTGAATACCGGGAGATTCACGTTCAATTTTTTCTTGACTGCTGCCTGTAATTGTTAGTTATATTTCCTTAGCAATTTATTTTCAAATAAAACTGGTATCCTTACATTGGCAGCGGTAACAACTACAGGATCCGGCTGAGCTGTAGGCTGTTGATTATCGTGTTTGAATATACATCCTTTATCCGCGTACTTGCAGTACCCGTGAATCAGGATATTCCTACACGGAGTCTGGCTAGCACCAGAATCGTCTGCACTTAGTTAGTCACCTACACGTTCCCTGGTGATTATTAACACACTATTGTTCGTAAAACGCGACTTACTTGGTTTGGGACCCATGGATCTTTATCAACAATCGATTCAAACGAAGCTCATGATCGTGAATCGTCGTCGTATATGATTTGTTTATTAAGGCTCGGTAATCGCGTTGTACAGCATGTGTGCAGCAAATAACGTTAACTGAGAGATCTGGAGCATCAATTCCTGTCATTAATTTATTTCCAACCATGTCGACGACAGTGATTGTTACTGGAGTCTCTAGAGGTAAGTTCTCAATTACAATTATAGAAAACTACATAGTCTAACGTATCCAGGCATTGGCTTGTCTGTGGTGAAAAAGCTGTTGGCAAAGAATGTCAAAGTGATTGGTGTTTCCCGATCCAAGCCCACTGATTCCGAGCTGGATACAGCAAACTTCAAATACGTCCCTGGTGATATCACCATTGAGTCTACTCAGACCCAGGTTATTGAAGCTACCGAGGGGAAACTTGACGGGATTGTGTTCAATGCCGGGGTTTTGGACCCTGTGGCGAAACTTGCGGATGCAAACATCGAGCAATGGAAGTTGATTTACGATATCAATGTCTTGTCGATTGTTGGGTTGCTCAGTAAAAGTATTCCCCTGTTGCGCGCTTCCAAGGGCAGAGTAGTGTTTGTTTCATCTGGTGCTTCGACTAGCCAGTACCCTACGTGGGGAGCTTACGGCATGTCCAAGGCCGCGGTCAACCATCTGTGTGGTACACTCGCAATTGAAGAGCCGGATATTTTCAGCATCTCCGTGGCTCCAGGGGTGGTCGACACCGCCATGCAAGATGCTATAAGGGACACGCATAACTGCACGATGCCCAAAGAGTTCCATAACCGGTTCGTCTCGCTCAAAGAGACCGGCGGGCTCGTGCACCCGGACGTGCCTGGCGAGGTGCTCACAAACCTTGTGCTATCTGGCAAGGGTTCTGATCTTAATGGGAAGTATCTACGCTACAGCGACGACCTTCTCAAAAGTTACAATTAAGATATTTATATGTATATAAAATGAGCTTTTATATCAAGTGACTTATATCCAGATGGCAGGGAAACTTGCTCCACTGCCGTCAAGAGAAATCTTGTTAGCCGACGCAAGGGTCCTTCGGATCGGCTTGGGACGTAGTTTCCTATGAATAGCAGCGACATTTGGATCCACGGTAGTATTATTCTTACGCCATTTCTTGCTCTTAAACAACCCTGTCAAAGATACCATTTTGCCTTCGGTACTGGTACTACCACTGCCTGATTTTGGCGGCGGTGGTGGTGCCCGACAGCTTTCCACAACACTCTCGCTCTGTTTCTGTCCTCTTACCCATGTTTGAGGAACACTAATTTGAACATTATCATAAACCTGGATTATGTTGAACGGTCCGTACTCGTTCCGCGCACGTTCTGGCCGCGGCGGCGGCCCAACACTATCTCCGCACGACGAATCTGAGCCCAACGATGTCAAGCTCGGCGTTAAATAGTTGCGGTAGGGTAACGGCGCATACAAGTCAGGCTCGCCGTTGATTAATGGTTCTCTGAAGTCCCCGTCACCGTAAACGTCGCACGGATGCGTGTAGTAGCAGCAACTTTGGTGTGGCTGTACAGGCTGCGGAGGCTGTGGAAACTGCAACTCTGTTCTAAAAGGGAGCTGCGGCTCAGGCGGAGGCTGCCACGGCACTTCGTACTCAAAGTTCCAAGGTTCAGACTCTGCGTACCTTGAACAGGTATCTATCATTGGATTTTCGCAGCTTGCACCGAACCACAGATTATCGCCATCATAGTACTCGACGTCGTCAGCAGGGTACCCCGGGCGCGGCGACCACGTTTGATCCGTATCCTCGGACAACGTGCAGTCTTCAAAATAGTACCCGTCGTCAAGCACCCACCATTCTCCTTCGGAGTACGTAGCGTTCCTCAGCAGCCTGCTCTGCACGTGTGCACTGAGCTCAAGGCACCGGGGAGAGTTTGGCTGGTAATAGTGGTGATTATGGTAATCTGGGGTACAGCCGTGCCCCACCATCGACGAACTTACCCCACTAGTTGCATCACCACCACAACCACCACCACCATCACTGGCCAAGGGGTAGTCTTCATCATTAGTACCAAAGCACCCCGGCGTGTGAAACTGGCCATCACTCGCGTCCGTGTATTTTTCATTGTCGCTGTACCAGCTGGTATCGCTGTCGCTGTCGCGGAAACTCAGCCGCACAGGGTTGGCCATTGTAGGTTCTTTGAAATGGAGTGTTTCGTAACCTCGGTCTTGCTCAGTGTACCCAAGTATGGATTCACGAACGTATTTCCTCAACGTGTATGGATCAATCCACACCCCATTGAACCTGTCCATTTTTGTAGTTTAGAGTAATTACAAGAAAAGACTGGCAAGTCTGTCATTTTCCAGTTATATATTGATAAAATATCATATCATAAGGTATACAACCTCTACTGAGTTCCATAAGATCGTTCTCCAGAAAACTGAATTAACATGCATGCATATATATATAAATTGATAAACTACATAAACTTCATTTACGACCATTGCCGCCGCTGCTACTCCTACTACCACCGCCAACTCCGCCCTTGTGGCTGTGCCGTTTCTTTAACCTTGGTTTCCAGAAACAAAGCGTTTCAAGCTGCGATCTCAGCTTTTCTTCGCTGGGCGGTTTCTCAATCACACCCGAGAACAGTTTAGTGCTGGTCGATTCACTGGTCGCATCATGTACCAGCGTGGTTATGGCCACTATGGGCGTATTGCAGTTCACATTGGCAGTGTTACGCACCAGTCTCACGATATCCGCGCCGCCCATCTTGCCTATCCTAAACTCCAAGAATATGATATCGAACATCACGTCGCCAGATGCCCGACGTATAGCCTCCGTGGCTGACCCTACGCTGACTACACGGCACCCAAGCTTCACCAGCATCTTCTCCGTGGAGTAACGCCAAACAGGGTTGCTGTCGCACACCAGCACGTCAAGTACTCGAAACACGGGACTAGGAGTGGCTACACTACTGCCGCTGCCTATACTGGCTCCGCCTACACCGCCGCCAGCACCACCGCTACCGCCATTGATGATATTGTTAAGCTGGTAGTTGCTAAGTTTTAGTGATAACTGGCGACGCCGCTGTACGCGCATCAAAGCCGCGCTCTTGCTATCCTCAGAGTCTGAATTGAAAGGCGACCCTATAGTAGGTTCAGATACTTTGGTGCGGTACGCTGACCCACCACCACTGCCTTCAACAGTATCGCCGCCGCTGCTACTACTACCGGCAGTAGCTATCGACAAGTGTCGGAACGAAGAACCTCTTCTATGACGGTCAGGCGAGCCCCCAGATGAAACTGAACCGCCACCACCACCACTAACACCACCGGCACCGCTGCCTGATGAAGGCTTGAGAATCGGTATAGGTCCCGTGACACCGGTACCCATGGACTCCTGGTCAGACATACCGCTTTCTATGCTAGGAACCTTGTTAACGTTAATTCGTTGCGGCGACAGCATTGACGGGGGTACTCCGCCGCTGGGGAAAACCGCACTGGTAAGTAAAGGCGATATAACTGACGCAGAGGGGCTTCGTACCGGCGACTGGCCACGACTCGACCCTGCAGACGCCGGCCGGTCGATTTTCAGCATTGATGAGCTCGAGTACCCTCTTGATCGTGATCCGCCGCCGCCACTGCTGCTAGACCCACCGCCACCTCCACCACTGGTGTTAGTGCCGGTGTTACTACCTGTATTTGTATTAGGAACGTTTATAGCTTGTGATGCGCTGGTAGTTGTCAGAGGCGGGCCCATTATAGATATACCAGGGTTAGTTGATCCTGAACCGGAGCTGCTGGCATTGCTGCTGACTTCCCACTGGTCGCTAGTTTCACTTCGTAGTTTTGATATCAGTTCTTTGTTGGCCTTCTCCAGGACAGGCAGGTTCTTGTACGAAAACGACCCGAAATCCTCATTGAGGTGCTGCGGCTCGCTTGACCGCCGTTTACGCTCGTCACGCACGTGCGGCGGAATGTGTAGCGGTAGCATACGGCTCATCCGTCCATCTGAAGTGACACTTGTGCTGGGGTTAGAGTTCATCACCACCCCGCTGCCGCTGTTGCTGCCGCTACTCAGTCTGCTTGATGTGAACCGTCTACCCGTACCGCCGCTCGTGATATTGCCCGAGACAGATATGCTGTCGCGAACGCTGTCGCTGCTATCGCTTTCGTCGTCAATAGCTATCTCGTCTTGCCCTATATCATCCTCAAACGGTTGCATTATAGCTCCTCTAGAGTCAAAATAGTCTGTAGATTCAGGGTTCTCTACTTTGGGGATGAAAGACGCTTCCTCGTCCCACAAGTTGTCCCAGTTAGTTATCCCCTTGAAGAATGCATGTTGTTTGATTTCGTCGCCGCCGCCGTTCGCGCCTAGCCGTGCACGGGGGTCCATACACAGTAACTTATTGATCAGGTCCTTTGCGTCGTCAGATGCAATGCCTTCGTACTCTTCTTCGGTGATTTCGTCATCCAAGAGCCAGGGCCACTGAATATTGCGGTCCAAAATGTTCTGGAACACTTCTTCGGGTGACCCTGCGTGGAAAGGCGGGTACCCGTACAAGAACTCAAACAGAATACACCCTAATGACCACCAGTCAATAGTTTCGTCCTGGTCCATGCCCCTGATAGTCTCCGGAGACAGGTAATCAGGCGTGCCTACAAACCGCTTGTACTTGGATGGATCGCTAGGGTCAAACAGAACAACCCTATCGGTACTGTCTTCAGTCTCAATAAATGTGTGTCCGCTATCCGACCGCGGCGAGTCAAGCTCGCCTCTAGGCTCGCTGCCACTACCAACTGAACTGGTAGAAGGCTGGCGTATACTCATCCCGCGCTCGCTGCGACTATCCGATACCGACGTACTGGTAGACGAAGAACGTCCTATGCTGAAATACCCCGGCACTAAACTGATACTCGGATGCTGCGTGCCACTGATACCTACCGCATTGTACAATGCATTAGATCCCGTAGTAGACCCGCTATCAGTGCGTGACGCATGGCCCGGACCTGTAGTACTGCCACTGCTATTATTCCCACTACTGCCTGTACCGGTTTCCGGGAACTCGTTGGGAGTGCCTGTACCGCTATCGGACTTCATTTGCGTGTGACGGCCCACGGCTCCCATTTTAGATAACCCGAAATCAGTCAGTTTCAAATGGCCCATATGGTCGATTAATAAATTATCAGGTTTTAAGTCACGGTGAATGATACCTCGTTTATGCAAATCATCTACCCCGACAACAACCTCTGCAATGTACTTTTGGGACCACACCTCAGGCAACCCGCCCAACGCTTTCACTAGTGCTGCGCAGTCTCCGCCGTTCAGGTACTCCATGACAAGAAACAAGTAGTCTCTGCTTTGAAACGTGTAAAACAGCCGCGCAACAAACGGGCTGTCTGACTGTGCCATCATGATAGCCCGCTCAGCCTTAACGTTTTGAACCTGGTTTTTCGCAATCATATCGGCCTTGCGCAGCACTTTTATCGCAAAGTACTCGCCCGTGAGCTTCTTCCGTGAAAGGTACACGCTGCCGAACGCACCCTTGCTGATAGGACTGATGATCTCGTAGTCACGGATACTCGGCGGCGCGGGTTTGGGGTTGGGGATGGTCGATGTCAGTAGCGGCGAAATCGGAGCGCGCAGTATATCGCCCGTAGACGACATCTGCCGCGAGTAATGGCGCTGGTCGTCGTACGGCGATAACATGGGTGATCCAAACGGCGGTGTAGCAGGCGAAGTAGCCATACTACCTCCGCTGAAACTACCACCACCTCCACCGCCGCCGCTGGCGCTACCCCCGCTGGCAGTGTTGGTGCCAACTGGTACTGGCCCGCTTATAGACGAGTTATGGAACACTCTATTCCGCTGTAACGTGCTCATGGGCGACCCGTGGGTACGCGGTGAGCTGAAACTGCTTCGAGGTCTTAGCCTTGGGAACAGCGTCACGTCAGACTCCACGCTACCGTCGTGGCTAATATCGCTTTCGTCGGTGTTGAACGTACCAAGGATCCCATGGTTTATGCGTGAATTCGGCGTGCTTGCCGACGGCGGTGGCTGCGACGTAGACGTGCTGCTAGTTGTAGGGTTATCTCGCGACGGCGACGTTGGCGTGCGGCCGCGTTCAAACCCTCCTCCTGTGCTGTTCGTCAGCATTGATCTTGGCGTTATAGCGTTTTTGAAACTTGAATTTTTCCCACTGGTATTACTAGACGCATGTGGCCATTTCAACGACGGAGACGCGGGGCTAGTTGACGGTGATACACGCGGATCGTCTAGTCTTTGCAAGGGGACATTGTCAACAGTTTTCACCGGTAACTGGTACGGCGATATGTTAGAATTGGAATCACTTCTCCTGCTTTCCTTGCGTTTTTGCGGCAGTAGATCTGCACCCAGGTACGAATTCGAGAATATTGAAGATTCTCCACCTATACCGCCGCTTGACTCGTCTATACTTTGTTCATGCTCATCGTCACCGTAAATCTCCTCGTCTTCAATTTCGTCCAGTAAAACACTTTCATCTAGTAACCGTGTAGCTGCAGTCAATGTATCCTCCACTACACTCGATACTCTGCTATCCATTTCCCGGCGCAGTTTCTCCGTGTACATTAATATATTCCCCATTCGTATCACTGTATCGATCTTGTTACGCGCTACGGCTTCTGTGTCTTCGCACAACAGCGAAAGCCCCGGTTCATGGGGCGGCGCTTTAGGTGCCCACCCTAGAACCTGGTGGATTCTTGTTTCGCTGTGCGGAGAATGCACTCTCATTTCGTCGGTAACACCAGCTGAATCAGAGTCTCTCGACACGGTTATCGAAGGAGTTTTCACTTGCAGTGCCATATCGCACAACTCGAGCAACAGTTCTAGTAACCTAATGGGCGACCGCCGCGACACAGGAGACGCTGTGCCCTTTGATGACCGTATTCTTCGCGACCCTAACGGCGGACCTCTTGGTGACCGTGGTGGTGACCCGCCGCCGCCGCTAAAGTACTCTGGTTGTCCGTCGTACGGGTTAGGTAACGGTATACCTCTGTATTCAACAACCTTCCCGCTAGAGTAGTCCGACGGTGGCGGTGAATCGGAGATAGTCGACGATAGCGACCCGGTTGGTGACTCGATATTGTTTGATGCTGGCAGCGAGCTCAATATTGAGCCACTTTGAAACGCGGTAGGCCGCAAATCCTCCAGCAGCGTTATCAAATCAGATATCAGCATGCGGTGTTCTAGTAGTTCTTCGTGTGCAGCCGTTAACGTGCTTTCAGTTTGATGTTCAATGTAGCATAACTCGGAATGTTTTTCAAACCACCAAGTTGGCACAGACTGCTCACATATTCGGCAAAGTTCCACTGGCGGCGAGGGCATGGGTTCATCATTAGTCTGGGCTTGCTCGATATCCTCAAGGTACTTGACAAGATGGTTGATACCGAACCCCAGAGTTTCAAAAAGTTCTTGCGGAACATCGATGTTCAACGGCGCTGGGGCACTATACGGAGCAATTATCCACATGGTATGCGATGGTTTCCCCGTAGTAGCATCGGTTATAACTATTCCCTGGCCCTCGAGCTCAATCAAAAACTCCGAATCGTAGTCCTTGAGCGATATGCTGGATACCTGAGAGTTCCTGCTTGATCCTGAATCGCCGCTGTACCGCCGTCTATTGCTATTGGTGTCGCCATCATTCCTTCGGGTAATTATAGTGGTAACCATTGACGAGTTCATTCCGTCCAGGTCCTGGGTAGTTTCCGGTGACGGGGGCGGAGACGACAAAATGTCCAGCCCTTCCAAAGCGCCTAACAAGTCTTCTTCGTCGTTACTGATAATATCTCCACTGTGATCTTGGGTATCATTATTACCGTCGTCGTCATTGTGTTGCCGGATTAAACTGCCTAGTCTGACCACAAACCGAACCCTATAGCTTGTATCTTCCTTTTCCATGATTCTCGTCGCACGAACAAACACGTTCTTATCCTCGTCGTCGCCCAGAATAATGTTAGATATTGTTTTTTTAATAATTTTCTTCAATGGTGTCCTTGAATTGTGTGTTAGTCTTCTTATCATTATACCTCATGTGACGAATTATCATTACTACTTACCCCACGATATCCTCCCAAGATTTGCTGAGAAATATTACCACGCCGTCCAGAGACAGCTCCATGACAATTCTGTCATTCTGGCTTGTAGCAGTTCGCAAATCAATGTTCCCGCGTTCAATACTTCCGTTATCTTCTTCCTCATCTTCTTCATCTTCGTCGTCGTCGTTTTCTGAGCGCTGGTTGTCCGATGAGCCACTAGTGTTGTTACTCCTGATAACAGCTAGCGATTTGTCAACGTCATCAAGAGAAACCGCAGCCTGGTCGCCGTCGGTTTCCATGACGGGATCGGTCTCCCTGTGACCTTCAGACGGGTCCATTGTGGCTTACCGTAAAATGTGCACTGTTTATCCTCTCTCTCCACACGTAATAAAAATGGTGATGATGGGGGGTTACACACACCACGGGGCGATGAAATCACGCGAATTAAGGAGAAAATCGGTTCTTTATCAGTTACCTTCCGTCTTTCCCTGAGCCCTGGCGCAAAACCCTGGCTCGTTCAGAGCCTGTGAAGTTCAGTATGACTTCTGCTTGTCTTTGGTAAAAATGCACCGATAAGTGGATGAATGGTGAATGTGATTACCTTAACTATAAGCAGCACGCGCCCAGATCGAACTCCGTTTCACATATATGCCGTCTAGGTCTTAAGTTTACACATTAATTATTACGTACGCTACGCGTAGGGTATCGTACGTGTTTATTGTTTTATTGCTATGGAACTACAGGTACGCATTAGTTTTGAGCCATTTGGCTACATTAGCGGCATCACGAGAAAGCCAGTTGATAGTAGACTTTGTTAGTTCGATATTAGTTTCGACAATCTTGTCGCATCCTGTAAGATCTTTTTCTTTGACAAGCCTGTTCAGTTCTTCAAGGTGTGCTGGTTTGGTGAACCCGCTCGTGCACGCTCCCACGATCATGCCTACCATATGCAGCCCTGTGTCTGGTGGGAACATCTTGAACACTTCGTCCCACCGGTTCACCAGAGTATCCCATAACAACAGTTTGCTGTCTTTATCGTAGGTAAGGCCAATTAGCGCATACGGAGCCATGGCCGGTTTGATAGTCCCGTCGAGGATTTGGTTTACCAGTTTTTTCTTGTACGCCATGTCGGGGTAGCTTCCCAGCGCACCTAGCGCGTGTCTGCCAAGCTGAGTGGTTTGGTTTTCCTCGTATATCTTGTACAGCGTGTCCCATACTTGCGGTGTTTTGGCTTGTTTTGCTACTGCAAGGAAAATCGGGTACCTGATGTTGGCGTTCAACGGAGTACCCTTGAGGGACTCGTCAAACAACGGCTGGGCGATTTCCAAAACTTTTGGGTCGTTTGATTTGAGCGCTCCAGCAAATACAGTCGATTTCATTTCAGAAGTCGCGTACGAGTCTGTGGGTAAGATGTTGTACCCTATTTGATCCAGCTTGGTACCGAAAACGTCGGCTTTCAGCTTCTTGATACCGGCGACGACTGCGTCGTCTTCGAAAAGCCATGCTTGCTCGAATGCGTCAAACGCCTTTGAGATTTGAGACCACACGTTGTTATTGTCGTCGGATTTCCATGCTAGTAAAAGGTCAAGAAGACCTGTGGTGGGCTGGATACCTGAGGTAGCCAGAGTGAGCGCATCGGAAAGCAGTCCTATCCGGTCTTCAGGAGACAGTTTCCCCTGTTTGCCTGCTAATGCTAGCTTCCCCAGTCGTTCGGGGGTGTATGAAATACGGTATATGCTCACCCGGTTAGAGTTCAAGATGAAAAACTTGTTGGTCAGTTCAGATTTGGGTAAAGTCATTTCACGGTCAGTCATCACTTGAGACTTATCCACCCCTAAGTCTGTTTTCAAAGATAAAAATACCGGGTACAACACGGTATCTTCCTCGGGTTTCACATCGCCAGTAGCTAGAAACCTATTCTGGGTCAACGTGATTGAGTTTTCAGATTCTTTGACGGTGATTAAGGGGTACCCCACATTGGATGTCCATACTCCCATAGTTGTTGTGATATCCTTCCCGATACCAAAGACAGCGACTCCCACAGATCAGAAGTTTTTGTATTCTGGTATTTGTGTTTTTTCAAGTAATGGCTGACCCCCTTCAAGAAAGTTTCCTCGCCAATGTAGTCTGCTATCATGCCAAGCACTCTTGCACCTTTTGAGTACGAGATCTCATCAAAGATCTGGCGGATATCCTGGGAACTGCTTACCGGTACTTGGATAGGGTGTGACGGCCGCAGTGCATCTAGATGCAAGCACTGCTGGAAACTATCGACGGTGCTATTTTCCCATATTTTGTATTCCGGGTAAAACTTGTTGAGCGCATAAAGCGAGGCCCATGTAGCGAACCCTTCGTTGAGCCACAGACCGTCCCACCAGTCCATAGTGACAAGGTTCCCGAACCACTGGTGGGCGAGCTCGTGCTGGATAGTCTCTATGCAGCGGCGTCTGTTAGCCTCGCTGGTGTTTTCTGGCACGACGAGGTACTGCAATGCGTATATGACGAGCCCCCAGTTCTCCATAGCGCCGGCAAAGTCGTGTGCAGCGACCATATCGAGCTTAGGCAGGGGGTAATCGACGTCAAAGACTTCTTCGAAAAACGCCAGCGTGCGGGCAGACAAGTCTGTTGGCTGTTTGTACAGCTCTTCCTGGCCAGGGTACCCCCAGACGCGCACGGGCACTTTGAACAGATCCGACTGGTAAGTGACGAACTCGCCGACCACAAATGCCAAAATATACGTCGACATTAGCGGGGTAGTTGCGTAGCTGGTGTGTTTCCATCCGTCAATAACCTCCGTGCCAATGATCTCGTTGTTGGACAGTGCCGTGAACTTTGGATCAGTCACCAATTTTGTATTGAACTTGGCCTTTAACGCAGGTTCGTCAAAGCAGGGGAAAACTTTGCGACACTCGGTAGCCTGCATCTGGCTAACTGCGACATACTTGGTATCGCCTGTTTCTTGGTCTTTGTAGCTGCTCAGGTATAACCCTGCCAGTTCTTCTTTCAGTTCGCCTTGAAACTCAATGGTAAGAGTACCGCTTGATCCAGGGACCAATTCGGTGGTAAATGCAAGACTCACAGTCTCATTATCAGAATCAGTGGTCAAAGTAGGTGCACTAGTGTCACTCTTGATGGTAGTGGTAGTGACGAACGAAGCATTGGACAAGTCGAGTGCTACTGAATGTAAAGTGATTTTGTCACTTTGTTCAATGATATCAAGATCAATGGCAACTTTACCTCCAAACACTTTTTTGTCAAGGTCGACCTTCAAGTCAAGCTTGTAATGGGTCGGCTTAACATTACCAGGAAGTAAATCCTTCTTGTACCTACGATACGTTAGTGATTTGTCGATCGGCTTTCAGGGGAAAACAGTAACTTACTCAGTTAAAGAAGCCATGACAAACTGATACAATGATTTACAATGATTTACAATGATTCACAAAGGTTTACAAAGGTTTACAGAAGTTTATATATACATTAACTTGTATAACTCGTGGTTAATTATTTTAAATCTCTCAAAAAGAACTTTAGATAAAAAAAAGGACTCAAACAAGTTTTTATCCGCCTTGGATCTAAAAGTTTGGTGGTACCTATCATCTGATAATACGATAGCGATCGCACGGCACTGAGTCTTATCTATCGTGGTAGGTGAGAAGCACAGATAATGTAGTATTTAGCCGGTTTAACGGCGCTATAGCTAATGGATTATATGAAATAGTATTATATTAGTACTAGTATTATATTAGTACTAGTACTAATAGTATGACTAGGGTACTGGGGTTATGCGGTGCGTTCAATTAAATGCACGCCGCTTGAAGTTTCTACAATATGGCTTAGTTCACCCACGTTCAAGTCATAAGCGGCATCTTCAAATTCCTTTTGCATTTCGCCCCGGCCAAAATAACCTAAATCTCCTCCGCGACGAGCAGAGCTGCAGTCGCTTTCTGTCAATGCGATCTCTCGTAGCGAAGCGGCACCAGATCGGATTCTAGCCTCATGGGCCAGCAGAATCGATATCGCTTCTTCTTTAGTGCGAGTGATTGAAGGGTCTTTCCATGACGAGGGTTTCCTGCTGTCCTTGTGTTTTATCAGTAAATGGCTGGCTCTGATTTTTTCCGCGGAAGTACCGCTGTTACTACCACTGCTGGCATTTGATCCACTGGATGAGTAGTTTTTTCTCATGTAAAGAGTAAGTTTTTCAGAATCAGATCCCTCTGGTGGCTCCCAGGATGATTTGTTTGTGGCACTATTGTAATAGTAAGGCAGATTGTACGACTTTGAGTGTCGTATTTCCCATCCGCTGGCCAAACCTGATTCTTCGTCAGCCTAGAGAAATTTTGATTAGTATGTAATGCTCATTTATATGGTAGAAAAGTACTTACCATAATGAAATTTGTTCGCTGAAAAGAAACAGGTCAATAAACAAATCAAGGAATGATGAATCTAGTAATCGGCAAACCGTAACTTAATATTTATACTGTGTAATGCAATGGCAATATGACGGTATAACAATACAGCATACTAGCAGCCACTTTGGTTTATAAAGTCTTCATTGCTTATATTCATGTTAGTGTTTGTTTGTATTTATTTATATTTGTTCTTACTTGAATATGTTTGTTCATAATTAGTGAATGATAAACGTTCATGTTACAGCAGGCAGCAACATTTGCTATGTAAATCTATTCTACAACGAGTAATCATCATTTGAACATCACTACTTGCTATTACATACATTCTACTATCATTCAACTATCATTCAATTATCATTCAACTTATTGCCATTAAAGAAGTGTCCCTGGTTTTATCATTTTCATGGTCCAATTTATCAAATTTATTACGTAAGCATAATAATGTTGACCGCGTAAAATCAAGACCGGGGTATCACATTCTACGCGTTTATTTAAATGTAAACAACCCCATCTTTCTTCTTCACTTATTTTATCTTTCCTTGTTCCATAACGTTTTACCCAAATGAGTTACTACGCGTCTAACTTGGGAAGTGATCCCATTGAGGAAGAAGACGAAACTAAGAATAGAATGGCTGAAGCTGTTAACAAGCTTGATTTGTCCGATACTAATGTTGTACCTGATACCACAACAACTGCCAGTGGTGGTGGTGATAATAATGTTGACCCTGAAAATACTACCCCTGTTGATACCAAGTATGGTGATTTGAATCAATCCAATAAAAGCACTGTTCTTCAAGAAAGGTCTGTGTCCATGGTGAGCAACATTGGATTGGGTGATACCATTCAAAAACTGAGTTCTCGTCGTAAGAGCGGTTATACCATTTTGACACCCCAAGACGGGGGACTTATCTCCCGTTTACCTGATCAAAGGTAGATATTTTTGTTTGTCTTTGTGCATGTTTGTCTATGTATGGTTGGTTAATTAACGTATAGACGAGACATTGTTGCTCGTAAGGGATCTGTATTTACGCTTATGGTTGTTGGTGAAAGTGGACTTGGCAAGACTACTTTTATCAATACTTTATTTGGGGATACTTTCAAAGATAATAGTATCCCGCGTAAACTATTTTGTCATCCTGGAGGTCGAGAAATTGACGGATGGGATAAGACTACCAAGATTGATATTAAAGAAGCCGAATATGAAGAAAATGGGTTTAGAACCAAATTTACCGTAATTGATACCCCTGGGTTTGGAGATTTCACCAATAATGATTTATCTTGGGCACCTATTATCAACTACCTTGAAGAGCAGCATCGAATTTATATGTTGAGAGAAGAACAACCTGATCGTCGAGCATTGACTGATACTCGAGTTCATGTATGTTTGTATTTCATTCGGCCCTCTGGACATGGTCTTTTACCCCTTGATATCAAAGTTATGCAAGAATTGAGTTCTCGAGTTAATTTGATTCCAGTTATTGCTAAAGCAGATTCTCTTACATTTGAAGATCGTCAAGTTTTCAAAAGTAATATTATGGATTCAATATTGGAAAATGATATTAAAATATATCAACCGTCAGACTTGGAAGATTTTAATTTTAACAAGAATAAGGCTGAGGATGAAGAAGAGGATCAATTAGAGGCTGATGAAGGGGTGAAAAATAGTAATGATGAGATTGATGATGCAAGGTATATGCCGTTTGCGGTTATTTCGTCTGAGTCACTTGTAGAGAACTCCGATGGCCAGTTAATTCCCGGACGACAGTACCGTTGGGGGGTTGCCGAAGTTGAGAATGAACAGCATTGTGATTTTGCCAAATTGAGACGAGTTTTGTTTAGTCGGCATATGCTTGATTTGATTGACTCGACTGTTGATCTTCATTATAATTACTATCGAGCCAAGACTATGCGTAATCGCATTAACCATGCACTTGCCGAGCAAGAACGTATTCGCACTTTGCAGCAGCAAAAGGAGACGAATGATGATAATGGTGATAACAAAAATGGGGAAGATATTGACGACGATATGGTTCAGTTTGTTAAGATTCCAATTAACGATCAAGGAGGGATTCAAACGTTACGGGCTATATCTAAATTTGGGGAAGAGTTTCTTTCAGCCAAGACTTCGGAGACTCATCCTATTTACGTTACATTGAGACGCCGGGCCCAGCAAGCGTTTGATTCTATAGTACTTTCGCAGGAGTCCAAGTTTATCCGATGGCGTCAAGAGTTGAAACAGCGTCAAGACGAGTACAACCAAGACTTAATTCGTGCTCAAGAGAGCATTGACGAGTTGAGACACGAAATCGGAATGCTTGATCCACGTGGGCGTAGTGGAGGAGGCGGCGGCGGCGGCGGCGGTGGAGGGAATGTTGGTGGGATTGACGAAGTCAATGATGTAGATGAAAGGTTTGATCATCCTGGCAGGTATGGTATGACTCGTAGATGATTTTGTAACGAGAAAACAAAAAAAAAAAGAATACATTGGGTTTGAACTATAATATAGAGTTAAGGTGAATGGGGATCGTACATACATGTATGCACATGTGTGTGTACATGGTATTGTTAATGTACATCAAACCAGCGGTAGCAGTATTACCCGGTATTATATTGGTACATTTCGTAGGTTAATCATGCATGTATTAGTGAAATGGGATATGGGTTTTCAGTCAATTGCATTAAACATGGATACAGATACATTGATACATGGATATTAGATACATTGGCATCAGATGCATGGATATCAGATACAGAGATATGGATATCGGGGTACAGGTACAGGCGAATGGGACTCAAGGTTAGAGTTTCGCACAATGGGTCTTTGTACGGTTGGTTACTCAGCTGACGACGTGCCCAAAGGTTAAGTGAAAGCATTATCTGGGGGAATAAGCTTTTTGCATGTTACAGGGTGTAACTTGTAGCAGACTGTTACAGACTGTAGAACGGAAAGTGGAAAAAAAAAAAATGGAGGTCAATTGTAATGGTAATTACAATTACAATTACAAGTGTGTGACTAGCTACTAGGGTTTGGATCTACGTGGGTGATAGGCAAAATAGTCCGATTGGCTGATAGGAAATTTAACCCAATTAGGTAAAAACCCACTAAATATTTTGTGTTAATCACCCGTATGATGATAAATTGATTATGTAAAACGGCCGTGCGATGGAAAGAGAAAAAGAAATAAGATGAATAATCCAAGTGAAAAGCGTGTTAACTATATGTTACAGTTAGATGTACGTTAAAAGGCTGGAAGTACTTGGTAACGCCTTTTTGCAGGATCTTCGACGTAAAACCCCTAGTTATACATTTCTAAAAGCACTATAAAAGCATATGAAAATGTATTCCGAATGCACGAGGACTAAAATGAATATTCAGGGGCCAGTATTGGCATAATCTCCAACGGCTACAGTAACCTGAGTCAAAACCCTTCCTCTCTCAGGACGTCAGTAGTAATTGCATTTGTATTTGTAATTGTGATTGTATATGGACATTCAATAAATGTATAATATATATTGAATATATATTGAATATATATTGAATATATATACGATAAATATATTTATCTATAATATATAAATATATAATGGTGAAGATTCCGGATTCGGATTGATATCGGATTTGAAACCTGAAGCCGTTTCGCTAGTTATAAACACACCGGGGGGCCTAACCCATTTAGCCCGCGTATTTGATATATATTGCAAAAATGAAGAAAAGAAATCACCGGAAACTCTTTCTGAAACCATCGTAACCGTCAACCTTCCCAATTAACCATGTACCAAATCTAGTCCAAGTAACAAATAATGGACCAATTGAACCAATTGAATTGTCAATTGGATATTACATCCATTTATTGAGTAAATTGCTAGTGAGAAAAAAAAAATTGATTCTTTACCTGGGAGAGCAAAAAAAAAAAAAAAATTATTTGTGTATTTGCTTTTTTTTGAAATATTTATTTTATTGGCCGACGATCTTTTTTAAGCAAAAAGCAATTATCAGTTAAACTAAACAGAAACAAAAGAAATTATAGAAAATAAAAGTTTAAGCGCTGTTTTCGAACTCCGAACATTTTAAGCGCTGGAAATTTAATTTAACTAGTCCAGTACTGATACTAGTAGTACTAATACTAGTAGTATATAGTGTAGTAGAATACTCGTATAAGTAGTAGAATACTAGTATAAGTAGTAGTAGTGTATTTAGTAGAATAGTATTAGAGGCAAAGGACTATAAGGAAAATAATCATCAGCATCTTTTAACAAATAACAATTACACCAATGAACGAGTACACTTGTTACTGCTATGATAATTGTTTCAATCGAAGCTGATTCCAATAAGAAGAAATTTGGTTGGACACTCTACGAGTAATACTAGTAATACTAGTAATACTAGATACTAACTACTAGCACTTGTGGAAAAACAAAATTGGGAATTTCAATTGACGTGACGTTACGACATTACTTTTCTCAACGTACGTACCCCTCAGTTGGGCCTAAACCAGTTAGCACCACACGTTTTTGGTACTGTCTAATTTTTTGTCCAAGAAAAACTCACACTTGTGTACACTTTTGTTTAGAAAAACCAGCTCAATTGAGTTCTTTAATGGGAATATTTTCTCATAGGGAAAACAAATAAGGTAACTCCTCTTGTAGTGTTAGTTAGTCAGTCAATTCTTCACACGTTTATTTCTCCCTATTTCCAATTGTCAAAGTAAACTGTTTTCAAATTGTGTGTGCTGGTTTATATTTTTTTTTTGTTTTTTCCTGTTTTCCGTTATTTTATTTTTTTTTTTGGCCCTCCCCCTCCCCCTTTTTCCTGTAACTTACTTTTTGGCTCGTCGTTTATTATCCATTAGATACTACTGATACTCTCTCTCTCTCCCTTGAATTTTTTTTTTCAAATCTCCTTTTGTTTTGTCTGTTCTACTCGTTTGATTCTTCTTTTCTTCATCTTCTTCATTTTTCCATTGGAAGAAAGAGACAAAAGTAGAAACTCGTTCCGGTTTGGTTCTTTTTGAAAAGTGCCCAGTATAATTGGAAAAATTAACGCACCACCCGCATATACGCATCTTCCAACGCACATTCTGCTTCTGCTTTAACTGTGCTTATAATCATCGTCGCTGTCAGTCGTCATACTTCTTCCACTTCCCTTCTACTGCTACTACTAGTTCTACTACTAGTTCTGCTACTACTGCTACTACTAGTTCTCCTGCTAATACCAGAACTGGCATAACCTTTTATTTTATTTTATTTTGTTTTTTTGAATTTTTTTTTTTTTGACCTGGGTTATAACCGAGTCACAGGAAAAAAAAAAAAAAGAAGAAGAAATTCTTTCGGTTTCTGCTTTTTGCTTTCACCAAAGGGTACTTTTTTTTTCCTTCTCCTCTTTTCCTTCTCAGAGTTGAATTGGTTACACACAAAATTAAATTCTAAAATAATAAATAAAATAAAATAATAGTAAAAAGAAAAAAAATAAAAAAAAAGGGTCAACTAAAGTATCCATAGCCTTTTTTTTTTTTCTTATTATTATTACTGTGCGTGTGTTTTTGTCTACTTCCAAAACACCCCATATGGCTTCTGCTTCTTCTGCATTGCCGCAGCATACCAACAACATCAACAATAATAATAATAATAATAATCAGCATCTTCTTCCTGTTCTTCCTGTTCTTCCTGTTCATCAACAGAAACCGCAGCAGCACCACCACCACCAGCAGTATCTTCATCCACAACCTTATCTGCTACAACCTTATCCCGGCCAATCTTCCACCACTAACTCTACCACTACTGCATCCAGCACAGCAACTGCAGTAGCTTCTTCTTCTTCCACTACCACTAATACTACTCCTGCTAGTACTATAACCAACACCACTGCTCCTGCTTCCTCCTCCTCCTCCTCTTCTTCTTCCTCTTCTTCCTCTTCTTCTTCCTCCTCCTCACCTTTAACCTCGTCCGGTCCTTCTTACGCGTTGAGTATGAACGGCGCAGGCCACAGTGGTGCCACAGGGGTTCCTACAACTACTGCCCAAGGACAACAACACGAATATTCCCAACAACAACAACAAGTTCAACAACAGCAGGTGCAACAACAGCCTCAGTCGCAGCAGTACCAGCAGCCTGTAATGTACCAGCAACAGCAGCAACAGCAGCACCAGCCGTTGTATGCGTATCCTTCTGCGTACTACTACCAAACGGCTACCTCCGATTCACCGCAACAGCAGCACCAACAACAGGTGCAACAGCAGGTACAGCACCAACAACAAGCACAACAACAACAGCAGTACGGTGCTATTACTGCGTCCGGTGCTTCTAACGGGTACGACTGGTCTGCGTACCAGCAGCAGCAGCAGCAAATCCAGCAGCATTACCAGCAACAGCAGGCCCAAGCTCAAGCACAGGCTCAAGCACAGGCTCAAGCTCAAGCACAGGCACAGGCACAGGCACAAGCTCAGGCACAAGCTCAAGCTCAGGCTCAGCAGCAGGCTCAGCAGCAGGGACTGGCTGCAGATACACCGGCTTCCTATCAGACAACTAATAGCGCTGTGAATACTCCTGCTACTGCCGTCACTGGCAGTCCTGTTGGCGCGCGATTGCCCAAAGTTACCACCACTTTGTGGGAAGACGAAGGAACTTTGTGTTTCCAGGTAGTTGCCAACGGGGTGTGCGTTGCCCGTCGCGAGGACAACGATATGATCAATGGAACAAAACTGCTCAATGTGGCCAAAATGACTCGAGGCAGACGGGACGGGATCCTGAAATCTGAAAAAGTACGAAAAGTCGTCAAGGCTGGCTCAATGCATCTAAAAGGAGTATGGATCCCATTTGAACGAGCACTCGAGTTCGCTCAAAAGGAAAAAATCGCCGACCTTTTGTACCCCTTATTCGTCAGTGATATCAAGACATTACTGTATGCACCATACAGCTATAGACCTCCATCAGTCATGTCTTCAGCATCAGTAGACGATTCTTCAGATCACCACCACCAACATCACCAGCAGCAGCAGCAGCAGCAGCAGCAACTTCATCCTGCTGTGCATGCTGCTCGTCAGTACGACTCGCCTGCTAATACCACTCCGACGATAGTCTCCTCCACTCCTTCGCCAGGCCAACATGATCTGCATCATCCACACCCGCCTTCATCTGCCACCGCCACTGCTGCTGGTGCCACAACGTCCTCACAGCCACAACAACAGTACCAGCCATACACGTACTCGGACTACCCTCAGCAACGACTGCCGCTGCCGGGTGTCGCTGCCACAGCTACTGGCGGCACCCCAGTTTCTGCACACTACCAGTCTGCAGTCTCGTCTAATAATACCAACGGATCATCTGCTCTTCCCCCACCAACTTCATCCTCAGTGTCCACCTCCTCTGCCTCTGCCTCACAGCAACAGCCCGGAATGCACTTCCCGTTCAACCCTGCGTTTTTACCCACATCGGCGTCCCAGCCGCCAGCGCAAGCTTACAACAGACAAGCGTACCTGCAGTCGCACTCGCTAAGTACACCTCCGCCGCCAGTAGTAGGACAATCGAGCCACTCGTCCACGGGATCGTCACCGGCCTCGCCAATGGGCCACAACGCTGCTAGCGGTGTATCTGCCACCAATGCTTCCAGCGGCACTAATAACGCTACTTCAGCTGGAAGTGCCAACGCAAACACTGTCGCCAACAGCAACAACGCCAACAACAACAATACCAACACCACCAATACTAACACTAACACTAACACTAACGCCAACACATCCATCTCCGCACCGGGTACCTCGTCTGTAACTGGGAATGGTAGTGCTAATACGAGTTTGACAAACGAAAATAGTAGTGCTAATACTAGTAGTACGTCAGCAACATCTGCTGCTGGACCAACGTACGGATACTACCAGCAACAACCACAGCAGCAGCAGCAGCCTCAGCTATCATCGTTGAAGTACGGAACGACCCAAAATGACCGTCGAGAAGACGGAAACTAAAATTAAAAGGGAAGAAGAGAATTTCACAGAGAATTCCACTTCTTTTGAAATATTAAAATAACCCTTTACTTACTTTGAATAAAGTAGCCAAAAAAAAATAAAACAAAATAAATTTACACCTAAACATTGTATCAACGTACCCTGCCATTTACAGTTACATTCATTCATTTAGTTACTCGTGAAGAATAAATGGCATGCAAAACGGTTATGCAGGGGCCCCCTTGGGCTAATCCAATATACTGGCAAAGCTACTACTAGTAGGAACTGATTTACGTACGGATCGATCGATTAGAATATCACGCCTAAAATGCAGGAACAAGCTTTATGCCCACGGCGCACCACCACCCACCACCCACGAGCACACACACACGCTTGCACACGCTTGCACATGTACGGTTAACGCATGCAACACTAAAACTTGCGTTTACGCCCAAACCTGTAGCTAGCGATGCATACATAACTATCAACTAACAACTAACTAACAGCTAACAAACAACTAACAGCTGGCCATCTGGCTGCTTCCCTAAAATAACATGCAAAGATAATAATATGATAAGATTAAAATAGAATGGTAATAAGCTTTATGTAGTGAGCGCGCTACCTACTTTTGGTTCATAATGTCAACGTACCTGCTACGAGCATTGCGTCTCGTGCTCGATCTTCCCGTGCTTCCTGCCGCTAGTATATCATCAAGACCACCCATCAAATTAGGTTTGCCACTGCCACTGGACGGCGGGTGCGTGCCTGGCGCTGACGCTGCTCGTGCTCCTGGCGGGCCGGGCGTCAGCGCTGGCGGTCCCGGCGGTGCCGGTGTAGATGAACCTCCCAGTGGTGCCCCTGGTGGTTTTGCCCCTGGTGGAGGTCCTCCCAGGGATGGTGGCCCTCCTAAAGGTGGCTTCCCTCCTGGTGGCGGACCCGGCGAAGGGGTAGGTTCGGTCTTCTTGATGGCTGGCGGCGGCGGTGGTACGCTTGGCGCAGCTTGTGACTCCGCTGGCGCGTTCTTGTTGACCCACCGTTTGAGCTCTTTATCGTAGTAAAACCCATTATCTTCGCCCAGGTTCGCTCGCACGGCTTTGGGCTTATCGTTCTTGGGCTCACTGCGCTTGAACCATGAAAACAACCCTCCTCCTCCTCCGCCGCCACTATTAGCATTAGATTTCTCTTCCTCCTTTTGTTTCTCCTTTTCTTCCTTTTGGTCATCGTCAGAATCTTCTTCCTGCGGTGGCGGTGGTGCATACTTGTTGGGTTTCTTATTGCCCAGCCCTAAATCTTCAATCTCTTCGTCCTCCTCTTCGTAACCGTTATTCCATGTATTCTGAACAACGTTTTCTTCTACAGTTTCCTCAACATTTTCCTCAACGGCTTCCTCTACCGGCTCTTCATTATCAGGCTCAACTGGCTCAGGATCTGGTAGATGCTCAGGAGGCTCGTACCCGTAGATAGCACCGTACGGCGTGTACCCAGTGTTGCCCGACACATCGCTCACAGGCGACCCTGTGGTCTCTGGAGCATTGACTGGCGTGTACTGGTTCCGGGCACTGCTCGACGGCCGCGACGGCATGTACGGGTTAGGCGTAGCTGCCACGCTTCTCGGCGGCTGCAAAGGCTGTACCGTAGGAGCAGGCTGCGCGCGCTCCTTGGCTGTACTTATGCCTATATGGCTCTGGATCCTCGGTAACTGCGGCTGGTGTGTGGTTGCTGGGTTGATATCATTGAAATTCGAGTACGACGCTACCCTTGTGGCACCGTGGCTGTTGGCATTGCTGTTACCATGGTTGATACTCCCGTTAGCAATCTTGCCAAAAATCGTGTCGTCTTCAGGTTTGTCTTCCGATATGCTGTTTTCAGAGTCGCGCTTGACTTCGTCGTCGTCGCCGGCAACAAACTTGTTGAACGACTGGACCCACAGCTTGTCGATCTTGGGCCTGAACCATCCGCTCGACGACGCGCCGTCCAACAGACTCACCCACTGGCTGATCGTGTCGACTTTGGCAATAAACTGCGGCATGTACCGTACCCGTTTCGTAGTGTTCTTGATCGTGCCCGTGATCTGGTCCATGGTCTTGGACGCGTCGCTGACCATCCCGTGCTCAAGCAGAGCTATAGCATGGTGCAGCTTGTACAGTAGCAAGTATGGCGGACAATTGTCCAGTACAGTGGCATCAGGTAGTGACAAAGCTGTAGATGATGACGACGCTTGCAGTACTGAAGAAGAAGACGGCGACGACGATAACGGCTGGGTTCCTGAACTAGCCAACACGTACTCGTAGACTTCAGTCAACAGAATACTAGGCAAATCGTTGCCAGTGCCGTGTGGCGAATACTCCTCGTCGCTTCCCAAAATGAGGAACTTGCATGATACAGGATGGGTATCGTCTTTGGTGACCGCGCATATATTGCGCGGGTTAGTCACAGTCGACCCCAAGTGGATGACCCCTGATAACACAAAACAGATATGGCCAGCTTCAATGTACCCGTTAGTGACGAGCAACACGCCCAGTGCCACAATAGATTCTTGCGACTTTGGCGACGGGTTTCCCAATATCCACGACATGTAGTTGGCCCAGTTCAGCAGCGTGCTGTTGAGCGCGGTCTGGTCAATTGTAGGCGCAAGGTTCACCGTCATAATCTTGGGCGGCGCAAGCTCCTCAATGGCGTCAGACCCGCTGCCGGCAAACACCCTGTACATCAGCGCAAGGCTCTGCTGGGTGACAGTACCGGCAGTGGGTACCCCGTTCTTGATATCCTCGCGGATAAACTCAGCAACGGTGCTGTTCCATTCACCAGGTCCTAACGAGCTGGCAATAACCAGCGCGTGTGCCCATAACCGTCGTTCTAACGCTACCCTTAGCGCTGCTTGTCTGTTACCTGTCTCTATATACGCCAAAATCCGCTTAAGGTCGTCAGACTCTGTCGCTTTGCTGCCGCCAGTCGTAACCGCACCGGTATCCGCTTGAAGCCTGTTGTAAATATCGTTAGCAGATAACAGCGACGATGGTAACGCGCCCGCCGCCGAGTCCATGTCAGTGTCGTTGGTGATCAGCCCGGGGGTAAGTATTGCCCGCATTTCGTTGATAATATCCGGAGACAAGTTGCGCACATTGCACCCTTCGTGGGTCACTAGTACTTTGACAATTTTCCATAACATGATCCGATGCTTGTACCGGTGGCCGCCGTTCCGCAAGTCGTCGTGCTTCTCCATACTGGAAATCTGGGCATCGAGCCACTTGTCAACGTCCTTCTTCTTGTTTTTGGCAGGTAAGCTCTTGTTCGTCACAAGCGGACCGGGGAACTTCAGTGCCGTGGTGGTAGTATCGTTTTCGCCAAGCAGGGCACTCGCAGTAGTGACTTTTAATTCCATGCTGCTCGAAGTGGTGACCCCGTAGGAGATCGAGGGAGGGATACCGGTTATGACCCGCTGTCCGCCCCGGCTCCAGCAGAAAAGCGGGAACTGCCGCTTAAGCAGCGCCTGGTTGTCCACGGGCGTGCTGCGCATCTGCTGCTGCTGTAAAACGTTCAGCGACGCTGGATACTGCTGCGACTGCGCGCCTTGCTGGTACTGCATGTACGGCGGAACGTTGCTGTTCGAATGCGGCATGCCAGACCCAACTGGTGCAACAATACCAGTGGCACCAGATGCAGCACCTAGATTAGAAGCATAGTCGTGGCCGATGGGTGAAGAGTCGTCGTGTGAAATAGGTTTCCTGCTAAGTTCGGCGGGCAAGTCACCGTACAATGGCGCATGCCCTGAAGCACCAGATACTGAACCTGATGGTGGCGCATATGCGGCACTTGGACCTGATACTGAACCAGACTTGGGAGTATACGCTCCAGTAGCACTAGGGCCAGAATTTGAACCTTGTGGTGCATACGCTCCAGTTGTACTAGGACCTGAAATAGAACCTGACTGAGGTGCATAAGCTCCAGTTGCACTAGGACCTGAGATTGAACCTGACTGAGGTGCATAAGCTCCAGGGGCACTGGGGCCTGAGATTGAACCTTGCGGTGTATAAGCTCCAGTCGGTGCACTAGGACCTGAAATTGAGCCTTGTTGAGGCGGAACACCAGAAGGAACACCGGGGCCTGAAATTGAACCAGAGTGAGGTGCATAAGCTCCAGGGGCACTTGAACCTGAAACTGAACCAGATTGAGGTGCATATGCTACAGGTGCACTAGGACCTGATATCGAACCAGACTGAGGTGCATATGCTCCAGCTGGTGCGCTTGGGCCTAGCGGAGGTAAATTGCCACTAGAACCCTGTTGAGGTGTATATGCTCCAGCTGGTGCAACTGTACCTGGCAAACCTTGCTGAGGCAGAACTCCAGGACCGCTTGCACCCGACAATGAACCTTGCTGAGGTGCATACCCTCCAACTGGTACACTTGGACCAGACAATGAACCTTGAGGCGGAACTCCAGGGACTGGGCCTGAAATTGGCTGAGGCGCATAACCTCCATACGTACCACTTGATGCTGAGCCCGTACGCGGTGGCACGTACGAAGCACTTACAGCTGAGCCGGTACGCGGTGGCGCATACGAAGCACTTACAGCTGAACCCGTACGCAGTGGCTGCGGTGTTACTGTCTGTGGACCATGCGGCGGCGGTCCTGCTGTGCTCTTTGCACCAGGCGCATAAGGGTTGGTATACCGTTTAGTCGACCCTGTAGAGCTGTTCCGCGAATGCGTTCCAGATGGTGCTGGTGCCAATGGCGGCGCGTAAGGGTTCTTCACTGACGGCGACATGGGATGCGGCGATATCGTCGATGCACGTCTCACCTGTGGTGGCGAAAACGTTGGTGACATCCCTGGTGATGCCTGCTGGTGCTGCTGGTGCTGCTGGTGTGGTGGGTACCCAGGCTGAACACTTGGTGGTAGCTGGCCCTGCAGTGGTGCATACCCTTGCATCTGAGCATTAGGCTGGACATAACTTGATCCTGGAGATATGTAATTAGTTCCAGGAGATACAGCCTGATTAGCAAAGGTAGCCTGAGCATGAGCTCTCGGTGGTCCAGGTGGTGGTGCAGGTGGTGGTACATGCGATCCAGCTGGTGGAGGTCCATGTGAGAGACCATGCGGTCCAGGTGGTGGTCCGTGTGGAAGTCCATGTGGCCCGGACGGTGGCGGCCCAGGGTGCATGTTGGGTGGATTAACATCATACTGTTGTACACTGGGTTTCCTTGAAACCACTCTTCTATTCGGAACAACGGGCAAATCTTCAAAGAAAGACTTTGTAGGTCTGACAGTCTTTGGCTGAGCATGTGACTGGGTGGGTGAAAACGGTTTGCCCAACGATGGTGGAGGTCCAGGTGGGGTTTGAACCTGTTGTGGCCGATACATGTTGGCACCATTGTAATATGCAGAAGATTGTGGACCACTTGGCATCACTTGATACGACTGGGTAGTTCTTAAGTTTGGTCTGGGCATGATTCCAACCGGTAAATCAAAAGCGTTCCCCGTGGTTGACTGTGCAGAGGTAGTTTGCAAATTCGCGTGACTTTGTGCGCGTTGCAAATCTGGTGGTTGGTACGATGTTTGGTGATGCGGTACTGGTACAGGTTCAACATAATCATCGGGAAGAATATCATCATCCTCTTCAAGAAACGCCAAAGATGTTACTTGTGGCTTGGCTGCAGGTTCAGATTTACCCAGTTCATTGAAAAACGAGTTTTCTTCTGGTACCCCGTTAAACAGTGACTCTTCCGGCTGATTTTCAACTGGTTCATCCGGTTTCCCCAAACTAGAGAAAAATGGGTCATCAGAATTAGCAAACACCGATATATCTCTTTTATGTCCAGTAACTTTTTGTACAGCTAATGAGGATTTCTCAACGTCTTTACCACTTGGTGATGATTCGCTGGTTTTCATCGGGACCTTAGGAGTGTTTTCAGGTGATTGGCCGGGAGATTGTCCGGGAGAATCATCGACTTTACTAGGACTCAATGAATCAGCAACCCATGATACATCTGCTGAATTTTCAAATGGATTAGATTCTAAATCCAATTTATTTGAATCTTGGGTAATGTCAGCTTGCGAAACCTGGTTGAAAAAATCATCGCCATCTTGATTGTCAAACAATTGTTCATTTTTATCAGCTTCTTCATTTGTCTCATGCAAATCTTCTGGTGGCACTATGTTCTGTTGAGTGGGTATAGTTGAAACTTCACCAACTTGATTGAAAAAGTCATCATTATTTTTATTTTCAAACAACTGCTCATCATTTCCAACTGCTTCACTTATCTCATGCAAATCCTTTTCATTCAGATCTTCTAGTGGTGGTACACTTTCAGTTTGATGAGCCGGTATATTTGTAGGTTCACTTTGTGAAACTGGAACGGGATCATTTTGTGAAACTTGTGAAACTTGTGAAACGTGACTGAAAAAGTCATCATTATCACCATTATCAAACAGCTTTTCATCTTTGTCAATTCCTTCACTCGTCTCATGCAAATCTTTACTCTGATCTTCTGGTGGTACCACATTTTCAACTTGATTAGTTGGTACACTAGGGGCAGAATCACCTTGTGAAACTTGTGAAACTTGTGAAACTTGATCTTCATTTTCAACATTTTCAACAATCTCATTATTGCCACCCTCTTCAATATTCTCATGCAAAACCTTCTCATCTTCTAGTGGTACTACACTTTCAACTTTTTCAGTCAAATTAACAGGGTCCTCTTCATTTACTTCAGCAGAATCACCCTGTACAACTTTTTCAAAATCTGCGCCATCATTTTCAACCTTTTCACTCTGGTAAATTCCTTCACTACTTCCATCATCTCCATTCAAACTTTCTGGTGCTACAACACTTCCAACTTGATGAGTCGAAATAACAGAAACATCTTCTTCTCCAGTAGCACCACCAGTATTATCCACAAAGTTTCCATTACCCGACTCAACCCCTAAAAAATCCATCTTATTTGGGTCATCGTTATCGACTCTTGGCGAGTACACAAAGGGGTTTTCCTCCAAATCAGTAGCAATCTTCAATTTCTCCAATTTAACCGTCAACTCTTTCTCGTCCTCCGAATTAGTCGTAGTATCATGCATGAGTTGAATAGAATTGTTCTTGAACACAATATTCTCAGGCGGTTTCACACTGGAAGGCTTAGACGCCGGGTTCCAGTCGTAACTTCCTGATGCCATCTTGTTGCCATCTGTATGTTATGTTAGAATTGATTTCGCCACCACTCCCCCGTATGCAATTGATTAACTTACCAAACATGTACACACTCCTCCAAAAATCGTCGTCAGCCTTTCAAATGGACTATGAAAGTCCCGGCAGAAAACAAGCAGCGCCCGGTATCTAACTGACCGCAAACGCTAGCTCAGTATCAAGACTTCCAATTGAATCTGAAAGTCTCTTAGTTTTGTATAAGACCAAAAAAAAACAACACGGTCCTTAAGGTCTGTTCCTTTCTGGGTAAAAGTGTAGTGTGTTAATATAGTGTTATGATTTGTGTGAGTGTAGTAGTAACTGAACTAAAAAGACCAGCGCAAACATTTTTGTCAGTCTCGATTTACCCCAGCAAAATAAAAAAAAGCCATTAACGTTATTTTGACAGGCAGAGAGCTCTTCAGTACTAGTTATAACGTTAAGCTTAAGGAGGAAAAAAAAATTTTGATCTCCATCAAACATCACTGACCATGGCTAGAAATAAAGGGCCCAAGGGCAGACAGAACTTGCCGCCTGAGAAGGAACGGTTTTTGTCGTGTTGCACTGACATCTCGTTAGAGCTTATAGACAGTTTATCTACCAACAAGGATGTGAACTTGAACGGAGTTATAGGGCGAATGTCCAAGAAGTACAAGCTGAAAAGTCAACCTCGGTTAACTGATATTATTTCAGCTATTCCCGACCAGCACAAGAAGTACCTTTTGCCCAAGCTAAGGGCCAAGCCCGTGCGTACTGCTAGTGGGATAGCCGTTGTTGCAGTTATGTGCAAGCCCCACAGATGCCCGCACATTGCGTACACCGGTAACATTTGCGTGTATTGTCCTGGAGGTCCTGATTCTGATTTCGAGTACTCCACCCAGTCGTACACGGGTTACGAGCCCACCTCCATGCGAGCTATTCGGGCGCGGTATGATCCTTACGAGCAGGCGCGAGGCCGTGTCGAGCAGCTCAGACAGCTTGGCCATTCTATCGATAAGGTCGAGTATATCATCATGGGCGGAACTTTTATGAGTTTGCAGGCTGATTACCGGGAATGGTTCATTGCCAACCTGCACAATGCGCTGTCTGGTAACACTACCACCAACGTTGATGAGGCTGTGTCGCTCTCCCAGCAATCAGACACCAAGTGCGTGGGTATCACTATAGAGACGCGGCCAGATTACTGCACGGAAGTGCATTTGAGTGAAATGCTCCGGTATGGTTGTACTCGGTTGGAAATTGGTGTACAGAGCGTGTATGAGGATGTTGCAAGAGATACTAATAGAGGACACACTGTGAAAGCAGTGTGTCATACTTTTGCATTAGCCAAAGATGCCGGGTACAAAGTGGTCAGTCATATGATGCCCGATTTGCCCAATGTCGGCATGGAACGAGACTTGGAACAGTTTAGAGAGTATTTTGAAAACCCTGCATTCAGAACTGATGGACTGAAGCTTTACCCGACGTTGGTTATCAGAGGCACCGGGTTATACGAGTTGTGGAAGAACGGACTTTACAAGTCGTACAATCCCAATGCACTGATTGATCTCGTGGCAAGGATTTTAGCATTAGTACCTCCATGGACCCGTATTTATCGAGTGCAGCGAGACATTCCTATGCCATTGGTCACCGCAGGTGTGGATAACGGTAATCTGAGAGAATTGGCGTTGGCAAGAATGAAGGATTTTGGTACTACGTGTCGAGACGTTAGAGCACGAGAAGTCGGTATCCAAGAAGTGCATCACAAGGTTGTACCTGATCAGGTTGAACTGATTCGACGAGATTATGTAGCTAACGGTGGGTGGGAAACTTTCTTGAGTTATGAGGATCCAAAGCAAGATATTCTGATTGGACTGTTGCGATTAAGAAAATGTTCAAAGAAAACCACTTACCGTAAGGAACTGATTGGACAGCCTACATCACTAGTGAGAGAATTACATGTTTACGGATCGGTTGTTCCGTTACACTCAAGAGACCCGAGAAAGTTCCAGCATCAAGGGTTTGGTACGTTATTAATGGAAGAAGCTGAACGGATCGCCAGAGATGAGCATGGTAGTGAGAAAATCAGTGTTATTAGTGGGGTGGGAGTACGAAATTATTATGCAAAATTGGGGTACGAACTCGATGGTCCATACATGTCAAAGATTTTATCATGAGCAAGAGATTGATTTGATTTTCAACTTGAAATGGGGTTTCGTGTTCTTGGCGGTTTTTTGCTTTTTGGAAATTATCGCTGCAGTCAAATCGCCGCCCTTAACACACCCTGAATCCAATCCCTTTGAGTATTTTTTGATATTCAATCCTGATCTAGCATCATGGCCATAGAAAACCAACCGTCTATCCTTGGGTTTCTTTTTGGCTTGCTTGGCATTCCATATTATAGACCAATGAGTACCGTCGCTGTCCTCGGAGGGGATAGTGTAATCTGGAGGCAACAATGATCGTATAGTCATAACTACTTCGGGGTCCTGCTTTTCAAGAGACTCAATATTCCATTGCAACCCACCGTGCACTGCACTAGTGGGCGATCCGTCTTTATTAATTGGGCCCAGATCAAGAATCGCCGGGCACTTGCCAATGAAATCCATGTGTCTGCTTTTCAGCGATCTGGCAAGAATCTCATCGTCAGTCAATTGTGCCTGTGTCCACCATGAAGCCGGCATATTCTGCTCAATAGACCGTTTGACTTTTCGTTGTAAAGTCTCCTGTAATGCATATTTATTATTATTATTATTGGTAATGGTAGTAGACTGGTCTATTGTTGTAACTGTAACATTAGAACTCTGTTTTTTCTTGGGAGGTTCCACTTTAGGGGTAGGAAGGTTATGATAGTTTGCATACATGTAAACAATATCGTCTTCGTGGTTACCTCGAACACATGAAGCGCCAAGATCAATAGCGTAATCAAGGACTTTCAAAGAATCAGGACCCTTTGTAATGAAATCGCCCAAGAGAATCAAGTGGTCTTTTGTAACATCGTAGTCGATAGTTTGCAGTAGTTTCTTCAACGGCTTATAGTTCCCGTGAACATCCCCGACCAAAACCAGTTTGCCGCCATTGTCAAAGTCAGGGTAGCTAGTTGTAGCTTTATCTAATTGTTTGACCCGGACCAAATCAGGAACAGGATCAGGCATGGAGTTGGGAACAACTACAAATAACACATACAACAATGGTATGAAAACCGCTGCTGCAGGCACAATTTTCAACAAAGTCGACCATCTGCTGCGCCGACGAGTATTTATACCACTTGTTGATCCTGTTCCAGTGGTTGTTGTTGTTCCAAGGTTAGCCCATCCTGTCCGTTCATAGTGGTTGTAATGTTGACCGTCACTGCCAAGTAATCGTTCTCTGTCGTCAGCAGAGCCACTCATATTGACCTGGAGCGAATGGAGAAACCAGTTAAACAAAGTATAAAAACTCGTAGACCCTTTATTTTTTATTTTATCTTGTTTTCCCCTTTGTCTTGCACCACTAAACCTACAAAAGGCTGCTTCCTCCTGTGTTGTTGAGGACAAAAAACTCAATTTATCGGGTAAATATTTTGTGAGCCTGGACTTTAAGGTACCTAATATATTATATAGCTTATTGTTGTTGTTTATTGTATTTATCCGGTATAAGGGAATCCGGGTCGATTGAAACCTTGCCGGTCCTACCGCGTATCAGTCCTTGATGAACGTAGAATTCACGTGACTTTTAAATCTTCTCTAAAAAATGAAGAAAGAATCCCTTTTCTTCTGTGAGGTTTAACAATTAGTGCCCATATATGTTCACTTATATATATTCGTACCCCTTTGAGTGCATTTATAAAACACGTCATGTGCAGGGGGCGTGGGAAGAGAGGGATGAGCACCATAGTAGATAGGAGCCGATAATGACGGCGGGTTAACCACGCAATGTCATGTACGTACCATCATTGAAACCATCAAAGAAGAATATCAAAGAAGAATATCAGTAGCCAGATAATGTGGGGCATTGGCTAAATGTCTCATCAAACGTGGAACTGTTCATGATCATGATTGGTTGGGTCTAACGGTAGATGCTTGGATCCATTTATCATCTGATAAGGATTTTAACGAGTATCAATGTACTAGAATACATCTGACTATTTGCTTTAGTACAGTTCTTCCAGTAGATCTTCAATTCATCTCTATAATGGTTTTATACTATGTACATACAATCAAATACTTTGAATACATTGAATGGTCTTAATAGTCTTAATAGTGCATTTATGTATAAATTTATAGTGGTTATGTTAAGATCGATTATCAACTATACCACCACGTAATGGAAGAATTGCCAACAGCTCGACAAATCCAACGAGAGGATTTCTCCGAGGATACGTTTGACGTTGACGATTTTCTGTACAAGTTTCATGAGTTCCGCACGCTAGACGATTTGCATAAACAGTTACAGAAATGGGAGTCTCAGCTGAGTCAGGAACTGATAAGTGTAATCAATGAAGATTACAACAATTTCGTCCAAATTGGCCAACAAGTAGTCACAACCGGCAAAGCGCCTACTGAGGATATCAAATTGAGCGTACTGGGGTACCAGTCTGAACTGAAAACCGTCAAACAAGAGCTGGACTCGCGGATAATTGACACTGATAACTTATTGATTCAAAAACGTCAGCTGAAAGACCTGGAATCTACAACTAGAGGGCTACTAGATTACCTGACCATGATTGAAACACTCGAAACAGCAGTAAGTGCAAATGATACTGCAATTGAAGACATGTCTCTTGATAAGTTGGATTATTTGGTGAGATTGTTCAAGAGAGCTACAAAGCTACGGTCAAACTTACCACAGCATGATTACTTGGATAAAACCCATTCTCTGGCAAGAGAAAACGGTCTGAAACACGAACTGGTTTCTTTTCTAGTGAAAGACCTGAAGATCAGCCAATTGAATAAAGATTCAAATGGACTGCTACAATTGTTAGCTCTCTTCAGAATGTTAAACGTTGAAGCAGATGCTTTAGCTGCTTTGAAATCTTCTTCACAAACTGCATAATATTAATGAACCACATAAAACTAAAACATAACCACTCATTACTCATATATGTAATTACTCATGTCTGTTATTTCTATGTTTACCTTGCATTCTAATACTCATTTCATGGCTGGTCATGTTGAAATCCTCGGATATCGATAGTCAGCCGCACTACCGTTCCATCAGATCGACAGTTGGAAAATATTTTTTTTATTTTATTTTTTTTTTTTTTTACTACTAGTTTGATTCTGAAAAATTTCAAATTTATATTACCAATGGTTGATTCATTTTTCGTCAACCCGGCCAAAAAACGGAGCAAGCGTACTAACAGTGTTGCTCCAAGGTCTAACGGCAAACGGTCACGACCAGAAGAGTCTCGGCCACCGCGACAGGATGAAGAAATCACCAGCGACGAAGACGATGATGACGACGATGAAGATGATAGCGGTGATAGCGACGAAAGCATGGTAACTGCTTCTGACGGAGGTACCATTGACACTGACGACGAGGAAGAACACGCTGACGAGACGGAGGCAGATAAACGACGACGGCTGGCTAAACAGTACCTGGAAGAAATCGAACGGGAAGCTCGACAAGTCGAGGATCTCGGAGGGTTTGATGCTAAAGATCTCGACCGAGAAATTATCAGTCGACGGTTGAAAGAAGACGTTGCTGAACAACAGGGCAAGATTTACAGATTCTTGAAGCTTGACGTTACCCATGCTACTGCTAAAGTGTACCCCTCGCGGTTACGGGGGTTCACTGCTATTGATACGCATTACCCGTTTGCATACACTGCGACCAAGGATCTGGTTATCACCAAATGGGATATATCTTCCCCCAAGCCGGGACCCAAGATTGTCAAGTACGTCAAGGGGAGGTTCAATGTTGCCAAGGGACTGGTGGGCGAAGAAAAGGGCCGAGCATTACGAGAATACAAGGGTCATTTCGGTGAGATTTTGACTTTAAAAGTTAGTCCTGACGGGAAGTACCTGGTAAGTGGCGGTAAGGATAAACGGATAATTGTGTGGACAACTGGAGAAACCAAGGAAAACAAGTCAAATTTTGCACCTATCAAAGTTTTCGAAATGAACAACAAAAACGGAATTGTTAATGGACTAGCATTCAGAAGAGGTACTAATGAACTTTACGTTGCATGCAGTGATTTAAAAGTACGAACTTACAATCTCGACCAAATGGCTCAAGTAGAGACTTTATTTGGTCACCAGGACGAAGTCGTTGATATAGCCGCATTGGCGCAAGAACGGTGTATAACCGTTGGCGCAAGAGATAGAACTGCAATGTTATGGAAAATATCCGAGGAAAGTAGACTGACTTTCAGAAGCGGCGATACCGGTGATATGATCACCAAACAGAGGAAACCCTCAACCAAGATATTCGAGGGAAGTATCGACGTGGTGTCAATGCTGGATGACCAGCTATTCGTTACCGGTAGTGATAACGGGAATATCTGTTTATGGGGTACTAACAAGAAAAAGCCTTTATTTATAGCTAGAGAGTGTCATGGTCGAGATGATCCACTAACTGCCGCACAGGCATCGGCAGATGACGGGAACACCTGGGTGCCTGAACCTGTGCCAAGAAACATCACTAGCATCTACGCAATCCCCTTTTCAGATACGTTTTTCACAGGGTCGTGGGACGGCCACCTGCGTATATGGAAAGTCGACCTCAATGCCCGCAAGTTCACCAGCGTAGGGTCTATCCCAGGTATCCGCGGAGTCATCAATAGCATATCAGTCGTGGAAACCGGTTCAAGAGGCAAGGAAACAATCACGGTATGGGGGGTGACCAGTAAAGAACACCGACTAGGCCGATGGTTGAAAACAAAGGGGAAAGAAGGATTATTTTCATGTACATTAAAACAGCAGCAGAAGCATTAAATAATTATTATCTTAAGTATCAAAAAAACATCTTTTTCCCTTTTTCTTTTACCCATTTAATGGTGGCCTTTGTCATGTATCTTCCAGCAAACGCTAACCCTTCGCAGACGACAAATAGTAGTACTAGCCATCCAAGACAATAGAATACCCGTTTAGTGTGGAAAACAAATACTCGGTCGTGACAAAACGATGGTCCGTCTTGCACAAACGAGTACATGCCCGTAGCCTCATCCCACAAGAACCCCATGTCTAGTGCAAGCAAAGGTGCCCATCTATCCCATCCGGGGTTAGGTTGCGGTGCAATTCCTCCGCCTTGGAAATGTTTCCCGGTGTTTTCAAACGAAGTAGCGGTAGTAGGATCATAATAAAAAGATGTTTTGCCATTTTTCTTGAAAGATTCAAGTACCATCCTTGCAGTCAAGTTGTGTCCTGTCTGCGGTACTTTCAACACTGTCCATGATACTGCATTATCCGTGACACCATGAATGTCGCCAGCAGAGTAGATAGGTAACTTGTGTTCAACATTGTACCTGAGAGTTTTCAAGTCGAGAATCCCCTCGGACAACGATTCGAACCCGTCAACGCCCCATTCGAGCAGCTCGTCTCTCGTAGGATGGCCGCCGTTCATTCGCGGTAAATCAGAGTGCGGGCCGCCCTCGGGACACGTTGACCAAGGGATATGGTTAACGAGAGCAATCCCGCCCAACTCGTGGGTGCGCCGTATAGCCTTTTGGATCTCCTCGTTCGACGGCACAGCACTCAGCGGGCGTATAGTCTCATTGATCCCTACAAGGTTCATGTGGATACGGCAGCACGTGTACTCCACCCCGGGAATCACCAGCAAGTCATGCTCGAGCAACGCATTAGTGGAGAAATTCGCCTGTCCGGCCACTTCGTTGCTGTTGATGATTTTGTCAACGTACCTTGCAGCAGCCATCCCTCCGTCAACCGTGTTGTGGTCGGTTACAAACAGGACCTGGAACCCGTGGGCAATTGCCCAGTCGACCATCTGGCTGGGACTCATTTCGCCGTCGCTGTACTTTGTGTGCGCATGGGTCTCTACCAGCACGGTTTTTTCGTTGGTGTCCAAGAATTCAGTGTCCCATAGCTCCGCATTGGGCGTGTCCTTAGGAACATCCAGCACCATCTTATCAGAGAACCACACGTTCTCCACCGACATGCGTGACGGCTTGGAATCGCTGAACTTGCACAGAATCGATGCAGTGATGACAATGGTGATGACTACCGTCCATTTGGCCAACCGGTACAAAATGTCAATGCCCACGGTTTTCCAGGTTCGAGAATCACTTGTACCAGGTCGTCGTCCCCGCGTCACGTTGCGTCCAGACAACGAGGACGATGATGCCATGTACGGGTGTTTCGGGGTAAGTGACCTGTCCGACCTAGCCCGTCCGTTGCCGAGATCCGGTACCGACATCGTCTTATTGGTAGTGGTAGTGGTACCTGTGGATGTGGATGTGGATGCTGGTGGACCAGCCTGCTCTACACTGGCTACATCATTGTCATTCTCGGAAGCTGGTGTTGGTGATGTTTGTTGCAACAGTGGTGTTTCTTCATCCATTCAAATAGGAATCTCCAACAATCGCATACCATATGGAGCTACTGCACTATATAAATTGATCACAGCGTAATACAAGTACTTAATTTTTAGCAAATACCAACACCAACCACCAGCTAATACCGAACTAAAATGTTACCGAATGATACCGAATGATATATGTTACTACTGATATTATGATATCTGGCTAATAAAGCCTATTAAGTTTTACCATTGAAGATACCTTTGACACCTAGTTACGGCCTGGTACGTACCTGATGTTCTTGAACTTCCATGCATGGCAGCATGTTCACATTGTTTAACATGTTGAGTAGATCTAAAACAAGTGATACTGCAATGCCGAGTCTCGACCGTGCTATCAGGCTACTATAAACCTCTGTGTCTTTTTCATTATAGTGAAGGGGGACCCACTGGATGCATGATCCAAAGTTTACAATCCCGTGGATTCATCACCGTGAAAATTTATTTTGGCCCATATTATGCAAGGCACAAAATAGCATAAATATAGATATATCTTTATACACACATGTATATGTGTCTGTCAAATGGTATTTCTATATATATGTCTCAGACTTATCAACCTTTATATCAGAAGCCGCATGTATAACTGGTGGGTACCCCTGCCCTTACCGGCTAGCTGCTGTAACTGCCAAAGTTTGATCTGATAATTATATCTGGTGGAGGGAAACTCTAATACCACTTCTTTTTGCAAAAACGCGGGTTTGACAAAGAGAAGAAGGGAGGTATGTAAGTGGTCATACGCGACAGCAGACCCCTGAATATTATGGGTTGATTAGTTCTTATTTTTTTTTTTTTTGGATTTGTTTTTTGGTTTGATTTTTTTGCTGAAAGCTGTTTGGTAAAAGTCAACAAAATAAAATATAAAACCAAAAAGAAGATAAACCTTCTTTTTTTTGTTGTTTGAATGCTGGATAACACTACTTCCATTAGAAATAAGATATACAGGGTTGTGTAGACCTTTGACTATCTCTCTCTAAATATCTATTTGTCTTTCCAGTTTGTTTTTTTTATTCAAAGAAAATTTTTTTTTGCTCCTTATATGTCTCTTGCTATATTTCATTTGTCGAGTTTGGACCTCGTGTACTGAACACTTTCTGCCAGCATGAGACTTCCTCTGTGGGGTCTTTTATTAGCAAGCTGTTTGTTGTCTTCACCGGGGCTTGTGTCTTCATCGAGCACCACCTCTCCCAATTCATCATCCGCGGATTTGCAGAACCAAGGTGGACAATTGCGGGTATACACGAAGGGCGCGTACTCGTGCGGCATGGAGTCCAACTCCAGCGCGCCTATAACCGTAGATTCGTTTGACCTTGTGTATTACCATTCGACGAACAAAGTATGGTACCAGGTTCTGGGCGCATCCACGGTCGACGTGAACGTCACCGCGCACATCAAGATAACCGCGTACGGTAACATCCTTGCTGACGACGACGTGGACCTGTGCGATAGCGGGATAGACGAACTGTGTCCTATCACGCAGAGCGGCAAAATAACCCTCACAGGAACCCACGAGGTGTCTGAGAAGTACACTGCGAAACTTGCAGAGGCTGTCTTTATCATCCCCGACATTGAAGGCGACGTTCAGATTCAGCTGTACAACTCCAGCAACACTGACCAGAGCCTCGGGTGCTTTGTCACTCCTATAGGCAACGGGAAGTCTGCCGAAAGCAACGCGGTTCGGTACCTCACCATGGGGTTTGCCGCAGCCTCGCTAGTCATATCGGGGCTATCCAGTGGCGGTGCCAGTGGTGCCGTTACTGGTGCCGCTGGTGTTAGTGGAGGTGTTGGAGGAGGTATTGTCGCTGGAGGGTTCCATCCTCCTGGGTTCATGTTGCTGTTTGTGGCGTTCCAGCATGTGGCAGTCTCGGGCATGTACACTTTGGACTACCCTTTAGTTTACCGGAGTTTCAGTTCCAACCTGGGATGGTCGGTGGGTATGATAAGCTGGCAGCAGGAGCAGCAGTCGCTCGACTCGATGCGGAACTTTACTCGCGGGGACATGAACAACACGTACGATGTTTTACAGTCGACGACGCTCGAGTACAAGAACCTGAGTAACCCCTCGCTGGACCCGTACTCGCACCACAGCACGCTTGATCTGTCCAAGCTGAACCGGCGGTACGTTACCGGGATGGAGGCGTTCACGAACCACGTATCGATTCCTACCGTGAACGCGTTTATGACTTTTTTGATATGGTGGCTGATACTTTTGCTGGCGATTGTTGGGGTGATACTTGCGACCAAGCTCGCCGTCGACACTTTTTTACTATACAAGCGTAGCGGTATGGGTATTTGGGGGCCCAGGGATAGAATGCACATGTACGAGCTGCCCGTTGCGCTGGAGCGGTTCAGGGTGCGGTACCACTATATCCTCAGCAGCATGGTAATCCGGCTGATTGTGATGTTCTATGGGATGTGGGTGCTGTACACGCTGTTTGAGTTCCGCGTGTACGACTGCGCCGGGGTGTTCATGATAGCCGTGGTGACTTTTCTTGTGGTATCGTTGGGGCTACTGCTGGTGAGTATACGGATAGTTATTGAAGTCTTTGACCATCCGCGAGATGTTACCGTGCGAATGTACGGCGACACCAGTCTTCGCGGGTACCTGGGCGTGCTCTACGACCAGTTCAAGCCTCGCAACTGGTGGTTTTTCATTCCGACGGTTGTGGCGGCGTTTGGCCGGAACGCGTTTCTGAGCCTCGGACACGGTAGCGGGATCACCCAGGTGACGGGCCAATTAGCTATAGAAGTTGTTTTACTGGCGATGCTGGCGTGGATACGGCCGTACGTGCACGCGACCGACAATGTGTTGAATATCTGTATCCAGACTGTGCGGATCATCTCGCTGTGCGTGCTGCTGATGTTCACCAAGCAGATGCACATTGACTGGATAGCGTCCATGGCGCTGGGGTTTGTGCTGATAGCTGTGCAAGGGTTTCTTGCAGTGACGATAATGCTTTTGATAATCATTGGGGCTATCATTGGGGTTGTACGGTTTTTCCGCAAATCAGACCAAACATCCCTCAATTCTGATGGTCCTGATGGTAGTGGTGACGATGATAGTGGTGGCAGTGGCGGTGGAGATGACGGCGACAAGGAGGGGCTTTTGGATATGTTCAAGACAGATTCAGTCATTAGTACTATAAGCACCAACAACCAGGGCAAGGCCGTGTACACGCCGCGACTGGACGGGAGGCTAGACGAGTTTTTGTTCGACGATAATGAGTATAACTTTTACGGTAGTGGGCTGGATAGAGTCAGACAGGGTCACGCAGCAGGTGGTAGTTTGCATAGTCGGTCAGCGTCCATGTTAGAACTGGACAAAATCATCGCGGGGTACTTCCCGCCCACAGCGCATAGATCTAACCGAGTCGAGTACGAGAATATCAATTCATATGGACCGTCGCACCGGGTTGTTTTTGAAAACAGCACCGACGACACTGCAGATGGATACTTACCGAATGAAAGCATATTGTCAGGACTTTTAGACGAGCAAAATTCAGAATGCTTTGACGAAAGTGCCAGTACAGACGAATTTTTACATGAACACGAGACTACAGAATACTTGGAACCAAGCATGGATGAACATACAGAATACATGGATGCGGACGGTCGCTTTAATGAAAATACGGAATACATGAATGGCAATACTGACCCAATTACCACGACGGGACCGAGGATATTTTCGGAGATATCTACAACCAGCGGAGGGTTCACCAGTGATTTGAGTACGGCAGGCAGTAACACGGGACACTGCAGTGTAAGCAGTTCAGCTACAGTTACAACATCCAACGAGTACTCGTTCACCGCCAAAAGCCCTCTACGATGGTCAGGATGTGATTAACTTATTTATTAGCATATACCCCACCATTTTCCCCTGATTAGCCGTACCTACCTGTATGCCTACGGTGTGTGACTCTAAGCCGTACACCTACGTGTATGCTTATGTCTATGGTGTGCCCATGGTCTGTGGCTCTAAGCCGTACGCTTACGCTGTGTGCCTATGGCGATTAGCGCGGCGCGAATGGTGAGACACGTAAGTACTAAATCGGACCCCGACACGGCATTGTGCCAGTTTAGGCAAAGTTATTACCATACTAGGGTACATGCATGGTTAAAACGGGCCTAAGACCAATCGACCCAACATTTTACCGAATCAAGTAAATGTCTTACCTAATTCAATCAAAATGTCGATCAAACGTTACATTATTTACATTCTTAAAAAAATTGCCAATCAATAACGATCAGGGGGGGCGTTAAGGAACGCGCAAAAACCCACGTAAATACTTGAGTGAAAAAAATAATTTGGGATAAATATTTGACTAAAAATACAGTAAGATATTAGAGAAAATATAACAAGTCAGCAGTAAAGACAAAAACAGACGTGACGACGTTAACAAAAAAAAGAGAATGGTTCTAAAGTGTCAAGGGGGGGAGAAGAAAGAAAGAAAAAACTTGTAAACGGTCAAGAAGAAAAAGCAACAATAAAAAATAATAAAACGGAGATCTCAAAGGAAAACTAAAAGAATGCAAATGAAAACAATAATTGGTTTTTACTTTGTTCCCAATTCACTCTTATAATTTCCTTTAATGTGTGAGCCCCTTAAAATTTTCTTCGCGTTTTTTCTGATCGCCCACTAGTTCAAAATGAAAAAGAAGAAAAACAAGAAAGAAAAGTAGTAACCAAAACTGTGTGTAATACTTTCATTTCAATGTTCATTCTTCAAATGTTCATCTAGAAAGAAAAAAAATAGAATTTTTCGTAGAGAGAGATTAAGAAGAAATGAAAAAGAAAAAAAAAACTCGAAACTCAAACCTTGTATACATTAAGTTTAAGACATTAATAAGTTTGATTTTTTTCCCACTTCTTTCTCCACAGAACGAAATAGAAGAAGTAAAATAATAATAAAAAAAGAACTTTAGAGAACCAAAAAAGAAACAGAACAACTGTAGAACGAAAAGATTAGAAAAAAAGAACCCTCTTTGCATTCATTTTAATTTTTTTTTTCAATTAATAGAGTAAATCACAACAATTGAGCAAGAGCAATTGCGGCACCAGCCATCAAACCTCCGCTAACGCCGTAAACAGAACCAGCTGCATTAGACGATGTAGGAACGGCAGTAACTTCAGTCGCAGTAGGAACGACTGACGTTGAAGCAAACTCATCAGCAGTAGTTGTAGTTGTAGACGAGTTAGGGAAAATGGATGTAGAAGTGTTTGCAAAAACTGATGAAGTTGTAGTGTTGTATTCAATAGATGTCGTCGAATTGATCACTGGCGAACTTGTAGTGAGGGCAATTGAGCTTGTGGTGTTCACTGCAGTGGTAGTTATAATTGACGAACTACTACTGCTTATAGTGCTTGATGTGGTAGATGTGGAACTTGGAGCTGCGCTTGAGCTAGACTCAGCTGCGCTTGTGGTATTAATTGCAACAGCAACCAAGTTGGCGTATCCGATAGGAGAAGGAGATGGCTTGAGCAAGATTGAGCCGCTGACCAAAGTAACGTATTCAATGATAGTTGAAGTCAAAGTGGTGGTAGATTCTTGGGCATTAGCGACGCCAGAGGCGAGGACAATAGAAGCTGCCACAGTAGAACAAACGCGCTGAATTTTCATTTTTTTTCCAAATGGTATCTGTGAACCGGAATATCCAAAAAATTAGAAGAAGGAAAAGAACCTTTTCTGTTTATTTTATATTCTCTTAAAGAAGGTTTCTTGTAAGAAGAATAGATAGATAAAAAAGAAGGAAAAGAAATAAATAACCGTGTTTTATTTATTTATTTTTTCTTCTTGTTGTGGTGGTAGTTTATTTCTTTTTTATTCTCGAGTGAAACAGTTTACTTGAAGAACTCTGTTTGACTGTAATTAAAGAATAAAAAAGATTAACGCGTGGTCCGAGTAGGATTTAAAAGAAACCAACTGAAACAAAAGGAAAGACTGTGGTGAGTATAAAAAGTTGGAAGAGTATAAGAGAGAGAGAAAAAAAGAGAAGGAAAAGGATTTTAGGGGGGAGGGGGGAGGAGGTAGGATTATATGGTCCAACAACAACAACAATATCAATATCAATATTGACTGAGTAAATAAATAAATAAATAGCTAACTAAAACCAAGTAAATAAATAATTTATTAGTGCATACCGAGTAACGTCGCACTAACCCACTAATAAAAACCCACTAGACGCGCATTTTGTGTACACACCAGCTGCCGATCTATGCCTGGTTTCGATCTCTCGCATTTTCCAATTGGAATTAATTGTTTTTTAATATGTAAACAATATTTTTCATGTAACCAATAACGCTCTGCCGTGCAAATTTATCACTATATACACGTAACACTGTGGTGTATCTACTGCTTCTGCTTCTTCATGTGCCCATATAAATATTTTATATGTATAGTGGTACACACCCACATATGTATGTATGTACGTGTTACATACATACTCACGTACATGAAAGAGCTTGGCTAATATATATATTCAACAATTGTACATATACTGGTAAACTACTACGCCCGTGACCTCCCCGAAACTTTCAACTAGTAGTGGCACATTCATATTCATTTTGGGTTCCATGCGATTGGTCCGATACTGTTATTACGTGTTTCCGTAATGGTTCAGGGTTACGATTTTATATAAAATCATATGTTTGGTCTTTACAGATCTCACATTTGACTCAGTCAATTGATCTGAACGTTTCATGAAATGCAGTAAACCTTTTTCCTTGGAGTGGGTTTCATTCAGTCCATTCAGTTCATTCAAGGTTAGAGCCGTTGCATGATAATGTTCGATCTGTAACTTTACCTCACATGATACTGGATCTTCACACAACAAAGTTTAATGCCATGTTTAACAAAGTTCAATGTTCAATTTTAACAGAGTTTAAACAAAGTTCGAAGTTACTGCAAAAGTAAACGTTAACAAATAGTAGCAATTGACAATTGTCAATTGTCAATTGTCAACGTTCTGCACATGTGACGGTTGCTGCTTTATTACCAAAGCTCTGGAAACTCTAATTGCCAACACCAGATCTGTCTTTTCATCTATGGCGTTATTTAAAACGCTTGGCTTAAAGTTAGGCTGTCGAGATCGATCGATCTTATTGGCGTTTAACCTTTGATGGCCTTGTTCTGTGTCAGTACCCTTTACTAGTACTTAGTACTACTAGCTAGCTAGCTAGTACTACTAATACTACTAGTATGATTGGTATTATCAGATAGCAACCTTGATACTTTTCGTACAACAATAATGTCCACTGCAGAACACCAACGTTTAATAGATGACAGAGAGCGTAAAGCTTACTGGCGTCGCTGGGGTCCTTATTTGAGTGAACGTCAATGGGTAAGTTTGATGACTTATATTCTAGTTTTATACTCCGCAACTTGACTCCTGTTGTTGTTGTGGGGTATCATCATCTCATTATCTCATTTTATGATAATGATTGGTTTTCCCTTTGTTCTTTCCTACTTTTTTTTGGGATTACATTCTAATTGATAGGCAACGGTCAGAGAAGATTACTCTGGGAATGGAGATGCTTGGGGGTACTTCCCCTTTGAGCATGCCCGGTCGAGAGCTTACAGATGGGGCGAAGATGGGATTTGCGGGATAAGTGATAACCACCAGTATCAGTGTATTTCATTTGCGTTTTGGAATGAAAAAGATGATATTTTGAAAGAACGATTGTTCGGATTGACCGGTCACCAGGGGAACCACGGTGAAGATGTCAAGGAGGAGTATTTCTACTTGGACTCTACTCCGAGTCATTCTTACATGAAGTTCTTGTATAAGTACCCTCAAAAAAAGTTCCCCTATGAGCAGCTAGTCAAGGAAAGTCAAGGCCGTTCACGAGAAGAATTGGAGTACGAGCTTGACGATACTGGTATCTTTGACGACGATGCCTACTTTGATATTTTCATTGAAATTGCCAAGAATCCTGATAATTGTGAGGAAATGTTGTTTAGAGTTACGGCTCACAATCGTGGTCCTGAATCTGCTCCTTTGCATATTATCCCCCAATACTTTTTCAGAAACACTTGGGCTTGGGGCTACGATTCAGAGGATCCTTGTCATGCTAAACCCCGCATGGAAAAAGTCTCTGATACAGTTATCCAGGCTACTGATCATTTCAAGCACGGTGATAGATTTTTCATTGCAAACCCTTCCCCCGGTTGTAAAGAAAATGAAGATGAGGACGTTGAACCTTATTTGCTGTTCACCGATAATGAGACTAACAAGGAACGACTCTACGGAGTCGAAAATGATCATTCCAAGTACGTGAAAGATGCATTCCATGATTACATTATTGAAGAGAAAAAAGAGGCAGTCAACCCTGAAAACTTTGGTACCAAATCCGGAGCTTGGTATGCATTTGACCAAGGCGACGGTATACCACCGGGAGAATTAGTGACTGTTAGATTCAAGTTCACCAACACTGACCCTAATGGTGCATTGGAATTTGATGAAGAAGAGTTTGATAGAATTGTTGATAATTGCCAGGACGAAGCTGATGAGTTTTATTACAACTTATCGCCCATCCCCATTTCCGATGAATTGAGAACTATCCAGCGTCAGGCGTTTGCCGGTATGTTGTGGCAAAAGCAGTTTTACAATTTTGTTCATTCTCAGTGGTCCCAGGGTGATCCTGGTTCCGATATGCCGCCACCCAAAGAGCGTAAGGATATTCGAAACAAAAATTGGAAACATTTGTACATTGAGGATATTTTGTCAATGCCGGATAAATGGGAGTATCCGTTTTTCGCCGTTTGGGATACCGCTTTCCATTGTATCACGTTGGCGATGATTGATCCTGATTATGCTAAACGTCAGTTGGATATCATGACCAGAGAATGGTACATGCACCCCAATGGCCAGATTCCCGCATACGAATGGAACTTTTCCGATGTCAATCCGCCAGTCCACGCTTGGGCCACTTTCAGAGTATTCAAGCTGGAACGCAAATTGACTGGAAGAGAAGATGTTGATTTCCTTGAACGGGTTTTCCAGAAACTGTTGCTGAATTTCACCTGGTGGGTTAACCGTAAGGACGGTGACGGGAACAACGTTTTTGAAGGCGGGTTTTTGGGGTTGGATAATATTGGAATTTTCAATAGATCTGAGCCATTGCCCACGGGAGGAGTTTTGGAACAGGCTGATAGTACTGGGTGGATGGGATTTTTCTCCTTACAAATGTTGAACATTGCATTAGAACTGTCAAAGACCCGGCCAGTCTATGAAGATATTGCATCCAAGTTTTTTGAGCATTTCATTTATATTGCCGATGCCATGAGTTTTGAAAGTGTTGATAAGACTAGTGGTGATACTGACCGTAAACCATTGTGGAACGAGGAAGATGGGTTTTACTATGATGCCATTTCCTGGGGCGGGCCATGGAGTCAGCAGTTGCCAGTCAGATCGTTAGTCGGTCTGATTCCATTGTATGCGACATTAACATTAGAGCCGGAAATTTTGGATAAGTTCCCCTCGTTTAAGAAACGGGTTCAATGGTTTGTGTCCAATCGTCCACAAATGGCTGGACGTAACATTGCTTCGATTAACCAGAGAGGGAGATCCGATAGATTGTTGCTATCATTGGTGAATCAAGAACGGTTGGAGAAAATTCTCCAGAGAATGTTGGACGAAGACGAGTTTTTGAGTGACCACGGGATACGATCATTATCCAAGTACCACAAAGACCATCCCTTTGAAATGGAAGTCAATGGCAATAAATATGTTGTTGACTACGTGCCAGGAGAATCCAATTCTGGGTTATTTGGAGGTAACTCTAACTGGAGAGGTCCCATCTGGTTCCCAACCAATTTCTTGTTGATTGAATCATTGCAGCGGTTCTACATGTACTATGGAGATAACTTCAAAGTAGAGTTCCCGATAAACAGCGGCAACGAGAAAATCAATTTGGCCAAAGTAGCCGAGCAATTGCAAATCCGAATGATCAAGTTGTTCACCAAGGATAAAGACGCCGAGGGCCGAAGAGCTTACAATGGCGGCAAAGATTTGTACGACTACAATGAATACTTTAACGAGTATATCTTATTCCATGAATACTTTGAAGCAGACACCGGTAGAGGACTAGGCGCCAAACATCAGTGTGGATGGACAGGTCTTGTTGCCAAACTGATTACTGATAACGGGATCAGTATGATTTTGTCTGAAACGCCCAAGGATCCTATTTCAACTGCCGAGCAGTATTTCGATGACATTATAACCAACAGAGGAGGTCGTAGAAAGTCAATGAGATTGAGAAGGAGACTGTCTTCAAGATCGATCTTACATGCAAGCGAGGGAAGCGAAAATGATACTAGTACGTATACGGATGGCGGTGAAAGTGAACCCCAAGGAGGGTTACTGAAACTAGCTCCACAAGAAGTTGAAAGTATCAGAGGCTCCTTGGAAAAGTATATTCTTCATCCTGGTCAATCTGAAGAGTTAGATAGATAAATGTATTAGATATAGATATAGAATAGATCTAGATCTACGTGTACACACGGGCGTACGTACGTACGTATCATAATATCGATTAAATTAAGGTCAGTGCATAAGTCGCTTAGCTACGATATCGGAAGGAGCTCCGGACATGTATGCAATATTAACCTTGAGCTAACGTACGTAATAGTACTAGTCCTACACGCATATGCGCATGATCATGTACCAATTAATCAGATAAATCGTAAAAACAGTCTAGTATAGAGTTCAGGATAGTTCAGGATAGTTCAGGATAGTAGTACTGTTTAGTGTATACTGTTTAGCGTTCAGTATTGGCGATTAGAATCTAGTGTTCAGTGTTAGATATTCCGAATAAAGAAACTCGTTGATGGCAGTATATAGTCAGCTGTAGTCAACTGTAGTCACCTTGTAATATAATATAGCCAGGTTCATACATGTACATGCACATGTATCGGTAAAACGCTACATGCATACCTATTTACGTAATACATTATACATACTAGTTACAGGACCTATTATATATTGTATGTATACCCCTACTAGTAATACCTAGTATTACATGGTATTACATGGTACGAATACTGCTGAAAGGGGTATGCTGCAGCGTACGTACAGGCCGGCATGCCTTGTCCATATGCTGGCTACATAATACAATATGTATCATATGTATAGCATGTACACAAAATGCGCATGCAGCGGGAAGATGATCTTTCTTTGGCCAGGCCATGGCTAGTGCATGCACGGATGTTTGATCCTACAATAATAACCCCATTATTGCTTTTTATTTTTTCGCTTGCCTTTGCCCCTAACAATAACTTATATTACATTACATCAATATTACATTACTACTAGTACTAGTATCGCTAGTGCTAGCCACCCACGCGGGAATAACGACCGGTCCAAAATATACCACTATAATAATACTATAATGCTATAATAATAATGCCGCTGTGCTAGCACGCACCAATATTACTACTACTAGTAGTAATACTATTACTACTACTACTACTACTACTACTACTATTATTACTATTACTACCGAGCGGATATGCATCATCTATCTTCCACTCTCTATCTTCGTTCTGCTCCCTCCCGTTGCGTCTTCGCCGTCTTCTGTCTTCTGGCTTCTCCTTTCCTCTCTTTCTCTTCCACCCTCTCACTTTCCCACTTCCTTCTTACTCTTTCTCCCCTCATCCATCAAATCGCTTGTCTCTTTCAATCAGAGCTTGCTTCCACTGCTCCGTCTATCAATTCTACATGGGAGAGAATTCCAATTCTCGGATTTGAAAAAAAAAAAAAAAAAAAAAAGAGATTAAAACTCAATCAACAACTGCATGAAAGAGAACAACGTTTGTAATCTACTACTACTACAACACGCATCTACTCACAGCAACGTTCACAACTACACAGTATCTGAGGACTCAGAAACCTGGTAACCAACTATACCCTTGACTAATTACAGTATTCATTTCTACTAGGGGTTCGTTGTTCCATCTTTTTATTCTCTGTGGATTACACTATTCTTCTTTCATCTTTCATCTACTTTTTTTTGTTGCGATCCGGCTGTTAAACCAGTAACACCCGTTCAACCACTCGACAGTAAGTATCGACTATCCTATCTTAACCTATCTGCTTGTTTCTTCCCGTTTACTCTACATCTGGTTATGGCTAAAGTGTGGCTTTGGATTCAATCATCATCGTTACCGTCATCACCATCAACAACAACAACATCGTCGTATACATGGCATCACACATTGCACGTTGTTGTTGTTATTGTTAACATTTATACTATACTATTATACTATTTATTGTTCAACAAAAAACAAAGTTTGGCCAACCGATTATCTCGACCCACACACACACTCAAGCTAGTGCGACTACTGAATCTTTTTTTTTCCCTGGCTTTTCACACACCAAATACGACGAGATCTTAGTTGAAAAAAGTTCTGAACTAACAAACATACTAGCTAATTTTTTTTTTTTTTTTTATTTGGGCACTACTACCACCAATCATCACCGCGGCCGGCTAAGTTTTTTTTCTTGTGCTTTAAGCTAAAAAAAAAAAAGAATAGAGGTATTTCACTATTAAGATCTCTTATCGCCTTGCATGGTACAATATTGTTGGGCATTTTTATAGCCTATTACGGCATTAATTTTTAACTACTATCAAAGACTTTTTCATTCAATCTTTCCATTGGATAATTATAATCCATTAACCAAGTAACCTGGATTTGGTTAATTAATTGACCTAAAAAAATAAAACGGTCAAATCGATTATAAGTATCATCATCAATTTATTATATTGTGTGGTATATTGTTACTCGGGTAAAAAAAGCTAGTGCTTTTTTTTTTAATTTTCCAGCGGGGGATACCATCACTTACGATCTGAGATAAGTTTTCTTTTTTTTTCTCGGGTCCCTTTTTACACACAGAAAAAAAAAATATAATACGAACAGTGTGCATTATAATTTTTTTTTCTTTACCCACCACCACCACCGGACGAGAAGAACAAAAATTAAGAGAAGAAATTAAAAAAGAAATCCTTTTATCTTTTTTTTCCTTCTCTCTTTTGTTTCAATCTTCAGAGGAGTAAAAAAAAAAACTTGTGAAAAAACCTAGGTGTTGTTGGTTTTTTATTCAACTAGTTTTTACTTCTTCTACTATTTCTAAGGACTTTATTAACTTTTTTTTCTTCTTCTTTTGGATCTAATTCAAGTTTCAAGAAACACATACAAGTCTACGCTAAGTTTTTTTATCTATTTGGCCTTTCAAAATACCCTTTTTGGATTTCGTTATACCATCCGTTTATCATTAAGGTTCAAACTTTTGCCTAAACTATCTAATTAGCAGAGAAAGATCTGTGCTGCACAGAAGGAAAGCAAAAGACACAAAAAAAAATCTAACCTAGTAGTAACAATAACTACCTAGTGTAAGCTCTTTTTTTTTTGTATTGACTAACAGGGGAAGAGGTTAAAAAATATAATTGTGTGTGAGTTTGTGTCTTACCAACCCCACTCAACTCCCACACTTTAACCATTAGAGACATCAACGACCACCATCAACGCCAAAACGACTGTTCTAAACCTTTGGGTTGTTATATTGTGAGTAACCTAGGGTGGGTTGTCTCAGGGAAGAAACAAAAACCATCAACAACAACAAAAATAACAACTACTCCACTAATAGACAGACCTAATTGAGTGCTTGGCTAATAAAACTCCAGTTGCTCTTTTATACCACTGGGGAGTTTCGTTTTATTTTGTTTGTTTTGTTTTGTTTTTTTGATTGACTAAACAACTTGTTATTGTTTTACAAAACCTGGCTTTGTTTACAACCAATTTTCCAATCCTATTGTGCATTATAAATACTCTTCACTTTTCTCTCTGATGAGTTCTCGGTCAGTATCGTCACTATCGTCATATTCAGACATGAGTTCCATATCTTCTCAGTCAACGATCAGTTCACTGGCGACTGATTACTCACATACCGGCCCCGTGCCTCCTACAAGCACAACTGCCACCTCTACTGGTGGTCGTCATCTTTGCATATGTCCTAGTGTGTCGCGAGTACCAAGGCCCAGAAATGCTTTTATTTTATACCGTCAACACCATCATTCGATTGTCGTTCAGCAGAACCCTAAACGGACCAACCCGGAAATATCCAAGATCATTGGCGAGCAATGGAGATCGCTGCCCGCTGATGAAAAGGATTACTGGAACAAGCTGGCTGAAGAAGAGAAAAAATCGCATTTGGAACGGTTCCCGGATTATAGATACCAGCCTAGACGAAATGGTAAACGTACAAGTGCCGGCAGTACAACCTCAAATGGATCGACTCATTCAAGTCAACAGGGCTCAGGCGAAGGAACTATATGTCCTGTATGCAAGGGTATAACTTTCCGACGACGAAGCGAATCTGGAGTACTTGATTCTTTCCAACAATCGCCACGAGGCTCGCTACATCATCAACAACAGCAGCAACAAATACAGCAACAGCAGCAACAACAACACCAACAACAACAAGTGCAGCAACAGCAGTTACAACACCAACAATTACAACAACAGCAGTTACAGCAGCAGCAGCAACAAGTTCAACAGTTACAGCAGCAGCAACAAATACAACCGATGCAGCAGTATCCAGGCATTCAATATCAAACAGGGTTTCCTCAACAGCAGCCACCGCCTCAGCAGCACCAACTGCCGCCGTTTAACCAACCAAGGATGGGTACCGCCCCTGGTCAGGTTCAGATTTCACAGCCTATGATGAATCCTGCATACGGGTCGCAGTACCAGTACCTTTACGGTGCCAGTTCATACGTGCCCAACCCACCTGCACAACCATTTGCATCTAACGGACAAACTCAGCTGCATCAAATAGCTCACCAACCAAAGAGTTTATCTGATATCCAGAAGCAAGCGTTTGCGACTTCGCCGTTCCCGTTTACTCCTCATATCGATCATAAACCAGAAGAAGAGCAAATGCTTCATCACCAACAACAGCAGCACCAACAACATCAACAGCAACAGCACCAACAACAGCATCACCAGCTGGAGTACATGATGGACAATAGTTACGGTTCAGCGCCAGGGTCTGCGCGGTCTAGTGTGAGCAGTTTCAGCTCCAATAGGAGCAGTTTCAGCAGTGCGTTCCCGCCATCGTCAGGGTTTAGATCATCACAATTCTCGGACGTGTTACCAAGAATACTATCGCCAGATAGCCATGACGACGAGAATGAGAGTTTGCCCAGTTTATCTGGTGGTGGTGGCGGCAGCAGTAATGGCGGTAGCACCAGTGCGTTTTTGCATTACCATCAGCACCCCCATTCCATGCAACTGCCACCGATTGATACACCTCCTAGCAACGATCGCAATTCGCAACAGCGGACGTCTGTGTCGTCTGCTGCAGGGTTTGATCAACAGCATCAGCATCAGCATCAACTGAAGGTATCTACGTCTACGGTATCTGGGCTAAGCGCAGGATCGCACCAATCTGCCAACACTCTACCCTCGGGGATCTCGTCACTGTCGTCACCGTCTACCGCACCATCGTCCACCACGTCGTCACCTCCCGGTGATAACCACTTGGACGATTTCTCTGTGCGTGAGCAGGCTGACATGATTGTAGATATATGTCAGCAGAACGACTCCGGGACGAGGATCCTTGCCCTGGAGGGCCAGGACGGCACGATGATCACGAGGATCATGGAAATCCTTGCTGCGAAGCTACCCAACCAATCTGCATTTAATGGACTTTACTCGCTAACGGTTTCGCCTCCAGCGTACCTGACCAACCAGAACGCTGTTGATATGTGGAAAGTCGGCTGCCTGCACCAGGCAGTTTCCCACCTGGATATCGGGAAAAGCAGGTTCGGCGTGCTTGGCGGATACATGATGACTCTGGTTAACGACCTGTGTCAGGGAAGTGCCCAGCAGCAACCGCAGGACAGCTACCGCACCAAATGGACACGCAACGCTCAGTTGCTTAGAGGATTGCCGTGTCCGGACTACATGGTGTACATCCAGCCCTTGGGGATAACCCAGGGAGAAATGACGGTTCTAACGTTACAAAATGGGAAAACCAAAATGATGGTCATTGGTGGTACGCTTGATATGGCTGAAAACCTTGTAGATAAAATCCTCAAAGTTATTTTATCAGGATAGATGTATATTATTTTTATTATTATTTTATTATTATTATGATTAATATTATTATTTATAATTTATAATTTACCAAAACTTGCTTGCAATAACTAGTAGAATCAAAATAACCAGAACCGTAATGATAGCTGCAGTGATGATCTTGTTCGTTAGCATCCGTCGAGTCATTGACCTCAGCGTTCGCACGCTTCTGTCAACGTACCCGTCAGCTTCCATTAGCGTATTTCGAGCGTTCATTATCTGTTCGCGCTGGCCTCTCAGGTCGCCCAGAATGTTAGCGCCAATGTGCTCAGTCTCGTTGGCAACCCTTTGCGAGTCACGCAGCCGCTGGGTGGATCTATCCAGCGAAGCAGTACCCTCCTGTAACTGTCTTCGCGTATCGCCGAGCGGTATACCGCCGCCGTCCTTGCCACCGGCGTCGCCAAACAATGCACGGCGGTCAAGCGTATCCTGCTGGTCGCGCAGCTGCTGCTTAGCCGCATCAATGTCCTGGCGGTACTTGCGCAGTTTGCCGTTCAATGGCGGGCGCTGCGAACTTGCAATATTCTGGATTTCTATAGACATCTGGTCCATAATCTCGCCAGCTTCGTCCAATGCTCGCTGTATAGCCTTTACAGACGTCTTTCTTTGGTCTATTTTCAGTTAGAAATTTCTTGCTTTGCCTCCTTCCCCCCTCTATCTTCTTCTTCTGCCACCCAACCCCCCTTCCCCTACTTGTTCTCCGCCGTTTACTTACCTGGTGTCAGGTCAGACAGCTCTTCGAGCTTCTGCACTATTTCCGCATACGCGAGCTCGTAGTCCGACTCATAGCTGGCAAACAGCTCAGTGCCTGGAGCCGTATCCAATGGGTTCATGGTTGAAGAACGATAAAGCCTTTTATGCTGTGATACTGTGGTACTGTGATACCGTATCTAGTTCTTTGATTAAGCTTAAGCTATAAGCCTTGGAAGCACACACACACACACACACACACACACACACACACACACACACACACACACACTTGTAGCGTAGTACTTCTACGTAGTACTAAGTAAGGTAAGGCTGAGTGGCGGGGCCCGATGTCGGATCGATATCGATATACGAGGTTTGGTATTGGACTACAGTACATCTCGATACAGAGGTGTGACGAAATTTTTTATTTTACTTTAACAAGTTGTACTATTGTCAGAGCACGGGCAGGTTACCAGATAATACGACTATAGACAATGCTATCACGGTGCTTGAGTCTTTCGAGACCCATTTCCAGCACAATAACCACTAGTTTGCGAAGTAGTGCTTCGATTTCTTCTATTGCAAAGAGTCATTATCACCAATACACATCATTACTACAACCACCACACCGACAAACGTCTGCAGCTATACCGAGCGGTAATGGCAGACGGTACCTTCATGGAACCCGGTCGGTGGCACACGGACATGTGCACAAACCCGCTCCAGGAGAAGAGCTGCATGTGACTTTTGTCACCAAGGACGGCGACCAGGTGCAATTGGAGGTCGCCGAGGGCGATAACCTCATGGACATCGCTCAGGCCAACAACCTCGAGATGGAAGGTGCTTGCGGAGGTTCGTGCGCTTGCTCGACGTGCCATGTGATAGTCGATCCTGACTTCTACGATACCATGGAGGAACCCAGCGACGACGAAAACGATATGCTGGATCTGGCGTTCGGTCTGACAGAAACTTCAAGACTCGGGTGTCAGATTATAATGACAAAAGATCTAGACGGGTTACGAGTAGCCCTGCCGGCAATGACTAGGAACCTTCAGACCAAGGATTTCAATAAATAGATTTTGATGAGATAAAAAAAAAGTTACAACAACAACTAAACACCACATCTTGAGTTCTCTATGCATTTTTTTTTCAAGTGGACTTTGTTCCGCTACGAATCAGTTCAAGGAACCGTTCTTTAGATTGCTGTGTTTCTAAATAAAAATGTTAGCTCGCCATGTATATATAAATAGACCATAATATGTTAATTTTTGCAAACTTACCTTGTTCTTCCAGTTTCTTGGGTCCTAACGGGGTGCTGGGATCGTCTCCAGCCTGTGCAGCTAGCACGGCGTTGAACATCCGTATGACACCTCGTTGCGCTATCTTCCTGAACCGTCGTTCACGCTCAAGTATAGCCGTAGCACTCTGGTCGCGCGGAATCAGCTCTTTGACTCGGTCTTTATCTTCTAATGCCTTTTTCTCTTTGTTCAATGCTCGTCGTGCTTTGGCTTCGAGCTTGGCCTGTTCTAAGTCCTTTGCGGTTTTCTTCGACCGCACCAACACAGGATTGGATCTCTCGTATGCCTTGACTCGGGAATTCAAAATAGCATTCATCGTACCAGCAAAGCTCTTGCCCTGCTTGGACCCTTCGGTATCAGATCCTTCTTCATCAGAATCAGAACCGTCAAATTCGTCTACTTCGTCTGACGATATTCCTGTATCTTCGACTTGCTCGTCGCCACTCATGTCAGTGTTATCGCTACCATAGTCGCTTTCGTTGAATGTATCCTCGCTAATGTTAGATCCCCTCTCTGAGTCCGAATCAGACTCGTCTCTTGTTCGTTTAGCCATGATAATGTATTTGATTAAAAAAAATAGTTATAAAGAATTAAAATTCCAAAAAAAAAAAAAAATATTTCACCCTGTCGATCATAATACTTTTCAGCCGTACACTATAAACCCACACTATCTCCATGATCGTTTTAACCCGCCTGTTTGTATAGCACACACACGATATATTGTTTGTTTACATTTGCAACTATGCCGAGTTCATATGAAATGCAGAACCTGAAATCCACGTCTAGGCTGCCCGTGCCGCAGACCGACAGGAAGGTTCTGGGTGACCGTACCAACAGCATAGACGGCAAACCGTCGCGTCTCACGGGCAGAGCACCGTTGAAAGATCCTCTGGCCAGTCGAGGGTTTTCCAAGCTAGATCTTGTGAAAAAGTCTGGGTCATTTTTACCTGCACCACCACAGCAGCAACAACCGTCTACGTCTTCAGATGCCAGCGACGGCGGGTACACTCGCGAGCAGGTGGACGATCTGAAACGGCACCAGGAGACGCTGCGCACGACGCTGGAAATACGCAAGCTGCGAGACGAGGCCATGACCTGGAAGGGCAAGTACCAGGACGAACGCGATAACCGGCTAAAACTCGTAGACGAGGCCGAGCGCCGAACGGGGCCTTTACGTGACGAGCTCCACCAGACGCGCGTAGAGCTGTACCAGGCGCGTGAAGAGCTTGCGAGCTACCGTGAGACCAAGACGCGCGAGGTCGAGGAACTGGTCAAATCCCAGTCGCAGCTGATCAGCGACCACGAGGCAAGGGTACGCCAGGAGGTCATGGCGCACGCCGAGACGATGTTCGCTCACCAGGTGGAAAAGTACCAGCTGGAATTGGACCAGAAACTGTTCCAGGTCCAGCAAGAGTACGCTTCAAAGCTGCAGGCTGAAAAGGATGGACTTGCGCAACGGTACGAGACCGAACTTGAACAGATTAACCTCAAATACGTGGCCAAGATTGGCGCCCACGAGCAAGAGTGTGCTGAGCTGCAGCGGGTGTGCCATGAAAAAAGTTCTCTGGTTGAGTCGCTCGAACAGAAAATCGTGTCGCTCAATGACCATGTTGCGTCGTTGACCGCTAACCTTGATGCCTTGTCTGCGTCGCACGAAACCTCTGAAAGCGTTACTCACTCGCTAAGATCGCGAATTCAGGAGCAGGAGGCTATGCTTGCTCACCAGGAGGCTCGTAACGAGGAGATGCGACAAGAAATGGTCAAGGCGTTTGAAATCAGAGACGTGTGCAAGGCCAAGCTAATGAAAGAGGAAACTATACGACGCAAATTGCATAACCAGATCCAGGAACTCAAGGGTAATATCAGAGTTATGTGTCGTGTGCGACGGTCACTTATAAATGAGTCTGAAGAACCACTTGCCAAATTCTCGTTCCCCGACATTGACGGCGAAGCATCACAAATGCTGGTATCTAATAATAACAAAGTGTTGGCCTTCAACTTTGACCGAGTGTTCGTGCCGGAAAACACCAATGATGAGATTTTTGAAGAAATATCGCAATTGGTTCAATCGTCGCTGGACGGGTACAATGTGTGTATATTTGCATACGGGCAAACAGGATCAGGTAAAACGTTCACGATGTCGTCATCTGGCGGTATGATCCCCCGTGCAGTAGAACAGATTTTCCAGTCGGCTGAATCTTTGGCTGAACGTGGCTGGGAGTACCAAGTATCTGGCCAATTCGTTGAAATATACAATGAAGAGTTGCACGACCTTTTATCCTCTTCCTCCAATAACAACACTACAGAAGGTAAACTTGAAATCAGACATGACACAAAACAGCGCAGAACTAATATAATAGGGCTGACTTCCGTGGTTCTGGATTCCCCTGAGCGGGTCAATAACGTGCTGACCGTGGCGTCGCGGAATAGGTCTGTAGCAGCTACAGCGATGAACGAACGGTCGTCGCGGTCGCACTCGGTCTTCATCTTGCAAATAACAGGCCAAAACAAGATTAACGGGGAAACCCGCTTTGGTACGTTGAATCTGATAGATTTGGCAGGTTCGGAACGGTTATCACAATCACAAGCAGTCGGTGATAGGTTAAAAGAAACCCAGGCTATCAACAAGTCGTTAAGCTCCTTAGGTGATGTTATTCATGCTTTAAATTCAAGTAATGACCAGCAGCAGCAGCAGCAAAGCCAACAAAACCACCACCAGCAGCACGTACCTTACAGGAACTCTAAGCTGACATATTTATTACAATACTCGCTATCAGGCGATTCTAAGACACTGATGTTTGCTAATATATCGCCGCTAGAAAAACACGTCAATGAGTCTATAAGTTCGTTGAGATTCGCTACAAAGGTGAACTCTACTCGAATCAAAAGGTAATATAAATTATTAACCGATGGTTTGTGTGGAGATGGTGGCATTTGGGCAGTTTGGCAAGGTACTAATTTGGTAAGCTTATTGATATTCTTTGCATGGAATATCATGCAGAAGACAAAATCTTGTCTCACATTATCGCTCAAAATTTAGCGTTTCCACGCCTGGATTTTGAAGGCGTGCCAAGTTACAATTGCCACTAAGGATCACCTCCAAGCGGATATACTAAGTAAGCATAGATCATATATAACGCCTGAATGATAAAGTAGTAATGTTCATAGTGGGTATTAATTTACCGCATTTGTTTCATTATATGTACATGATCTATTAAACAGTAACTAATTCTTCCTGGAACTCGTTCAGCTCCAGCTTAGGGTCGAACTTCTTGGTGACTCCTTGCAACAAATGCTCAATGTTTGCTCCGTCGGGGATATCATCGATCAAGATCTCCTTCAGTCTGCCAGATTGTTCTAGCTGAGTCCATATCTCCGGGTATGCAGTCTGGGCCCACTTGCGGATATCCTGTTTGCGGTTAGCCAGCAGGGTCCAGTTGTAGAGCCCCTCGATGATTTTCGGCGACATGGGCAGCCCGAGCTTGGCCGGGTAGTCTCTGGCAATGTCGAGGGCGCGCACGTAGTACCCAAACGAACAGTTGGACTTGATGTACTCTATAAGGTTAGACTCGTTGGGCTTGACGCCAAACTGGTCGGGGAAACTGAGCCAAAAGTTCTCGAGTATCCCAATGTCGAACTGGCGCAGCCCGTGGAGCATGATATCGAGCGTCTCGTTGTTGACGCCTGCGGGCTGCGGCAGCTGCTTGGCCTCCTCCCACACGGCCAGCATGAACTGGGACTCTATCTGCTCGCCCAGCAGGCTGTATGCGGCCAGCTTCGCGTTGAGGAACTGGATATCGCGCTCGATCCCGATCTCCACGTTCGAGTGAATGTGCAGCTCGTACACGCCACGCCAGTACTTCCAGAACCCAAACTGGCGGAACAGCATCTGGTACGTCGTGGGGCTGGGTGGAGGCAGCCCCTCGGCGCGAATCCGCATTCGCCAGAACTTCCATATCTCCAGTGCAGCGTCCGGCCGTCCTAGCTGGCACAGCTTCTCCATGATCGGATGGTACGTCTCTGGTGGGATCGAAATGTGGTTGTTCATCTCTTTGGTAACCAGCCACGCGTTCCGGTAACTGTCCTGCGCCATTATGTAGTCGTACAAAAGCTGGATGATCTTGGGACAGTCCTTCCATGTAGTTGTGGGTGGTCCTTCGATATCGTATTCAGGGGGCCGTCCAAACTGGTCAATGATGAACCTACCAACGTCGTCCACAGCGTTCTCGGCAAGTAACAATGACAAAAGCTGGTACTGTGCGTCAGGTCCCACTTTGGAAGTATAGTTGCGTATTTTGAAGTAAGTGTCGAAAACTTGTTTAGTATCAACTGGTGGTGATTGGGCTAATCCTACAATAAGATTATCCAAAGTTTTGAAAAATTGTCCATCGTTAGTATCCCATTGACACCCATCGTCGGTTATGGATTTAGTGAAAAGCGTTAATGCAGTTTCAGTTTGATGGCTTTTCAAATAGTAATCTATCAATATGGAGTAAGTTTCAACGTCTTTCGAAAGTTTCAAGTCTGATTCGAAAAATCTTATAACTTCTTGGATAAACTCTGGTGACCGTCGGGCTGGTCCAACCGCTACTGATAATACCCCGTTAAATGTCACCTGGTCAACTTGATCAAATTTTGCGAGAACCTGCTCAAATTTGGTAGCATCTGTTGATTGGTATACTGACCATTGGCTCAATACGTCCCAAGTCTCCTTGACTAACTCACTTTCATTATATTCTTGTAAAATCTGACCAACTATCCCTTCTCCTATAGATTTGCCCTCCCCGAACTTTATGCATGCTAACAACAGTAACTCATAGTACTGTAACCGTGATTCTCTATCCGGGATCAAGTCAGCCACTTTATCCAATTTGGGGATAGCCAATGACCGTAAAATCCGTTCGCCGCATGACCGACTATCGAGCGTCAAACACGAATCCAATGCAATAATAATAGTTTCAATACTGATAGCAAGGTTATTCCCAGAATCGTCTAGCACTATCCTTGAAATCAACGTTTCAGCGTCGCGGACATTTTTCTCTGTAGAATGTTTCGCGGCGATATCTGTACCATTAGATATGAAATCGTGGATAAGTTCCGTTGATATGTTAGAACCAATAGCACCGTACAAAACATTCAACGATTCCACCTCAGGCTCAATGGTAGTTATTGCCTGGATATACTGCGATATGGTATCTTCGTCCCATAAAAGATTCAACTGGGAATCACGGTAAAACGATGTGACAAGCTTCCGAGACTCCAAGATCATTTTCCTGTGTCGCAGGTACTTGAAGTACAAGCACCCATCCAGCAAGAAGTCCTTATCAGAGATATCCTGAGCCAGCTGCTGTTTGCGGCACTTGACGATATCGCCATACAGCATGGAGAAAACCGTCGTGACAAGTTCGTACTGCTTGACCTGCGACGGGTCGGGTCCGCTGACCGCCCAGAAAATGTTATGCAATTGTCGTACACTGAGCAGCCCGTCCGTATACAGTTTCCGCACAGCGGTGTCCACTAGCACAAACAGCGCCGGCTCAAGAAGCCCGTTGGGCGACTCGTCTATCATCTTGAACAGCAGAGAGGAAACTGCATCGAGGTTGCCAGCGTTCAATGCCTCGCGTAACCGTCGCGACGTGCTTGTCTCGTAGTTACTGGTCTTCTTTTTCGAGTCCAGCCACGTTCCCCCGCTGCCGCTGCCTTGTTTCCTGCTGAACAGCCCGCCGAGTATCCCCTTCGTGGGTTTACTGATTAAAGGCCGGCGCGGGATTTCAACATTGTTCATAGGGTTCTCAGGGTCAAACGCGGCGATCTTCGTCGTCGTCGTGTCGGATGACGTGTCCTTGGCACTGCATACACCGTTAGTGTACAGTGTCCGTATCCGGGGACTGTGCCGTGGCACGCTCACCCGTACCGGTCGAAGTAACCGAGAATTCATGCTTGGATGAAAAATCTTTGGATCAATGATTGGATCTATCGATATCGATAGTGTAGTTAGTGCGGCTGAACTTAATTCACCCAACGCCTATACCGTTAACGTACCAGCCATACCACCACCATTTATTAACATGTCCTCGTTTCCACTACTCACTGGGCTACTGAAGTTTATAAGAATTAAAAAGGGTAACAATTGATATGTCATTATGTAAATTGTAAATGCGCATGAATCTGCTTACTTGAGCTATATGATGCTAGTACAATTGGTTGCCATTATTATTAACAGCGTAATTAGTATCCTTACTCGATATGGATACCAAAAAGTATTTCTGTGAAATAGCTCATACGCCGATACCTAAAAGCAAAGACGCGCAATTAGTGTCCCAGCTTTGCTTACGTTAAGCTCACTGGGAAGACAAGATTTCGGTTAATAATGATTTCAGCTCAGGGTTACCCTGAGACTGTTGCGGGGTGGTACCGAACCCTGGCCCGCTGATGCTATAATACTCGTTATCGGTCATGTCAGTGTCCTCGTCCTGCAGCATCACGTCTGTGAGTCTGTACAAAGGTCCGGTAGTTTCTGTGAACGTGTGCGGGCTTGTCTGGAGAACCGTGTACACGTCCTCGATGGTCATTGTGTCCTCTGCGGCGCCTTCGAGTATTCTGCGCGCCTTCACTTTGGCAAACACCTGCTGCATGACATCCTTCAGGTAGTGCTCGAGTCCTGCAAGCATGATATCTGTTGTCTGGTTCCCCACGCCCTGTAGGAGCCCGTGTTCGAGCGATATCCCCAGCATCCGCGTCGCCAGGTTCTCCGTGTCCGGCAGCTCGTACGTCTCGCTCGCCAGCGGGGTCTCGTACCCGTGGATAATATCCTGTGCCCATACCGCAGGGTTAGCTCCTGCATGCGGCGCGGCGCTAGGCTCACCGTTCTCCGCACCGCCAGGCGTGCTTGCTGGTGTTGCATTGGACGACGCAGCATTTTTAGTATTTGCGTTATTAGAATTAGTATTAGTATTATTGGTGGTGGTGGTGTTGTTATTCGTATTAGTATTCGTAGCAGTCGTGGTAATCGTTGAGCCCGTCGCAGCAGCGCTGGCGGTGGTCCCGTTGGAGTCCTGGGTAGCAGACCTTTGTTGCTCAGCCAACCGTTGGCGTTCCTTTTCGCTTAAAAACGGTAACCGTGGTAGCATTGACTGCCGTGTAGCTGTAATCATTGACGGTGGAAGGGTACGTTTGCTGGCATCCTTGGCTATAGCCTTGATACGGCGCCGCTCGCGCACAGACAGGCTCATTATATCTTCCTTTAATTTTGCAAGTTGGTTGTCTCCCTTTGTGTTCCGGCCGGCCTCGCCGCGTTGCTTCTTGTTCCATCCTGTGACGCTGCCGTGGTCACCGGCCGGCGGTGCGCGCAACGCGTTGGCCAGGTTGGCCAGCAGGAAATGGTTATGCATCCATATATTTTTCGGCTCGAGGATCTCTTCCAGCTCGCGCTCGAGCTCGATCCGCGCTAGTCTGCCCGTGAGGAAATGCGTAATAACGTCGCGGTACCTGTCCCAGTTCGCGCCGAGCTGTTTCTGAAACTCTGTCATTATGGACTCAACGTCTATTCGTATTGACCCCGATGGCTGCTGCTGTGCTTGTGGCTGTGATTGTTGTCCATTCGGGGTGGCCGACCCTGCTTTGGTTAATGATGCGCCTGGTCCTCCCGGAGTGCCCACGGTCGAATTGCTCACCGGTTTTTTCAAATCATCGTCGTTGGTAACTGACGATCCTTCTTCTTTGGTAGCCCCGCTCTTCAAAGTCGTATCACCCGTTGTTGATACCACCGTGGGTTGGGAACTTATCGTTGGACTAGTACTAGGCATGGTGATGGTGATGAAAAAACCAAAAATGAAATACAAAAATAAACAGTAGTATCAAATCAATCAATCAATCAATATCGTTCGCGCCCCGTAGTACTCGACCTCTCCAATTATAGGATTAAAGCTTTATCCCTGATGGCCGCCTTCCGTTGTGTTTCGCGTGGATGCGTTTGGAATAATTCAATTATTCAAATGGATAATGGTGAAATTGTTACGGAGCGTACTTGTACCATCAGATCGGAGAGTGTAGGTAGGTACACACAATAAAATATATAAACGTTAATAACCACGCATATATGGGACATTATTGTCAGAACCCCAGATTATTACTGGTATCTTTTTTTTATCCTTTCATATTCGCATTATTCTATTATCTAATTATGTACAATTAAACGGCAGGTGGCTTGTCAATGGCAAACTTGCCGTACCCTAGCACGCTGACCCCGTTATTCTCGTGGTCGTGCCAGAATTGCGGATCGTTAAACCTTGGATCTGGATCTTTGCCCAGTCCATTTAGTACCACTTGGCCCGCATCTATGACTGCTTCACGGGTGAACTTTGCAACTTCGCTGCGTAGCAATTGCGCCTGCTCGCCTGTGCGCAGGGCCTCTGGCATATCTGCTTCCATGTCTGATCCTGCAGTCAGGTCGGTCCACCGGCCGCGAAACCGTTCTATGGCCGACATGTCTAGAGGAGCCCCGAAACTGATTTTCACCGGAGTATCTTTACGGAAAATATTCTTCAGTCTCGTTATGGGAGTGCGTTTGGGTTTACCCTCAGGCAGGACTTTCTCCAGACCGGTAGCGTATATTGGAATGACCGTTGGAGGTTGTGTGGATTCTAGTATAAGCCTGCTAACCCCCCAATGAAAATATCGTAAAGTGTTCTGGTACGGTTCCAGGGCTTGGTGCACAAATGATTCGGGGTAAATGTGAACCCAGTTGCTTTTTTTGGCAGCCTCGGGGATCGTGTAGTTTTTGCCGGGAGTGTACTCGGTGTTAGGTGATAACAGAGAGACCCCTGCGTCTATTGACCCTTGGAACGGTCCAGCGCCTTTCCGTTGCGTAGCCAGTACTTTGCCCAGAGAAAAATACTTTGATCTCGCCTTCGTGGTGAAACATATATTATCAGCGCCTAGTGTCCACCGGAGCCGGTCGGGGAACTGGTGATACTGTAAAGGAAGAACCCCCCAGACCAGAGGGTCGTCCAGTACGGAAACATGGTTCATGACAGTGATCAACCCGCGTCCTTCGAAAACGCATTGCCGGTGTGCTTCTAGGAAATAGTCAAGGTTACTGACCTCGGTCTTGTAAAGCTGTGTCATTATAGACGTGGACGCACTCAGAGTCATCCGCAACGTCTGGCGACGCAGAAATCGACCGAATATAGTGTCATACCGGTACGGTTCCAAAAACTTGTCGCCTCGTTCCAAAACTTTTCGAAACGACATTGCATTAGCAAAGTCAAAATTTTGATCCCGATCGATGTTTGTATAAAAGGGTTGATGAGTAGGACATGTGAAATTTCAACCAAGAATAACTCGGTCATTTTAAGAGCAATTGATTTGAAACTTGGCATGTCTACTGGGGCGGTGTTCACTATGTATTAGGAAAAGTTTGGAATCAATTGGATGTCAATTGGTACAAATATGATCTAAATGAGCTATAATAGGCAATATGATTTATACCATTTTTCACACACACACACGCATATATATATATACTACATTTCACTTGAACCCTCGTTTCATCTTTAATAATCATACCAACTGGTCCAACTTGTAAACTCGTTTATTGTTATCATTGTTGGATCCAATTCAACAAGATCAAATCAGGTACATGAGATTCGATCGAGAAATTACCATTACGCACATTGCCAGCTTTTAGATTTACAATTACCTGTACATTTATCAATTACTTTGGGGGAACAAAATGGAAAAATTTTCAAATTGGCGAGACGGTGCGACGGGTATAGCACCTTTTGTGCCCTCGAGCGAGCCTATGAGCTTTGATTCGCCTTTACCTAAACTCGTTGTAACGATTCTTGGGGTTATTGTCGGTATACTAGCTGTACCCTTTTTAGGCATTGCAATCATACTAACCAGTATCCCCATCATCGGACCATTGAGTGGTAGGTTTCTTCTTTTTGTGCTACACGTTTTGCGGATAGAGACTGTTTTTGGTGACCGCGTTGGCCGACGGCCCAAACCGTTCCAGCTACGTCCTGGTGACGTTTTAGTTTCCAACTACGTTTCTCCGTTAGACGGGCTTGTCTACCGGACAGTTCTGAGTCTTCCGCCAGTGTTTGTGCTGCCGCGACAGGGGAACACTTTCAGCGAGCACACGTGGTGGGGCATATTTGCGCAAGCGTTATCTGCTCCGCGCGACACGGCAACGGCCAAGGGGTCGGTCAAGTCGCTGGCTGATGTCATCCAGCGCGCAAGAGCTGCGGGACAGGTCGTGGTGGTGTTTGGCGAGGGCACAACGTCGAACGGTAAAGGGTTACTCCCCTTTGTTGGCGGCACAGGTAACCTTGGCGACGGTGAAGTGTACCCTGCTGCGTTGAAGTACACCCCTGCGTATATAACCACACCCTTGCCGAAATCTGCGGTCGTTTACGTGGCCAAGCTTGTTTTCTCGGTCACAAAGTACTCGGTCAGAGTCAAAGTCGGCGATAGCGTCAGCAGCGATGCTGCAGCTGAGGGCATAGCGCGTGTGGGGAGGTTACGTCGCGTTGGCGATAACTTGGACATTAAGAGTAAAAATGATTTCATTAAAGCTTGGAAGTCGTTAAGATAGATAATTTATAATTAAAACTGGAATTTCTGTCGACGTTCTTGTAACCGTCGTCGCGCAGCTTCTTCTCGTGTTTGAGCAGCGTTGGCTGCAACTGGTTTATCTTCTTTGTACACGAGATCTGTGTACGTGGGTAATCGGTTAGTTTGAGCAAGAGGGTTTCTCACCCGGCCTGATTGGTGTTGCCTTGGGAATGAAGGTTCTTGTGATAAACGGCCTGATTGCGGTCTAAAGTCTTGAGAGGTTGATCGTCGAATTTGAGTTGGTCCAAAGTTTTCAGAGCTAGGTAGTCGGCTTTGACTCGGTTTGGTAAACGGAGATTCTTGTGATTCCAAATCTGGTAGCCGACTAATTGGTGGTGTATGGGTTCTTGGTAAACGACTGTTAAATCCAGATTTTTGTTGACTTTCTCTGTTAATTGAATTATTGTTAGTGGTTCTGAAATAATCATTAGGCTTGTGAAACTCATTCCCCTCAGGTTTATTGGGTTTGAAAAATTCGTTCCCTTCAGTTTTAGGTTTGAAAAATTCGTTCCCTTCAGGTTTGGGTCTGTAAAACTCATTCCCTTCAGGTTTATTGGGTTTGTAAAACTCGTTCCCTTCAGATTTATTGGATTTGTAAAATTCATCTTCTTCAAATTTATTGGGTTTGAAGAACTCATTCACTTCCGATTTCAAGTTTCTTATAGTTTGTTCATGATTTCTTATAATTGATTCGTTTTTAATATTAGAATCTGTCAATCTATCAATTTGTTCTTGCAGGATTGATCTCTGATTGGCAAAAGTTTTCCTTTCCATATCCAATTCGTTATTCACTCTTTTCAAGTCCATTTGATAAGTAGATAAATTTGATTTCAAAGACTGCAATTGATTTGTCAAATTCATAACTTTGTAATTTTTCTCATTCAACTGTGATTCCAAGTATTTGTTATGGTCTTTAAGAGAATTGATCTCAAACGAATTGTTCAGTTGCGTACCATTATTCAAAGATAATCTGTTATTATCCTTTTGAAGCGCAGCATTTTCTTGCAAAAGTTTTTTATACTCCATTTGCATATTATCCAGCTCCTCCATATCCCTTTTTTCTCTCAGCTGACCATTATTCAGTGAAAAGTTGTTATTGTTATTGTTGTTGTTATTATTATTATAATTATCGTGAAAAGGAGGTTGACGGCGTTTCAAAGGTAACGGGGTGCTTTGGTCAGTAACAAAAGAAGGCTCGTTTAGCTGGAAATTCACAGACTTTACCGGACTGACAGCATACGGGTCTTTCAGAACAGATTTGAGCTTAAAGTCTGGTTTAGGAAACATTTCAGGATAAATAGTCGGTAATGGTTTCAGTTTGTTTTTCTGCTGAAATATTCTAGCTGGTCTCGAAGGAGATTCCCCGGTATCCTTCTCAGGAGACATCCCTGCAAACACCTTAGAGTACCTAACATAATCCGAATCATTCAAATCATCGTCATTGTTGTTATTGTAGTTGGTACGGTGGGTATTATTGTTGTGTTTCAAAGGGTTGGGTAAAGCAGACTTCAGCCAATTCAATGGACCAGGAGTAGGCGGAATGATATCTAATCGTTAGCATATGATAGCAGAAACTTTGGCAAAGAAAATACTTACTCCAAGTACTGGCATTAGCGTTTTGCTGTTCATGAGGTTGTTGTTCCTCTTCTTCAGGATTTGTAAACGGCCAAACCATGGTTGTTGAGAAAGTAAACAATCATTGTTTACTTTCGGTTAAGTAATCTAGCTATTACGTAATGATACAAAATTCAGATTACGTAACTATGTGTGGATTACGTAATCTTCGGTGAGACATTAACTAGTATTTGTGACATTGAAGTAAAATTGAACATTTTCCTTGAAGGACAAAATAGACAATTGACCAATAATCAGACTAACATATCCAACTAGAAGGATTATACCATATGCCATATGCCATACCACCAGATATAAATCAGGGATGGTATTACATAACGCGTAGGGAAACGGCTTAGATCTAGATCGATTAAATTAACCGTCATCATGACGATATTACATTACTAGTACTACCACCCACTACAGCTGTATATGACACCCCCTGCGTTAATGTCAGGCGAACAGGAGGTTTGTGGGTCCAGGCAGGTGGTTCTATTCCCGTCAAATGTAATATTCAGCAGCCATGAGATCTCTTATAATTGTATCTACTGCTAAAATAATGAATACAAGTAAAAAGATATCTAATGTGAATATAAAGTGTCTTGAAAGATGTAAATACAGGTACTTTGTATGAGTATATATATATATATGGAATTACCCCTGGCAACGAATAGCCAATTTACACTATGCAAATTAGTTCCAGGAGTACATTATAGAGCAAGTGAAATTTTTGGTTTTCTTTGTCTACTACGTACGGCGACGACGACGTTAATTGGAATGATCGATCTCGAAGCTCGAATAGGGAAAATATCTTAATGGGGATAATTGTCGATGCAACGGATAATGCCGTTTTTCAGGTACGCATATTTTCAGTTTTATTGACTGGCCATTTATCTACATGTAGGCTATTTCGTTAATTGGAATTCTGGAATGCGTTAGCAGTAGATCGTAGTTGGACGGGTTTTGCAACTAAAAAAGAATGACAAGTCTTCGAGTAAAAATACGTTAATTGGGGAATGTGCATAACGCCATAATAAAAAATGGATACATCCAATAAAAAAATGCAATTAGAAGAATGGAATGTACACCTAATTAAAAATTTTTGCTATACAAATGTATGTGTACTAAATCTCCCTGATTTGGGAATATACTGTATATACACGCCATTCATACACAGAATGTGTCTAATTTTTACGCGTACGGTTTGGTGGTTTCCTGGCTTTCTTGGTATGTGTGTTGTTTTGATGGGTAGCCTTTTTTTTGCATTATGGGCCCCGGCGTGCGTACATTTACTACTTTGAGCCAGTTCTCGCTTAAATATGGACCAATGATAAAGTTCAACTGTTCTGATTTTGGCGAGTACTCAGAACGAAAACTAAAAAGACCGGTACTGGAAACTTTATATATAGAACGTATATAAATAGTATGATTATTTTTTTTTCCCAAAAGTTTCCAAGTGGGTCTCTGGTAACTTGGTATATAATTTCAAGCGAGTAACCAATGCCTCATTGTATTTTGTATATTTTGATTGTATATAAAAAGAGTATTCGAATACTAATTTGTTTGCGCAATAGCATACTGCAAACGCGTGTTTACATTTTAATAAGAACACGCGTCTTTTCTAATATATTTATATATATACAAATGTTTACACAAATAATTTAATGGTTCCTCGAATGGGCCAATCAAAACGATTGAACCGCGATGAGCTCGGCATGTCGATCATTGGCAATAAGCGAGAAAAGAACAAAAAAAGAAACGGTGGGATTTATATTAAATTTTACTTTTTGTATTTGCTTTTTTTTTCTTTCTGCTGCTGCTGCTGCAAAATCGGATCGCGTAACTGTTTTGAGCCTAAAATATGGAAGGTGGAAAAACAAATTATTCAATATATCTGAATCTCGACACGCGTGACGCGTCAACTTTAAGCTTTAATATTAAAAATGGAAATATTAATAATAATTGCAATCTCCGCTGATGACTCTACAGGAATGGACCACTTCCGCCTGGTACTACTACGCGTACTCTTTGCCTGTAAACTGTTATACAAATCCCCCAATTGAATTGAACTTTCATAATGTGAAATGACAAATATTCTTATATAGAACAGTAAACGAATTTTAGACAAAAATCGAGGCGAAGGGAGATGTAAAATAAATTAAAAAAAAAAAAAAAAAAGGTTTGTTTTTGTTGCTTCCTGCATTCCTTTCTTTTTCAACACGCACACGCCAAATATAAAATAATTCCCTTTCACTCACGTACGTATACACAGCTACGTGAACTGACTAAAAGCGTGTATACATTCACGTACATACACGTACGTGTGTGTGTGTATATGTGTGTATTACATTAAACCCATTGATCATTTTTCTCGTCGAGGTATTTCCCATTATTGAACAAGGATTTTTACTATCTAAGGGGCATTGTTCCTTTACTTTCTTTTTCACTTCTCCCCGGAGTTTTTTTTTTTTTTTATTTTGACCCTAACTGCCAGGCTACAGTAATTAATATAATAATAAAAAATAATAAAATATTCAGTTTCGTGTTTCTGCTACAGCTGTGATTTTATTATTTTATATTATTATTAGCATTATTATAGTCGTCTCTCCTTTTTACACACACGCACTACTGAAATTTCTCCATCTCCTCCATCTTACACGCACCACTACTACTACCACTACTACTACTACTACTACTACCACCACGCTTTCACACCTCCTACTCTCTAGACTCTTCGCTTTTCTTCCTCCTTTCTTTCCTCCTTTACATTTATATCTCTCTCCTCTTCCTCTTCTTTCTTTCTCACTTTCTTCCTCCATCCGTCCTTTCGTTAAAACCAACTTGCATTCATTCTTTCTAATTACCCTAGTCATTCTTTAATTCTCATTTCTCATTATTCATTCTTTATTGTTCTTTATTCATTCTTAACACTCATTATCATTCATTATCATTCATTATCATTCGTTATCATTCGTTATCATTTTTTATTTTCATTCATTATGGCATTCAAATTACAGGACATTACTAATATTGCAAATATCCCCTCGGCTGTGACCACAAACAATGCTGTAGGTCCGACTATTGCAAACGCTTCTACTGCAAACGGACCGCCAATTAAACCTTCAAACCTTATAGGTGCCCCGAAAAGGCACAGACGGGTTTACAGCCAGCGGTTGGAAGCTATTGAGGCCCAGATATGTCGAATTGTCGAGCAGGAAATCAAAGAGGACGTTCTGCTGCATATGCGCGCCATGGAGCAAATGACCATGGCGGACGCTACAATGATCGATGTCCAGCCAGAGCTGGAATGGCACATGAGACCTTATCTCTTGGATTTCTTGATTGATTCTCATTTGTCCCTGAGACTGCAGCCCCAGACCCTGTTTCTGGCTGTCAATATCCTCGATAGATACTGCTCCAAACGGGTGGTGTTCAAAAAACATTACCAGCTGGTGGGATGCACCGCGTTGTGGATCGCAGCCAAATATGAAGACAAAAAAAGCAGAGTGCCAACTATCTCGGAGTTCAGAGATATGTGCTGCGGAGCTTACGATACTGACATGTTCATCCAAATGGAGGGCCATGTGTTGAATACTTTGGACTGGGTCATTGGTCATCCGACTATTGACACGTTCTTGGACGCTTCGCTGGGGTCGGAATGCAGTAACACCGTAAGACTCCTGTCAAGATTCCTCTGTGAAAACTCAATGTTCTACAGAGCTTTCATTGCCTTTGCTCCTTCAACTATCGCTACTTCGGCTCATGTCTTGGCCCTCCATATCTTGGGTTACTATCCTGCTATCCCTAATAACGTCTCCTCCCAGGAATACCAATGCATCACCCTCATGAGCCAGCATTTGAAAATATCTTCCAAGAGTTTGCAGCGCAAGTACTCCTCGTCAAGCTGCGGCCAAGTGGCTCAGCTGGTCGCTGAGTTCGTGCTCAGAGAAGAACGCGAGCGTGAACGCCAGTTGGAACTCGAACGTCAACATCAACTACAACTACAAAGAGAACGTCAAGTGATGAATTCTCCTGATAATTTGCATCCCAAACAAATACCCTCTTCCTCTTCGCATAATACCCACCACACTCACCCTAACGGGTGTCCCTCGCCATTGGAGTTCGACTCAAATGGTAATAATAATTATACATTTTTCTCTGAAAAGCAACCCCATCCAAACAACCACAACCAGCATCCTGTTGTACCTCCGCTCACTGGTCTGAACTTACCCCCTACTCCTCCTCCATCAATGGCTGCCCTCACAGCTACAACTTCATCCTCGTCAGGTGGCTCAAAGATGTTCACCCCAACATCCCTATGTTCGTCTCAGTCGTCGCCAATGTGCACTCCAGTAGATTCCCCTACGAAAGCACAAAGACCCTTGGCTCAACGCTCAAACACCAACACCACTGCCACCGCCGTTACCACCACTAGACCGGTAGATGAAGACCACATATGGAAATCTGACATTATCCCTCCTCCACCTCCTCCAAGGTTCAACCAAACTTACATGGCAGGGTACCCTTCAAACAGTCGATACACTTCATCTACCCAAACATTATAAGCCTGGAGCTTTTATTTATATAAATATTTCTTTTTTTTTTGTTTAACTTGTTAATTAAAACATATATTATTCATTACTATGCAAAAAAATTATTATTATATATACTCATGTCACTGGTACCGCTTGGTTTATATGCTTTGTTAGTTCGTTCTCCTTGTGGCCATTATCGCCGTACTTGTGTCTGATACTTTCAGGGGACGTTGATGCAGTCACATGGGCCGACTCCGGTGAACCTGGTGACTCGAATTCGGGGGATGAAGGGAACTTCTCTTCGTACTCGTCGCCAGATACAGGCTGGCTGGGTAACGAGTCCTCGCTGGCGCTTCTGTAATGCGGCTTGAACCCTGAACTAGCCGTCGTTCTTGTACTATTACCACTATTATTATTATTATTGTTGTTGGCTAAAGAGTAGCTGCCCATCCATTGGTATAGCCGGTTACGGTTGCTGCCCAGCGAGTACGCCGTCTCGACCGGTGTGCCTCTTGTAGTGACCACAAACACCAGGATCGTAAGTAGCACCACTGCTTGCGCTATTCCCAGCTTTTTCTGGTACATGAGTTCGTCAGCCATCATTGATAGTCGAGAGTTTAATGCAAATATATCCTGTTCGCCGCGACCGCGCTCGTACTCCAGGTCGCGCGCAGCTGCGACTAGCAAGTCGCCGTACTGTTCTCTGAACGAGTCCAGCTGTGCCATAACCGTTGAGTTGAACTCGCTGAAAAACAGCTCTATTTTCAGGTTCTGCTTTTTCTCAATCTTGAATAACAAGTCTCGCAAATTCTGTGACTGCTCCTCAATGTACTGCAACGATAACGTGGCGTTCGACTCAAGCAATGATAGCCGTTTCATAAACGTTTGGTAAATGGATTCTTGGGTCTTAGGTTCGCTCGCCGGCCCAGGTGAAAGTTTCTGGGTACTCGTATTGGCATTGGTGGTGGTGTTCGACCGACTGGTGCTGTTTCGGTGCGTCGAGTGGCTGTTGCCGTTATTACGCACATATTCGTCCCACCGACATGCTTCGTTCAGTATTAGTGGAGAAATGTTTTCCGTCACTGATACACTTGTCAGTGATGAGTACACGTCTGACTTGTGGACGCATTTCTTTTTGGTTTCTGGTAATGGGTCGCTTTCGTCGTCGTCGTCGGTGTCAGATACGTTACATTCAGGTACAGGCTCCGGTTCATCAGCATCTTTTTCCAAACTCTCCTCCTCATTAAAATCATCATTATCATTAACATCATTACTATTAGTATCCATATCATTTGCTGGATTTTTTTCTTCCTTTAAGGGCTCAGTTTCTACTGGTATAGAGGGGACACTACTAGCACCAGACCCGCCATCTTCCTGGGCACGGTACTCGTCCATCATAGTTTTGCCGTGTACTCGTATCAGCGACACAGGACAGTAAAACTCGTGGCCCCAGTGAGTTAAGAACTCTACTCTCAGGTACCGTGCCCATATGAGAGGGTTCTTAATGTGGAAAGTTTGCAGATCTCTGACGCTTCGTGCTTCAAACTCTCCCAGCACTTTCCATCCGTTGTTGGGAGTAGTTGGGAACCTATCCGATACAGACACTCGGATATTTCTGAACATTGACGAGAAGAACTCGTAGTTGGCTATCACCAGAGAATCTACCAAGATATCCTGACAAAGCTCAATAATAACAAACTTGTTAGGTTCGGAGCATTTGTTAATCAAATACGTATCCTTGTTTTCCACCAGAATATTAGAGGCGCCTTTCGTGTCAGCGTTAGTCTTCATTATAGTAGCTGCACAATCAAACGATGCAAAATTAAACCTATCCTTATACAGCTTGACTGACGTTTCGTCGTCGTCCGACCCTTGCTGTGGTTCCTGCTCCGTTGGTTTCTGTTTAAACATATCAAGGTCGATTTCAAGATCATCGTCAATAAACTCCAAAGTATTCCCCTGTCCGTACGAGGTCCTATGCTGTTGTTGTTGCTGTTGTTGCTGTTGTTGCTGAGTTTCACGGTCAAGATTGTCAGATTGGCCTGATCTTTCCAGGTTCTGTTTCCGCCATTCTTCAAACGAGGGGAACTTTGTGACATCTATCTGGTCCTGTTCGGCCTCGGCCTCCCGCAGAGCCAGTTTCTGCTGGTCAATGATAGATGCGCGGTCAGATGCCGGTGATAAAGGCTGCTCAAGCCCGCATACCTGGCTTTCGTGAAACAGCGGGGCACGTACAGGCGACCAGTCTGTATTGGTGGAGGAGGTGGTGGTGGAAAGTTCAGTACCACCAGCTGGCACAACACCAGCAAGCAAAAACAAAAACCACAACCGCACTTTCATTTGACTGGTAGATCCGCGTACACCGTTCAAGTAGTTACCATCAAGGGTACAGTATGCAAATATGAGTAAAGGATATAAATAAAGGGTATAAAAATGCTCAAAAGTGCTTTTCAAAGTTTGACGGAGAATCAAATGGTAAGTGAACGTATGAATATTAGTACTACACTACTGTTATCTCAAATTATTATTAGTATGGTAAGGCTGATATATCGTATAGTAGTGGAAGTGATCGATGAGGCAGGTATGAGCGAGTTTTCACTGGCTGGTTGTGCGGAAGTTTGATTTCAGGGGTAAAATATTACGGAATCACCCGTGATTGGTCGTTTCAACGGTTACAAGATGGTAATTAATGAATGAATGGTTGGAAACTGGAAGTGAACGAATGAGTAGAAGTACGTTGGATGGGTACTCGAGAATAGTCTTCTAACATAGTATTACGTAAAATCTTTATAGTTAACTGATAAATGCAGATTACAGTAAAATATTCCATTTAAAATGTATAATTTGCATTTGCAAGAGTGAATTCCCTCTTTACAGCTACTTTCTCTAGAGATATTCAAAATTCATGTTGAAATTTCAGGTTTGGATTTCCCATTTCCAGTGACGTAAGTACACACAAATTTTGACTCTGCTTCTTCTTCTCCTTCTTCACCATCGATAAACAACACAGCCTTAATTTACCTTAATTCACACACCTGGTGCTTGTAACGTCAACAACCTTTTTTTCATTCAAGTTCCAACGGTCGCTACTTTTTCACTCTTGGTTATTTCATTCTGGACTTCTGGTTTCGCGTGGTGTGACATACTGCTCAGTAAAAAAAAATTATTGGTTTAAAAAGCACAGGAAAGAAGAAAAACAAGTAGGAGAAAAAAAAATGCTGGACATTTTTGTTACGCTGTTAGCTTTGACCACTATTTGGTCTCCTGTTTCCGCTGATAATTTACCTGATGAACTCGTTGGCACTTGGTCCTCCAAATCTAATGCGGTCTTCACTGGCCCTGTAAGTATTCACTTTTTGTTTGATATATTTTGATCTGTTTGATTTGTTTGCTAACTGATGGTAGGATTTTTACGATCCAGTGGACGAACTATTAATAGAACCTGCTTTGCCAGGTCTCAGTTACTCTTTCACCTCTGATGGGTTTTTCGAAGAAGCCATTTACCAGGTATCCGGTAACCCCAAGGACCCTACGTGTCCGACGGCGGTGCTGATTTTCCAGCACGGGACGGTCGAGTACGTGGGGAATGGCACGATTGTGCTCCACCCGTTCGCAGTAGACGGTCGCCAGCTGCTGTCGCAGCCCTGCGAAAACGATAACGCCATATACAGCCGGTACAACCAGACAGAGACGTTCCACCGGTACGAGGTGCTGCTCGACGAGTACCACGGCCGCGAGCGGCTCAACCTGTACCAGTTCGACGGCGCCCCGCTCGCACCAATGTATATAGTGTACCGGCCGCCCAACATGCTGCCAACGATCACCATGAACCCTACCTCGGGCGCGGGCCCAACGTCGAGCGTCAGCCAGAAGATCAAGCGGTCGCTCGAAAACAGAGCCCGCACTAACGCCAAAGTCGCGCCTTTGTACGACTACGATACCCTGTGGTGGGTAGGTGCTTCGTTTATATTTATTGGTGCATCCGGTTGGTATTTTCTCTAATCATTAAATATCAAATATTATTATTATTATTATATTATTGTTTTTTTATTACTATTTATATTTTTACTGGTGCATTATATTTTCAGCTTGAGTTTCACTTTAGGAGTACTAGTGCTGCTGTTGACAGAATCGTCCACGGGCGGAGTCTTGAATGAGAGTTTGGGTAAATCAGGTTTGTCCTCGTGGAGCTTGGGCTTCTTCCGTTTGCGTTTCTTTTCGGCTTTTTCTTCCAGGAGCTTGTTCCCCCGCTTGATGACTACTTTGCCCTCGCCAAGGTTACGAGCAATCACCCTGTGGACGCGCGGCATGCGCAGCGTTACCATGTAGCTGTTGACAGCAGGGTACATCACCTGGCAGATCTCTAACAACGTCCGCCGCTCGCTGACCCCGAAATCGTGTTTCCCCGTCAGGGCTTCCCACAGGCATTTTTTCAAGGGCTCGTTGCCGGATACGTCCTTGCGCAGCAGCTCGATCGCTCCGGGGATGGTGCCTCTTGCAAGCATGTTGCGCCGCGACTCCGTCGTGCCCTGTTGCTCAGTCATGCCGCCGCCAGTTAAGTTACCAGCGCTGTTGTTGCTGTCCGGCTGGGCAATACTGCCGCGAATTGCAAGACTTCCAACACACCAGCTGAGCACCGCGACGAGCTTGCGCCGCATGTACGCAGAAGGGTCGTAATACATTGTAGCAAACATGTACCGCACGAGCTGGTCCTTGTCGAGCCCGCCGAGCGCAAAAAGACTCTGGAATGCGGCCAGACGTACCTCTTTCGATACCCCGTTGGCGGCGTTCGTGTACGGAAGCAAGAACGCAAGGTTAACTGCAATCTGGCCGTCGCGCGTGAGCATCTCCCTCTGCCGGATCACCTCTATGCTGATACTCGCGTTGCGGGTCGGCAGCCACTGGTCCATCCGCAAACACCGGTTCAGCTCGGCAATGGCAGACGCGTTCTTGGCCTTGATCTCGTCCCCGGTCGTGTCGGTGATCTCGTCACGCAAAGACGCAGCTACCGCGCGGATAAGACTGCATATGTAGTCCGTGTCCGAGTACGCGTTCCCCTGGTTATCGTTGTACTTGAGCAGGTCAAGCAAGAAATCGCGAATGTCGTTGGGGCACCGGTTAGATTGGTCGCGCACGCGCGCCAGCGCCTGGGGTATCGCCGTCTGGATAAAGTACCGCGCGTAGTCGTCAAAGTTGTTAGGCCGAGGGATCCCTGAGTCCGAGTAACAGAACATCTCTTTGAACGCCTTCATGAGATGGAACTTACCAATGTACTGGAGCTCCGGCTTGGCACAGTTGACAAGCCCCCGCGCAGCTGCAACGCGTATCTCGTAGTAGTACCGGTCATCCAGCAAAGTGCGCAGCAGAATCGACGAGTACGTCGCGTTGGGCCGCGCGTTTTCAAAAAACCGAATTGCAGAGTACTGCGCAACGACATCCCGGTCCTGCTGTAGCTGCGAATTGTACATGTAGTCTGGCTGGTTAATGTACAGCTTGCATATCCATTCAAAATCCGTGTCAACCCGTATCCACTCAAACGCCTCGTTAACCATCCGCTCCTCCTCTTCCTTCGTCCAGTCAGATAACTTCCACTTGGCTATATCCTCGTCGCTTTGCAGAACATCGCCCAAGCAGTGAATCAGCGCTATAGGTTCATCAAAATCGGTCTGTTGTTGCTGCTGGTCCTGCTGCTGTTGTTGTTGTTGGTCCTGCTGCTGCGGTCCCGTGTTGCCGTTGCCAGAGGTATCCTTTGGCGGAGCAGCTTCACGCGATTTCTGGGTCCGCCGTAGCTTTTTGTACTTGGTGTTATACTGGATATCCAGTTTCGTGAACCCTTCTTTCAAATCTACCACGTGCTCGTACGGCGTGCCGTCAGCTTCGTGGATACGTATAGTCATAGGTCCAGTGAAAACTGGCTGGATCCCGCTGCCAGTGTTGCCGTTCCTTGTTATGTACCGTTTCGCGTCGGGAACAAACTCGTCTTCTGATAATGGGGTCGGCGGGATCTCTGATGCTTGCACTTGTCGGATCCCCATCTCGACAAACATTCGTTTCTTGTTGAACCGCTGGGTAACTCTGAATATAGGGTACCCTGACCCAAACACCCATTGGTCGAAAAACGACTCGAGCCGGTTATGGCTGACTCGCTCGCAGATACGGATGAAATGACCCGTGCTGAGACTGGAGTTCAGGTCGCCTGACATGCTTTGCAAGAAAATTTTCGGAATAACACGACTCAGCCCTAACGATTTGTCGGTCTTCGTCATGCGCCGGTCTAAAATAAATAAAACAACTGGAGCCTTTAGCCGTATGAATTTCAAGTCGTGCTCGGTTATAGGGAAACTGAACATGGGGTTGGCTAATGTCGGTTTACCAATATCCACTCGACAAATCTCTTCCGCGAGTTTCTTCATCTTTAACCGGTACCGGTTGTTGCCCATCAGTACCCGCAAAAACAGATTCGCCATGAAATGAGATAGCCCTATAGTCACCCAAATATCGTTCCACGTCTTGGGCACGATATTAACCCCACACCATTGGCCCGCAAACGCTACGGCAAGCTTCTCGGTCACTGTGAATAAAGGATCGATCTCCGTCGCAGGGTACAGTAACTTGTCAGAACAAATGATGAACCCGCATCCAAGCGTCACGTCTTCAACGTGGTCAGCCACGAATATGATTGAAAACGATCCAAAGGGGTACGATCCAAACTCCTGTGCGAAATAATCCATAGCCTTGTAAAAAAATACACAAGTATTCGTAGCATCGGGGATCTGATGTGCAAAAGTGTACATTGATATTGGAACTTTTCCACCATTATTATTATTATTATTATTGCTGTTGTTGTTGCTTTTGCTATTGTTGGTACTTTTGGTGGTGCCGTCGTTATTAGTATTTGTGGCATTGGTGCCGTTATTGGTGCTATTATTACTGCTATTGCTCCCATTTCCATTGCTAGCATTAGATGTATTGGTATTGCCGTTATTACTATTATCATCATCACTGAGATCAAGCACTGGTGTTTGTGAAAACGGTCCTACTGCGAATCCAATATGGTGCGCAGATACTGGGGTATTTATATTGAAAGATACAACTTTTTTCGTATTATCGAACGGATGAGGAATTTCTACTGGCGAAATGTTATTACAAGCCACCAATATTTCCACACCGGATTCTTCAATCTCCTCTTCTGATAATAAATCCTCCTCGCCGTCGTTCAGCTTCTTCGCAGCAACGTCGCCAATTGTCCGTGAGATAGATAGCTCGAGTTCCCACGTGCACAGTTCCCATAGCCCGTCAATGCATGGCAGCCAGCTGCTAGTGGCGCGGCCTATGGGTGTATGGGTCGTGTAAGCATGCCACAGATGCTTGGGCACGCTAGAGCCCGCACCACCGATGAAATTGACACCCGACGTCGACTCGCTTACGCCGAACTCGATCTTGACCAGCAGCAAGGCTCCAGTGTTCCCTGGCTCGGCGAGCGTCGAGGTGATGCTGCGCGGTAACGTTATTACAAGATCACCGACTATCCTTTTGGTCGGTACACCGCCAGTAGTGGTGTCGTCGTTGATCAGCGGCTCGACCTGCTTGCTGTACAGGCTGTGGTGCTCGACGCTAGTGTTGTCCTGAAGCGTCTCGGCAGAGTTCGTGATATCGTTGTGCACGAAATTGCACTTGCGTCCGTTGACAGTCACTCCGTGGACGGTGCATTCGCGACAGTCCAGTTGGATCTGTTTCAGGTACGGATTCGTCACAGCTAGCGTCAGCTCCGTCCACCCGCGTATACTGGTATCTGCAAGACTGATGTCTATAGACACCTTCTGGTGCGTCACCACGTAGCCCCGTTCAGACGTGTCCGAAGACATTGGTGTTAGGTATTCCGCGTATTGGTGGTGTTGTTTGAAAATAGAGTTGAAAGGTTCAAATGAAAATTAATAGTGCTGATATCAGCCGTATAGTAAAATCGATCGGGACCTGGAGTAACAACTACTGTATAGTACGTACCTTTTACTTAATTACAGTGAGATGACTTGAATAGTTATCATATGCATGTATATATATGTACAAGATTATATAGCTTCAGTAGCTTTGGTGGTGGGCTGTTCTATGGGGTATTCAGCATCTGGGACTATCAGGTCCTCGTTGGATTCCATTACATGGATAAGATTTTGTGATTGGAAAGCTCTTCTTTGCACTGATACAGGGATATCTATTCCAGATTCCTTTGCACGGGCAAGCAGCCCTGGGATTCGGTTACCCAGCTTGAACGAAGTTTTGTCCAAGCTTTCAATGATCCTCACGCAGTACTGTGTTTTCTTGTGCTTGAGCGCGTACTTGAGCATGAAATAGTACGTGAAAAGGTTAGCTCTGCACCCAGTCTCCTCCTGGGTCAGTTTCCTGAAATACCTAAAGGCCTCGTCTACCCGGTCACGACGACCCAGTCCTGCAATCATCTGGTTGTACAAAGTGGTTCGCGGTGGGATGCCCAGCGACGCCATGTTATCAAAAATCTCCATGGCCCTTTCCGGTGACCCCAAACTCAATTCTCCGCTAAGGATGATTGATACGTTGGCATAGTTGATCCGGGTACCTCGTTGCACCATGTAATCGAAAATGGATCGAGCAGCTTCAATGTTACGGCACGACTTGATCAATCCGTCAGTGATTGCTGCTAGTATGACAGGGTTTGTGCTGATATCCGTGTAATGCATCTCGTGTAACAGGTTCTTCAACAAACTGATAATGGTCACTTCCTGGGCCTTGCCGTCGTCAGATAACAGTAATGGTTTGTTGACTTTGAAAAGCAAATCAACAATGTTTGAGTAAGTAACAACGTTGGGTTCAATACCAGCTCTGAGCATATCGTTCAACGCAGACCTTGCCTTGTTGAATTCGCCTATTCTGGAGTAGCTTCGTATGAGCTGGTTATAAGTGTATAAATCAGGCTCAAACCCTGCTTGTTTGCCCTCAGCCAGAAACTCCTCAGCTTCTTCCAGCTTACCATGACTTAGCAGCCCGTCAAGGAAAATGTTGAAGTTCTTGATTGTAGGGGTGGCATTTTCAAAAGTACCCGCACGTAACTTATTGTACAAATCTCTAGCCATGTCAACCCGGTCTTTCTTGAAATTGTGTTGTAACAATATGCCAATGGTCTCAGAGTTGGGTTTACATTTCTCCTCAGACATCTTAATCCACACTGATCTCAAAGTTTGGTCGTCTACTTTGTTTTCAATGGAATAGATACTTGCGGCCTTCAGTAGCGCGTTCCAGGTATTGGCACAGGGGACTATCCCGCTATCGATCATATCGTTCCATACTTTGAAGGCGCGCTCGTAGTTGAGCGTTTGCGCGTACGCCAAGATGAACTGGGTGTACACAGCTTCGCTTATAGGCGCCTTGTTCCATCGACTGGCGCGTCGGATATCGTCGTACCGTTCATCAAGGTCAATGATCTTGTCCTGGGGCAGTACCATGAAATTGTTCAGCGTATCAGTGTTTCTCAGTCTCACTGCTCGGATGGCGCTAATGATGAACGCCTTATCCTTGGGGTCGAGGTTATCCATCCGGGGTAAACTGTCCAGTTCCTTTTCCGTGGGGAAAGTTCTCAAGGGCACTATATCCGGAACGATGGTAGGCTCCACGGGGATCCCCTGGCGACGGCAGTCCAGCGAGTATGCAACCAGTGCCGACCATGCTGCGCGAGCGTTAGCAGGACTGTTAACGTTTATTTTACCAATCTTGTTGACAAAAAGCGCCCAAATGTCCAGCGCCGTCTTTGACTGATCTTTCCTTACAAGGTCCATGATCAAATCAGATATCATCCATGCATACTTAACATCTGAATCTAATAAGGATTCCACGAGGTTGACTGCGGTGAAGTTTTCAGGCTTGACGATGTCACGTTTGTTGCTTAGCAAGGCCTTGAAGAACTTGGTATGTACCATATGGGGGTAAATCAAGTCTCTACTTTTAAGCATATCAAAAAGCACTTTAGCTCTATCCAATTGTCCAGCACTGATACTATTTTCAAGACTTTTGATTAATGGTGCTATAGCGATTTTCTCCTTGACGGGGTAATCTGTCTTGACTTTCAGCTGCGACGTTTGTCTGACATCCGGATCCGCAGATAACGACGAATTGGACCCCTCGGAGTTGAACTTTGCCGCCAATTCACCTAATTTTTCCTGAATATACATTTTGTCTGGTTCATTAAGTCTGCCAACTTTAACTCCCAACGCAAACAGTTTCAAAGCAGTAGGGTACTCTTGCAGAGGGATGAGTTCCTTCACTTCGTCGTAGTTCATTTCTATGCCTTGCGACCTGCAATCAAGAATATATGCCACTAAAGCTGCCCAGGCAGGTTTAGCATTACGATGTTCGTTGATTGCTTCAGGGCTCAAACTCTGCTTGAAGTCTATCCACAGGTTAACTCCTTCAACGTAGTTACCCTTGATGATCTCCGACATGATGAGCTCAGAGCACATCCAGCCGTACCGCAGCTTGCGGTCAAGAAGAGCAAAGAACAGGTCCTTGCTGTTGATAACGTTTTCAAGCGTATCACTAGCCTTAGATTTGGAGGTCTGGTGCTCTGCACGCTCGATCGCATGGAAAAGGTCTGCGAAAACAGTGTTCGGGTACACCATGTGCTGTGAGCATATTCTGTCAAACTCGTACGTGGCAGCTTTCAGGTCGTCTTTGGCTAAAGCATCGCGCAAGTACTGGGTGGAATCTTCAAACAATTTCCGTTTTTGCTGGCTATCATTCCCGTTGCCTCGTCGTGATGAGGATGGCCGTCGAGGAGTCTGTGTCTGGGCCTGTGTTTGAGGTTGTGTTTGAGTTTGTGTTGTTGGCTGAGCCTGACTCTTCTGTGTTGTCTGCTGCTCAGTGTACGCCCGTATACTTCCAAGCCGTGGCAGTATGCCAGGACCAGGTCGTCGGGATAAAGCTCTCAGAGCTTGTGTTCGAAGCATTGGTCTCGAAGGGTAAGTAAGTGATAAAAGATCAACTACTGTGAAAAATTATCCCAACACCTTTAATTGGATCGATCACGCGTACACTGTTTAACTTAGACTAGCTCTACCCAAATACATTTAGTACCTGACAATATATACATTATTTATAAAATTTACCAACAAATGGGCGAAACAAGGGAAGAGGTTTTGGCGAGACACCGTAAAGAGGTGAAGGACCTGAATGCCACTGTAACAGGTTTGAAGAAACAGGCGACGAAAAAGACAAAAAAAGAAGTACAAAGAAGGATCCAAGATATGGAAACTGATTTGAAACAACGGCATGCTCAGGAACTGGTTGATTTAGATGGACCATCAGACAGTGCAAAAGAGGAGACCAACGGCAGTGATAATTCTAATGATGATGATAATGATAATGATGAAGTTAATGGTGGTAATGATAGTGCACAAGACTTGGCAGCACAATTACTAGCTGATTTAGCATTAGACGAGCCTGAGCCTGAAGTACCTGCTGTACCTAGCGCCACCGCTGTCACAACGGAACATAAGCCCAAAAGAAACAGAAGAAAGGAAAAACTTGCCAAGAGGAAGGAAGATATAGAGAAGATGTCTGCTGAGGCTGCGAAAGAGGCGGAACTGCAGCCTGATCTACGGCAAATCGAGCTAGACGGGTTCGAAGCTATTTGCAAAGTGAAAGGACTGAAGCAACACGATATAATACCCGACGGACACTGTTTGTATGCATCTATATCGGATCAGCTGAAAATCAGGCACGGGGTAGACAAATCCGTACAAGAACTGCGAAGCGATGCTGCTCGGTACATAAGATCGAATCCCGACACGTTTCAAGCGTTTTTGTTTGACGAGGAGACTCTGACTGTGAAAGAGATTGAGCCGTACTGTAACGAGCTTGAAACAACGGCTATTTGGGGCGGTGACGCCGAAATACTGGCTTTGGCATGTGTATACGATACCCCGATAACGGTAGTGTTCAGTGGCAGATCCGAGCATCGAGTAAACGAGACTGGTCAAAACCCCGAACTCAAGTTAGCATACTACAAGCATAGTTTCGGACTCGGAGAGCATTACAACTCTCTTCGTGACGCCAATTAATTGTACATATACACATATATATAGAAATATCAGCCTATTTTGTAAAACTTGCTCATGGTAAATAAAGGAGTATCGAGATCGGCCGGTTTGGTTCATTTAATCCGCTCAGTTGGGTCTTGAACTTAATTCTGTAACAATTACCATCATGACGTTGAAAGTAGGTTACGTTCCGGAGCATTTCTCCACGCCATTGTTTTTCGCAAGAGACCATGGGTTCTACAAGAAACACGGTATTGAGGTAGAGTTTTTGCCGTTCCCCTCGGGTAGTGGTCACTTGATTCAATCGCTGAAGGAGAAGGAAATTGGTAAGCGGGATAAGAAGAAGTGGATGAATGCAACATTTTCAACCTAACGAAATTTTATAGATATTGCCATTGGACTTACTGAAGCGTTTGTCGCTGGAATTGGTAAGGGGTCTGACTGGTACAGTATTATTGGCACCTACGTGAAATCGCCCCTGTGTTGGGCCATCAGCACAGGTTCCCAGCGAGAAATCGCTAGTGAAGACGAGCTCGAGGGCAAAACTATCGGTATCAGCAGAATCGGCAGTGGGTCGTACGTGATGCCGCATGTGTTGGCGTACCAGAAAAAATGGACAACCCCGTTCAAGTTCGAGATCCACAACAACTTCAAGAACCTGAGAGACGGCGTTAACCATACCGGGGACGTCACTGCTACGGATGCATTCATGTGGGAGATTTTCACCACCAAAAAATACTACGATAACGGTGAGATTAAACAGATTGGTAAGATTTATACTCCATGGCCGTCATGGATTATAACTGCGTCAACTGACGTTACTAGTGCCCACAAGGACGAGGTCACTGCGTTCCTCAAGGCTGTCAACGAGGGTATCCAGTACTTCAACGGCCACCACGACGAAGCTGTCGAGTTCATTGCCGGCAATTTCGACTATTCAAGCGAAGATGCCAGAGAATGGCTCAAGACAGTTACGTTCTGCGATGATGTCAGCCAAATTGACCAGGAAACTATCCTTAATAATACGATAACTATCTTGAAATCTGCCAAAGTCTTGGAAGACGGCGCCGAGTCGAAACAGTACACTACCAAGTTTGATCTGAACTAGCGTTGGTGGTAAGTTTAAAGTTGAAAATCGATCAATCGGTAGCCAGCAGTTTTTCGTCCCAATTGGGAAATTCAGGGGTACAGTTAAAATGTATCCATGATTCTTTGCATTCAAGTATCAGCTGTAGTTCATGTAAGCTGGATGGCTAGCAAATTAGTATTCAAAATAATGTACACACGTATATTTATACGTATTTTTTTTATGCATGTATGTTTATATATATTCATGTATTCATACATTCATACATTCATGTGTATTATGTATTCCATTACTATTACCAATAGTACAACTGACGTTCAATGTACATTTGATAATTTAATTGTTGGTAAATATTCAGGATAAAGCATTTGATCTGATCACAGATTGCATTATTTTCATGTATATGCGATGAAAAATTTGAACATTGGATACGTAAGACGGTTTTCTACCCAACTTGGACGGCCGGGCAATAACTTGAAAGGCGGGATAGTAGGGCTTGCCAATGTAGGCAAATCCACGTTTTTCCAGAGTTTGACGAAATCGTCTTTGGGCAACCCTGCGAACTATCCCTTTGCGACGATAGACCCCGAGGAAGCGCGCGCGACCGTACCGTCGTACCGGTTCGACAAGCTGTGCGAGATATACCAGCCAGCGAGCCGAGTTCCTGCGACGCTTACGGTGTACGATATAGCTGGGCTTACCCGGGGCGCGTCCAAGGGCGATGGGCTTGGTAACGCGTTCCTCAGTCATATCCGGTCAGTCGATGGGCTGTTCCAGGTAGTGAGGGCATTTGAAGACGAGGAAATCACCCATATCGAAGATACGGTCGACCCTATACGAGATTTAGAGATCATTAGAGACGAGCTGTTGCTCAAGGATATGGAATTTGCATTAAAACAGGTGGAGGTCAGAGAGCGGCAGGCGAAATCCAAGCCGGCGGTCAAGAAACTGGCAAATATCAGCCGTAAAGTTTACGATTGGCTGGAAAACGGCAACAAAGTGATCAACGGAGAATGGAATGACGAAGAGATTGAAGAGATCAACAGCATGGCATTGTTAACTGCTAAACCTAGTGTATACTTGGTTAATATCGGAGAAGAGGATTACGCATTGAAAAGTTACGAAACTGATCCCATCATTGAGAAAATTAATGACTGGGTCAAGACGAATTCGCAGGGCAATGAACGGATCATACCTATTAGCATAGGTCTAGAGTCGCGGTTATCTTCGTTACCTGAACCAGAGGCTGAAGCTGAGTTGAAAGAACTGGAAATCAAAAGTGCTTTGCCGGATACAATCATAGAACTAAGACGGGCATTGAACCTGATAAGTTTTTTCACTTGCGGGAAACAGGAAGTCAGAGAATGGACTATAAGAGAAGGAATCACTACAGCACCGCAGGCAGCAGGAGTCATTCATAAAGATCTTCAAAACACGTTTATAACTGCCAACATTAACAAGTTTGAAGATGTGGTAAAGGCCAATGGTGATGAACAAGTTTTGAAATCTACAGGCAAAACGCAATCCAAGGGGAAAGATTATATAATGCAAGACGGAGACATAGCATTGTTTAAGGTAAGTTGAAAGAAGAAAAAGACAAGGTTACATGAATTGGATCTAACGAAGTAATAGGCTGGAGCGTCTAGGTCTTGAAGAGTTAGTATAAAACAGGGGGAAAAAAAAAAACATTTTGTAAATCAACCAATTAAAAATGAAACGTATCAGTTTTAATTTTAACAGTTTGTTCTCATGACAAATAATCGACGAGCTGGGTTTATAGCTAGAGTCCGTAGACTCAGGGTTCATCATTATACCATTTCAATTGGTTGGAAAAGAAGAAAAAAAAAAAAAAAAAAGGGAAAAGCCATTCCACTTACCATTTGATTTGAGTGAGTAGTGAAGAAGATAAATTTTTCAAACACCAAATAAAGTTAAATCAGTAGTGGATCTACTTCCGGGTAACTGTTTGTGTGTATGTGTACTTACGGGTAACTAGTAAGGTTATTTAAACTTTCAGGGTAACCTAGTGAAATTTAGGGAATCTCCAGGGTAACTAGAGAAGTGTGTAAGTCTCCAGGGTAACTAGTGAAACGAATAAATTTTCTGGGTAACTGGCAAAATACAAAAATCTCCTGGGTAACTGGTGAAACTGATAACTTTTCCGTAAAACTGGTGAAATGTATGAATCTTTCAGATAACTGGTGAAACGTATAAATTCTTTGAAAAGCTAGTGAGATGTACAAAATCTCTGGACAAACTGGTGAAATGTATCAAATTGTAACTATAAATACAAACCAACTAGTTTAGCTTATCAATTGATTGATTGATTAAGGTAATGAGGGCTTTTGTCACTTTTCACAAAACACCAATCAGCGACTGGGATTCAAGTTTACAAAAAGGGTGGGGGTCCCTTTAAAAGCAAGAGAAAACCAGGGGTTGGGTGTGAAACCTTCGCCCCGAGTAAGTGAAATCAGAGTCCCCGAGTAGATGCGGTTGTTCGGAAAGTCGGAGAAACGGATCCGATAACGCTTATCGATCGATATCGGCGGTGAGGCAGATTGGTTTCTGTAGCTAATCGCGATCTTTGTTAGGTGAACTTTCCTGTTCGCCGCCGCGGTATAAAAGGGTATTGGATTCCTCCGGTTGGTGGACGGTGATCTCCGTTATCATTTTTTTCCCCCCCCTTTGCCAAACTTCCTTCTATTTTGCGAACACTAGTATTCTATTGTTCAATTTATTCTTTTTCTTTATTTTTATCTTTATCTTTTTTCATCTTTTTTCATCTTTTTTCATCTTACTGCAGATTGAGGAAAAATGTCTTTGCAAGTGTTCGCTCCTGTGTCAAAGGAATCTGTTTATGGCGGTGCCAGTCCTGCTGATATCCTTACACCTGAAGCACTCAAGTTTATTACTGAATTACACGTTGAGTTCAACCAGCGTCGACTCGACTTGCTCAAGTACAGAGATGAGCGTCAGGGCAAACTTGAGAAGGGGGAATTGAAGCTTGGGTTCCTGGATGAGACCAAGTCCATTCGTGAAGATGATTCTTGGGTTGGTGCCAGTCTTGCCCCAGGTTTGGAAGACCGACGAGTTGAAATCACCGGACCTCCTGATCGTAAGATGATTGTCAATGCCTTGAATGCCAACGTCTACACTTATATGACTGATTTTGAGGATTCAATGGCCCCTACCTGGGACAATGTTATCATGGGACAGGTTCATTTGTATGATGCTATCAGAAATCAAATTGATTTTGTTTCTAGCGATAACGGTAAAGAGTACAAGGTGAATCGATCTGACAATCGACGAGTTCCTACCTTGATTGTCCGTCCTAGAGGATGGCATTTGGAGGATGTTCATATCAAGGTCAATGGCGAACCCGTTAGTGGAGCATTGTTAGATTTTGGTCTTTACTTCTTCCATAATGGAGCCAAACTGATTGAAAACGGGGTTGGACCATACTTTTACTTACCCAAGATGCAATCACACTTAGAGGCTAGATTATGGAACGATGTTTTCGTCAAGGCTCAGAGTTACGTCGGTATTCCTCGAGGAACTATCCGAGCCACTTGCTTGATTGAAACTCTCTGGGGAGCATACGAATTAGAAGAGATCATTTATGAAATACGTGAACATTCATCAGGATTGAATTGTGGCCGATGGGATTACATTTTCAGCACCATCAAGACTCTGAGATTCGATGCCAACCATATTTTACCCGATAGAAGTGATGTTACAATGACAGTTCCCTTTATGGACGCCTATGTCAAGAAGTTGATTCAAGTCTGTCATAAACGTAAAGTGCATGCCATGGGTGGTATGGCAGCACAAATTCCTATCAAGAACGATGCTGAGGCCAACGCAGTCGCCATGGAAAAGGTCAAGCAAGACAAATTGAGAGAAGTCTTGGCCGGTCACGATGGTACTTGGGTAGCCCACCCAGCATTGGCAGGAATTGCCCTTGATGTTTTCAACGAGCATATGCCTAACGCCAATCAAATCGATAAAGTGCCCACCAACTACACTGTTACTGCATCTGATATGGTCAATACCACCATCGAAGGAGGCAAGATCACTGAAAACGGTATCAAGAAAAACATTTACATTGGATTAAGTTATATGGAAGCATGGTTAAGAGGCTCAGGATGTGTGCCTATTGATTACTTGATGGAAGATGCTGCTACAGCAGAAGTGTCAAGATCACAACTCAACCAGTGGACCAAGCATGCAGTAACCACCTCAGAAGGTGTCAAGATAACCCCCGAGTACGTTACCAAGTTGGTTGACGAGGTTGCCGATGCTTTGGAAAAGCAAAGCAAACCAGGCAACAAGGTGCAATTGGCCAAGAAATATTTAACTCCAGAGGCTACCAACGAGAAGTACTCGGATTTCCTCACCAGTTTGCTTTACGACGAAATAACCACTCCGCTTTCGGAACCCGTGGACCTTAACTAGAGTCATAAACCATAGTGCTGAATACCATAGTACTAAATATCATGGTGCATTTACCTTTTTTATATTCTATATACGAGATCCATTAAATACTTAGTATGCAATAGTATGCAATAGTATGGTGCGGCTGTGTTTATCATAGATTGATAAATATCAGAGTGCACGGCTGAGCATTTGTGTGTGTGTGTGTTATCTAAATAAAGTGTAATGAGTAAAGTACAATAAGCTAGTACGTGTACAATGAAAACCCTCATATTTGAAGACCTGCCTGTGATATTCCTAGTCATTTGAATATATAACATAATACAAAGATATGAAGATATTCAAATATACAGTCTACGTGTCTGGATGTGACATATCAAAGTGGTGGTTGTAAACAATGCAAATGCTAACAAACAATGAGAACAATCACATAGTAAATCAATCACATAGTAAATACTGAGTGCTAAGGTATTTATGGCTGATGGTGCGATTAAATTACCCAGTGGTTTTTTTTAAGCTTCTCTCCCTCTCTCTCTCTCTCTCTCTTTCTCTCTTGGAATTCCCATTCACCGCCAAAACAACAACAAATACAAATACAACAACTACAACCGTGTTTTTTCTTGTCTTTGAAATCACGTAATCTCAAACCATCGCACTCTGGAAATACCTACTACTAGTAGCCCTGTTCATCTGTTTCTTTGAGATAATAGAGTAGGCTGCGTTTCACATATCCCGGGTTTGATTGTGCTGTGTGTGTGTGTGTGTTGTGTGACTATCTCTCTCCTGTGCGTGCGTGCGTGTGTGTGTGGGAAAAAAAAGGAGTTTCTTAGCTATCATCATCATCATCATCATCATTACCATTACCACAACTACAACCACCATTTTATTACTAACGCTCTTTTATCCACTGGTATTTTGTCGTCCCTTCAGGGGAAAATAGCATACTTGACGCGTTTCATTAATGACCATGTCGGAATCTGTAGTCAGTCCTCGCGCTGGCCCATCTTTGGTGCAATCGCCTTCGGTTACTTCTAGAAGTGTGTCCTCCGCTACAACCAGAGTTGGCGGCGGCACCACCACCGCCAATAGCATCGGCGTTAACGGTTCTTCTGCTGGTGGAAGTATCAGCAGCAACGGCACTACCCCTACAAACAATACTGCATCTGGTCCTGACGGTAGCACCCCAGGACAACGTCCCGGCGTGGACGGAGAAGACGTTCAAATGGGTATCGCCGCAGACAATGATTACGAACCAGAAGACTACGAAAGTGTACCCGATGATGAAAACGGTGAACCGCCTCATAGCAGACCAAGGTACGCTACGCTGGTGAACCCTCCGGGTGCTAATCATCACCATCACCACCATCATCGTCAAGGCACAGGATCAGGCAACGACGACGATAATAACGCTAATGATGATGACGAAAACATTAATGATAACAACAACAACAACAATAACGATAATAATGCTGATACCGGTAATACTGGTAATATTGGTAGTACTGGTAGTACCGGTACCAACATCAACAATAGTAGCAATAATGTTGTTGAGCCTACGGCCACTGCAACTGCATCAACTGGTACTGCATCTTCGTCATCCACGTCGTCTTCGTCCACATCTAGCATTGAGGAATACCCCTTTTCCATTCGACTCACTCCATATGTCGACCATTCATCCAGTGTTCCGTCGTTTTACGTTAGCCAAGTTGAGCGAAAGGGGAAAGAAGGTTCGGTTATCAAGATTGGTCGGTTTGTAGATCACCGACGAGAAGAGAACTCTGCGGTCGAATTAGCACCGGTGGTATTCAAAAGCAAAGTTGTTTCAAGGCTTCATGCCGAGTTTATTGTAGAAAATGGTGCTTGGAAAATCAAAGATGTCAAATCGTCTTCTGGTACGTTTTTGAATCATGTCAGATTATCTCCTGCCGGGGTGGAATCGTCGGCTGTGGCACTACACGATGGCGATGTATTACAATTTGGAATGGATTTTAGAGGCGGGTCTGAAGAAATTTACAAGTGCATCAAAGTTCGACTAGAATTGAACAAAAGTTGGCAGAAAAAGCCTAGAAATTTCAACATTAATGCATTATCCCAATTACGAAGTATTTACGCAAACACAAACGGGTCTACTAAAAGTGACCAACTACAAGAATGTGCGATCTGTCTTCAACCTGTTTTGCCATGCCAATGTTTATTTATTTCTCCTTGCTCACATGCATGGCATTACAAGTGTATTCGACCTTTGGTCGTAAAGGCATACCCTCATTTCTTGTGTCCTAATTGTCGCTCAATGTGTGATCTCGAAGCTGAACTTGATTTATCTGAAATATCTCAAATATCCAGCGGTCAAGAATAAAACAGAAAGAAAGGAAGAAAGAAAGAAAAAGTTTTTTTTTTCACATATTAATAAATAATTTTAATCATTGAATGATACATTATACATTATTTTCATACACAATTATATTTCTTTTTCACGCGCTTTTTGGTTGGTATTTCAAAATTTCTTGTAGTAATTTAATCAATTTGGCCTCTGAACCCGTATTTGTCCAGATTTCATGAGGCCCGTCCAGGATATCCCATACCAAAATATTATCTGACAATTTGGTCAGCTTGCGCTGGGATTCACTCCAGTCTTGTACATGGTCAATCTGGTCTCCGGATGAAACTACAACCACCGGAGTATTTCTCGGTAGCAGCAAGTTGGCCGAAATTATATCGTATTTAGTCATTGACCCTGCAGCTATCTGTTCTTGTAGTTTGGCCTTGATAGCTCTCGGCTGCGTTCCTTGTTGCCATGCCGTGCCGTTACCGGTTAGTCTCAGTTTACTCGATGATGAGAAAATGTACCTGATTTTGCCGATACCCAATGGTGATAAAATGCCTCTGGCCCATAACAGTAATCCTCTAAAGGGACCAGCTTTTTTAATAAATACATCTTCATGGGTAGCGTCTATCAGGAACAACCCCTTCAACTGGTCTGTGGTCAACCGTGAAGCAAACACTCGCGAGTATATCCCTCCGTCGCCGTGGGAAACTAATAAATATTGGGTTTTATCATGATCAGGTAACGTTTGAGACAAGACTTGGATGAGGATATCACTATTCATTGCTGCTGAAAATGGAGTGTGAGACGCATCAGAAAACCCAAACCCTGGTCTATCCCAGTAACAGACTCTGTCGACATCGACCAAATCTATCCAGGAACTCGTATCTTGAGCAGAAAACTCCCCCTCTACGAGAATAGTAGGTTTATCAGAGGGTTCATACGACGTACAATACAAGTGCGCCTCGTAAAGCCCATTATCGACCGAGACCATTTTGCCTGGTGATTTGGTCCGAGACAAATCCCAGGTATCGATACAAAGAGTAACGGTTATCAAAAAAATAACCACCAAAAGTAACAGCCGGCTTGAAAACGCTGCAAAAAGCTTGAACCACTCGGGAAGCGTCCGTCGCGACTCTTCTCGGTAACTGATAGCTACATCCCTATTATGGTTCCATTTCTCAATGTAATGATCAGATACCTGGGTTATCAGTGTAACAAGTATCGTGGCAACCAGCGTGGTTATACCCGTGCGACGACGCAAAGTAGGTTCTGAAATTACCAAAATCAAGTCAATAACAAGTAACCCCAATGATACCCTGCCAATAATCCTGCCAATTTTAGACGGTAGCGCAAAAAATGCTACTTTATAGGATACTGCCGGTACAACGACACTGATTAACGCAAGATCAAGCTCAAGGAACCCCGAACCGCGGGTCTCAACTAGCCCTGAAGACACAAAAGTGTCAATAAACAACACGATAAACCAGAAAACTGCCAGAACATGCACAATGTTCAGTCCAACCCGGATAAACTTGGTGTTGCTGTCAGCTCTCACTTGTATATCGTTGAAATCATCAACCGGCTCGCGAGATCGACGTCGGCGCTGCTCGTCCAGCAAAGGCTCGGTCTCCTCGGGCACAGGATCTGGAGACACGTTCTTCAGTCTCCGTGAACTCCTTCTGTCCTCGTGTCTCGACTGCTGTTCCTCGTTCTCGTTTGCTGCACTTTCAATATCCATTGTTGAGTAATGGTTTAAGTTGCTGCCACTCATCTAGGCCCTTAATTAACGCTTTTGGTATCTGGGGCAACCCATTAAGGTTGTTTGTTCGCCTCGAGAGGCGGGTAATGCGATCGATTAAACCGCATTCAGCCGTACCAATAGCCGAACAACCACCACGAGGGGGGCCTTGACAGGCCATAGGCCTAGATATAAAAGCTTATAAAAAAGTGAGATGAGTATATACTATAGTGAGAAAATATTCAGCTGGAATCAGACATGCATGTCTTAATTACCAACGACGACGGGCCTCCTTCGGAGGTCTCGTCGCCATACATAGAGTACCTTGTTGCGGCCATTAGAGAATTGACCGACTGGGATATCAGTATTGCTGTGCCGGATACCCAGAAATCCTGGATAGGCAAGGCCCATTTTATTGGTCATACCATTACTGCCAAATACATTTACCCTCCTCTGACACCTGGGGGGCCAGACAGCGGCGAAAGCACCGAGGGTCCGTTTCTGCATCCCAAGGAGGACCTTAAACAGCGCGAGTGGGTCCTGCTTGACGGCACGCCTGCGTCGTGTGCGAACATTGGGCTCCACCACCTGTTCAAGGACAAACCACCGGTAGACCTAGTGATCTCTGGACCCAACTACGGGCGTAACTCTTCGTCGCTGTATATCCTGTCCAGCGGTACCGTCGGCGGTGCCATGGAGGCTGCGCTGTGCGGCGTCAAGTCTATCGGTATATCTTACGCGTTTGAATCAAGAGTCCACGACTACGATGCCGTCAAACAGGCCTCAAAGATATCGGTCGAGCTGATCAAACACCTCTACGACAACTGGAACAAGGACACCCAGCTGTACAGTATCAATGTTCCATTGTCTAAGAGCTTGTCCGACGACACTAAGATCTTTTATACGCCTATCCAGGAAACATACTGGGGGTCGGCTTTCGCGACCTGGGACCAGTACGATGCCTCTAAGCAGAACCCTATTGCTAGGGCTGCTGAAGACGATACCGTGGGTATGCCCGAGCAGCGCGCTGATGATAAAACCCTGCTCCAGTTTAAATGGTTCCCGGACCTGCAGAAGGCCAACAAGCTGCCCAGCCAGGAGGGCACAGACAAATGGGCAGTTGATAATGGTTATATAAGCGTTTCCCCGTTACGAGCAAACTTCAAAGACGTGATAACTCCTTCAGTGTCAGGTGAAATTAGACTTGCCAAGTAAGTATGCCATAGAAGTATACCTCTTCTTTTTTCTGTTTTTTTTTTGTGCTTTGATTAACGTGTAGTCCGCCAAAATACAGTGCTATCCTAGGTATAGATCCGTCTTCCTACGTTTACCCGTTATGGGCGAAGTCTTTGTCCCGTCATGGGATACCTGTTGGCAGTCGTGCCGCTAAAGGTAGGGTCTTTGAGTACGATGAGTACGACGAGCTGGATTTCGACCGGTTGATGTCTGATAGAGACTACTTGGGATGTAGTTACGTATACCGCAAGGGGCTCATCAGGAAACATTACTTGGCACATACGGTTGTATCGTTCACTGCAAAGCACCCTGAGTCGGCTCTGAAAAAGGCCTTTCCAGAATCGCATAACATTGAAGTCGACTATGCGGAGTTTCTCGACGACGCGCTAGACGAAGCCTGGGAACTGCGGCAGGAACTCGAACAAACCGATAAACTGTGGATACTTAAACCTGGTATGAGCGACCGTGGCCAGGGGATACGGATATTTAAAACCATTGAAGACCTGCAAGAGATCTTTGACAGCTTTGAAGAGGATAGTGATAACGAGGATGAGGAGGACGGCGAAGAGAACGACGAAAATAACGGAATCATCACTTCGCAGTTGAGACATTTTGTTGTACAGGAGTACGTAGCTAACCCGTTGCTGATACCTGACCACGGTAATAGAAAATTCCATCTTAGAGTTTACGTGGTGTGTTCAGGAGCACTGACGGTGTATGTGTACCGCCACATGCTGGCGCTGTTTGCCGCAGACAAGTACACTTTAGATGGCCCTATTGACTTGAAATCACACCTTACTAATACGTGTTTGCAAGGCGGTGCCCCCGTTGATGGGTCAGTTGAATCCTTCTGGGATACACTGGCAATGCCGCTCAAGGACAAGAATACAGTTTACGACCAAATCTGTCAAGTTACCGGCGACTTGTTTGCAGCAGCCATTGCCAACCGGATAAACTTCCAGCCGGTGCCCAATGCGTTTGAAATATACGGGATAGATTTCTTGGTATGCGATGATTTGTCTGTCAAGTTACTTGAAGTCAACGCATATCCTGATTTCAAGCAAACTGGAGAATCGTTGAAAACGCTTGTTGGTGGGTTGATTGATTCAGTCGTTGGTAGTATAGTTGTACCACATTTAAAACAAACCGCACCACCTGTGTCGCCGAACCTTACCAAAGTATATGAAGTTTCTTCAAATCTGTAATAATAAGAATAATAATAATTAATAAAAATAATTTATGATAATAGTATTTACTTTTTGGCCTTTTCCTTTTCCTTGTCGGGGAAGTTACCAAGCTCATCAATTATATCGTCTTCGCCGTTCATCTGCAAACACCACCGGTAGACTTGGCGTCGGACGCGGTCGGCGCGCAACAGCGCATCACGCACGGTATTCATGCACCTTGTGAACTCTTCCGACCGTTGCTGCGCTATCTGGGTCAATTGTCGAGTTTCCTCGGCAATGTCAGCAGGTATACCAAAATTTCTATCAACTTCTAGCTGTGGTGCTGCAAAAAATGGATCTTGTTCTTGCGATACTTGGTGTCTCGTTATCCGTCTCGACGGTTTCTCCTCGTCTTCGTCTTCGTTGGTATTACCATTACCGCCAACACCGTTGCCGTGGCCATGACCGTGCCCGTTGGTTTCGTCTCCGGCCGGCGTGTGGTCATATATAGGCAGTTTCAACTTATCAGATGTCACCCAGTAACCTGGATCATCGCCGAGAAATACTCGCAACAACCGTGCAAACTGAACAGCATTGTTTTTCTCCTCAATGATCGTGTCAAGTGCCCGTAATGACATATCTTTCAAGACTTTGCTCTTAAACGTTCGAGATATCGCAGGATGGTGCGGTAACTCTGACGGGTGACACAACGGGGTAAGTAGATCATCAAGCTTGACATCTTTGTAAGGATCAAACTCGTCAGAGCTATCATAAAAATCAGACTCGTCACTCCCGTCGTCGTCCAGTTTCCTCCTTTTGTTAGCAGCATCGCCGTTCTCTTTTGGTGCCTTGTCGCCGCCTTCGTTGCTTTCATCACCTTCGTCGTCATTGTTGTCCTCCTCGTCGTCGCCCTCGGTAAGCGGGTAGATATCGTCGTCGTATATTAATCGTCGCTTCTTGTACACGACTACCCGTTTGCGGCCGTTGAACTCTACGAGCTTGACGCCATGGCCCTCGTACGGTACACGCGATAGCTTACCCTCGTGGATTTCTCGCGCATCTTGCATCAGCTTGTAGCCTCTGTTCGTGTACGCTTCGCCAATTGATGGTTCATCGATATCCGACCCATCTTCAGGCTCGTTCAAGGTCTCCTTGAACCGTCTGCTTTCGTTAGAGAGTTCCCCCCGTAAGTGTTCTATCTAAATTGTATACTCACATTATTTCTTCCAGCGTTGCCGTATCAACCATTTATGAATGATGATACAAAAGTGAAAATGTCCGGCGCATTCCCCTATAAGGTTACCGAGTCCTTTTCCCGATTAAATTTTGTACCATCGGTAATCGATTACTACTGGATCCAGTACTAGTTAGCTAGTGTATACGTATGGTGGGATAGGTTTATCTGAGTCGCCAGATGCTGATACTTCTATTTGAGAGTCAATAGGATACATATATTTACATGTAAACGCTAACATTATAGATTTCGGCGAATTGGTACCATTAGTTACCGACAGAAGACAGCTCCCGTAGGAAAACTTCCTATTTTTAAGTTCCGTGACGGGCACGTGGAACGAACGTGAACATGTAGATTTCTTTTCAAGCTCGGCGTTGGTCATTCTCTAGCCTGTATTGGACATAATAGGTGAAGATGCTCGGTGCCGTGCTGATACCAACGCATTGTCTTCGTGTGACGCATCCTTGCTGCTTGTATCTACAAATGTATCGTCGGTACCCGGTGACGGACTGAAGATAGAATTGCCAAAGATACATTTGAAACCGTGACTTCACCGTAGCCACTCACTCTGGTAACAAAAAAACAAACACCTTGTATAAGAATAAGGAGGAAGTAACAAATAAAAAGAGAATATAAAGGCTCACCTGGTACATACGGCAAAGTGTCCCCTGGGTGAAGTTAAACTCAACCCATTTATACTACTACCCTTTGTGGGTGAATACACCAATATTTGTACTGGCCCGTTTATCGCTTGATTTGAAATCTTTCATTATATTGGAAATAAGCTTGAAAGATCCACCAAGATACCTTTACAGGGTGTCCTGCCAGATTCCAGTTTCAACTTGGTGCTCAAGGTCTTGTTGTCTCGGTGAACTGTATCCAAAGTCCCTGTTCGTGGTAATGAGGTAAAGCATAAGGTACCAGTTTCAAGTTCGCTCATTAAGACACTGATCCGACTGACTTGTAGTTGTTTCAAGTATATCCAGTCTTGAACGACTTGGTGCTGAGCAACCGGTTATCCTATTCATAGCTCAATTCCATAAACTTAGGCAACTTGAGAGGGATCAACTTTCATGTTAGTGACCGACGCACCTCCGTCAGACATACGCAGTACCTGTGACATTATAGTAGCCCTGGTTGTCAGTGGTAGAATAAGACGGAACGCATCATTAGAGTTCAAATAGTATCTGTGCAATCTCTTTGAGCGCAAGAACCCCATATTCTCGTACAAGTTCATTGCAACTGCGTTAGTGGCTTCAGTTTCCAGCACTATTTCATCCGCGCCTTTCTGTCTGAACGCTGTCACAGCTCGGTGGATCAACTGCTTGGCTATCCCTCGGCCCCGGTGTTCCTTGTTGACTGCCAGCATTGCAATGTACCCTCTGTTACGACACTCGGCATGAATCTGCATGTTGCACACAATGACTCCCACAGCCTTGTCACCATCAAATGCCTATGATTGGTTAGCTAAATGGCGCAATTATAAACGGGAACGGGAAGAGTAAAGGGTAAAGGAGAAAAAAAACTTACCAAGAAACATAGATCAGGTGCTGAATAAATAAACGACCTGTATACGAAAATCGAATACGGCTCGCTCAGGTCTACAGATACCAGATCCTTGACTGTTTCGAGCTCCTTTTCGTCATCGTCAATGTTGTATGTCCTGTACTTTATCATTGTTAGATTTTGGGTAACGTCAATGTATTTTGTCAGTGAGTAATCTGAACGGTCATATATAAAAATATATAACGTTAGATCGGTCCGGATCCAACTTACCCCGATAACTATCACCATGAGTTCTATGGTGATAAAGAACGCGTACACTGGAGCAGTGTCCACTGCCAATCCAGACACGTTTCTAAGGTAAGTTTTGGACTATTTTCAAGAGACACTTGGTTTTTATGAGTTCTGTTTGTGTGCTAATAGTCTAGTGTGGACGAGTTGAAACTGTGGATCAAGGATCACCTGGGGATTGACCCATCAGCCCAGCTACTGCTACTGGCGAGGAATTCCGCTCAATTGAAGCTGGAAACAATAGTCGACGGACAGGAAGTGCTTGTATATGATAAGAGTGTTATAAGTGAGCCTGCGGCACGGATACGTGACGTTGAGGCGGCTGTGGCGGCGTTGCCCTCTCTTTCATTACCAAGGTACCAAGATATCTCCGCCGCCGCTGGTGGTAGTGCTAGTGGTGGTGGTGACATGGCGAGTTTGGTGGTTCTTTTCAAACAAAGGAGTGAGTGGGCGCGCCAGACGTACCAGATGTTCCAGGATAACGGGTTCACCAGTGATACGCTTGCTGTGGCTGACAAGTTGTCGGTGATGCGACAAGGCATCGAGGTAGCCCTGACCCACTTGGCGAACCATTCAGCGAGCTTGGAGCGCACTTTTGAAAGTAAAGTTGATTTTGCTGTTGAGCTTGAAAACGACCTCAACGCATGCGAGGGATGGACCACCATGTACGATAAATTAAAATCTATACCTATATCAGGCCCCAGACGGGTGGGTAAAGTGAGTGGCAAGTATTTGAGCGATTTGGTTGATGAGCCCAAACTAAGAGAAGCCCATGATATATGCACCACGCAGAGGAAAGTGCTACAGGATTATATCAAAGTCCTCAATACCAAGATCCAGGACCTGGTTCGTCGGGGTAAGTTGTTGGAGAAACGTGCATTATCAGGTACTACTGTTACTGCTGCCAGTAACCATACCGCAATAAAAGAAGATCTTGATGAACTCAAGACTCTGTACGATAAAGTGTCTCGCGACTATGACTACGTGGCGTCTTTGCCTGACACTGCTACTAATAGGAACAGTGCAGGACGGATATCAGGTTTGCATGAGCGGGAGTTTTTGCCTCAGATGGATGAACTAGTAAGAGAGTTGTATGACCGGTACTTGGGGTCAAAGAAACTGCAGGCCAAGTACCAGATAGAGATCATCCAAGTCTTATCGGAATTGTCGCAAATCCAGTACCAAGCATACCTTCTTCGACCGGAGATGCAGAAGGTTACCCGGTTGTTGCACGATATAGAAGAACAACGGGTGCTTGTGGCTGGTGTAGTCGATATGCCCTTTTTGTACGGTGCAGTTTTGATTGAAGATTTTCGACGTGCACGGTGGGTGAAGAGTTTGCGTTCAAGAGCAGCTGATTCGGTAGAGAAGTTTGCTGAGTTGAGACACGTTGAAATTGAACGGTGCAAGGCGTGGGTACGACACTATGGGTCGACTCCACTGCTAGAGAAGCTTGAAACTGCGTTAGACGACGTTGCTATTGAACGAGGAATACCAGAAGTAGATGTAAGCGTTGATTTACGAGAAGGTGGTGGTGGTGACGAAGATGACGATGAGGATGCAGACGATGAAGAAGGTGTACATGAGAAAAAAGTGATAACCAAGTATATTGATAAACTGGCTGAATTGGGTTTGATATCAGAACGAACCGATCTTCAGCGAGAGTACGAGGAGAGTTTGAAGATAGACGAAAGAGGCAGTACAGAGAATGGGAACCGTGCTTTTAAAAGTGGCAGCATTGCAGACTCGAAGGAATCAGTTCAAGAGAGCCAGTTGGCTTATTATAAAGAGCAAGTACAAGGGTACCAAGCGCAGATACGTAAACTTGAAGGGTTACTACACCGCCAGCAGTTCAAAGATACCAGCAGCGGTTCAGTTGTTAAAGAGAGCGTGGGCACTCCTGGCGGAGGACGGTTGTTGGAAAAAATCCATGATTACGAGGAGATGAAAGTTCAGCATTTGGCCAAGATTGGCGATTTGGAGTCACGGGTCAAGGATTTGCAGTCCCAGTTGACAGCCCGTGATGAAGAGCTAGCTGCTAATGGTAGCGTCAAACAGGATTTATTGGCTAACCTTGCATCCAAAGAAGAAGAACTTATGGCTGAGCGACGGCTGAGTAATGCGCAGCAATCCGAGCTTCGTGCGCGTATCGAAGATCTCGAACGCGAGGTTGAGCGGCTGGATCTGCGCACAATGATCAGTAACGTGCGGTTACGAGATATATCCCAGAAAATGTACACGAGCTATGTGCGCAGCTGCGAGTTGCTCGAGAGTATGGGGCTACAGGCACACAAGGAGGTTGATCCCGCTACGGGGCGAGTAGTCTCGTTTCAAGTGAACCGGGTCAAGGGGCTCAGTCGGCGCAAGAGCGAAGGCATGGAGAACAGCGAGCTAGGCACAGACTCGGCTATAATAAGTATGAGCCAGAATCAAAGCTTGGACGGTGAGAAATTGTTGCCCAAGGCGTTGTACTGGATGGACGAGGATCCAATGACTAGCAGTGGTGGATCCGTGGTCACTAAAAGCACCACTGGCGGCACGAGTATAGGCGGCACGAGTATTGCCAGCACGAGCATTCGCGAGGACGACCGGTACCAGGAGTTTCTTAGCACGGTGTACATTGACTACGATCTGCTGAGAGATAGCGTGGGGAAACGGTTCAGCGATGTCGAGCGGCTGGCGAGGAAACTGCAGCGCGAGGTGAAACACTCGAGGGACCGTCTGCAGCGGGTGGACGACGATAACCGGACGCGTATAGCGCTGCGAGGGTTCAAACCGGGCGATTTGGTGTTGTTTTTGCCTACCCGCGATCGTGACCGTGATCCGGGGTCACGCGAACCCAACCCTTGGGCCGCGTTCAACGTGGGCGCGCCGCACTGCTTCCTCCGGCAAAGAGACGAGCACCGGCTGGGTACCAGGGAGTACCTGGTGGCGAGGATAACGGGGATAGAGGAGCATATGGTGGATAAAAGAAACGAGTCAACTGATTCGCAGAATGATGAAGAGGATAACCCGTTCGGCCTGGGTGACGGGACAAGATGGTACATGATAGATGCTGAAAGCGAGTGGTAAATAAATGCTACATAGTGTCCATATTATTTATTTGCATTGATATATTACTTTACATTATTATGAATAAGCTCCATTTATTCAAGATATATGAATTTATAATGCAACTATAGTGCGTTTGGCGCAGATGGGTTATCTTGATAATAAGTTCGAGGTTGTGAAAAATATAATCACTATAGCAACTATCAATGATGATCTTACGAGAATTTCAAATTGAATTTACAACCACATTTTTTATATTTTTGGTTTAATATTTCTACAGTGTGTAAGAATTGTCTATATCAATGTTGTGTGTTACTTTGGTGTTAAATGAATGTGTTGTGGGTAAATAAAAAAGGTGAAACATAAAAAGTGTTTACTTATATGAAATCCATGTAAATATCATCAGGTCTGGTACTGGCAGATTGAAAATATTACAAAAGAACAAAACAAACAAATAAACTTCTTTACTATTGATACTACCATACGGCATATACAAAGTCAAGGCTTATAACTTTAATAAACAAAATAATCACCAGTTGGAAAACGGGAATACTGATTTTAAAACATGCTATAAGATCAAAAGCCCCGTGGAAAATGGGGTCATATTGGAGTACTTGAGGGTAAGTGGGCAGGGCTGAGTCCGATCACATCACGATAGGTTTGCCCTCTCTTCTCCCCCCCCCATGTATCAACAACACAAGGAACAAAATACGATTTGAACGATCAAACAAGCTCAGCAATATCTGCCACACAGTAATACTCTATATACTGTGGTATAATAACCTTATATATTATATAACCATAGTTACAGACCATATAGCGGTATTAGCAGTGTCGTCATAATCTACAGATAGAAAGGATATTTTGAGCTAATAAAATAGTGGGGCCAGTACAAAGGTTATATTCTACCATCAGGTCGAATATATCTCAACTCCGACATTAAAGAAAATTAAATCTGTTTTTCAACCCCCAGCAACAATGTCAGAAGCCGACAGCAAAGTACCAGCCGTAAGTTGAACACAAAGAAAGAATCCTTTCAAGGAAAGATACTAACAATGTAGAACCAATCATCCTCATGGTCAGCATTTTTGAAGAGCGTTGCTTCGTTCAATGGTGATTTGGCATCATTGACTGCACCGCCATTTATTCTATCACCGTCGTCGTTAGTAGAGTATTCCAAGTTCTGGCTCGGTAGCATTGAGCTTTTCAATGCGCCCAGCAAGGAGAGCGACCCCGAGGTCAGATTTTTGAAAGTGGTTAAATGGTTCTTGGGTTCATTGCGAGGACAGTATGCCAGTCGAAACGAGAAACTGGGATCAGAGAAAAAACCATTGAACCCATTCTTGGGGGAACTGTTCACGGGGAAATGGGTTAACGGATCTGACGAAGTTATACTCATTAGTGAGCAAGTCAGCCACCATCCTCCTATAACCGGATACGCTATTTGGGATGATTCCACCAAGACTCACTTGCATGGATCCAATGCAATCAAGGCCAAAATCTCGCTAGGGCTGACTATAAGCGTGAAGCAGAAGGGCCATGCGACGTTTGAACTTAAGTCGCTGGGCGAGACTTACATTGTGACACTGCCAGCCTTACACATTGAAGGAATTCTGTCTGGAGCTCCGTATGTTGAATTAGAGGGCAAAAGCTACATTGCCAGTAGTACCGGATACAAGGCTACGATAGAGTATTCTGGCAGGGGTTATTTTTCAGGCAAGAAGAACTCATTCAAGGCCAAAGTTGTTAAAATCGACGAAGAGTCCAAAGCTGAGAAGTCACTTTATAGAATCCAGGGCCAGTGGAGTGAAACCAGCAAGATCAAGAATGAATTGACAGGAGAAGAGACCGAGTTCTTGGATGCCAGCAAAGTTACGACCGAAGAGCTGCAAGTTAGGCCAGAAGAGGAACAAACTGAACTTGAATCTAGAAAAGCTTGGAGCAAAGTAGCAGCAGCCATCCGAAAGGGCGATTACGACTTGATCACTCAGGAGAAGAGCAAGATCGAGAACGAACAACGAGAGCTGAGAAAGAAAGAAGCAGAAGACGAAACCAGCTGGAACGCAACGTGGTTCAAGCGAGTATCGCAAGAAGACGAAAAGAAAGACGCTGAACAACAAACTTATGAGAATATTACTAAACTTGCTGGCTTAGAACAAGAACCCGAGGGATGGTTGTTTGTTCGAGAATTGTACGACAATGGTAAAGTCAAGCCATAATATGCCAAATCAGATAATAAATATATATAAATACTAATGTAAGCCATTCCTTCTAATCATTATAAACTATCAAATGGGTTAATGCACGTGAATAGTAACGATTGTACCTAGAATTCTAATACAATACCATGGCCAATAATACTACCTACCTACTACGTATACGTAGTATTACAGTACTACCATCAGTCAGTACTACTATTAGTACTGCTATAGTAAATCGAACATGTGTGTATGTAGTAGTAAGTAGTGACAGCAATAGCAATACTACAGTATAGTTAGTGCGTATACTTTATTAGTGTGTATAGTGTGTATAGTGTGTGTACACACTATAGTTAATAGTAGTATTTCTATGAGCTTATATTATAGTGTTACTACATAGTTACTACATAGTATAGTATAGTATAGTATAGTATAGTATAGTATAGTATAGTATAGTATAGTATAGTATAGTATAGTATACTAGTAGTAGTACCACATATTTAGTACTAGCCACTATTGTTATTGTTATTATTAGTGGGAGGGGCTGATGAAAAATGTGTGGTGGCTAAAATTACATAGTATTATTAGTAGTATTATTAGTAGTGTTGTTGTTGTTGTTGTGGTTAGGTACAAAAAATCGTGCTCTGATGTACGGGGGGTATATTTGGGCACAGGAGAACGACTAACAAAAATTCAATGATGGTACTAACAACCGATCTGTCACTATTAACAATATAAGGCCTTAACAAACTCTCCACCACCACCACCCTTTTTCCTCTCCCTCACTTTTTTATTTTGTGTTAACAAAAAAAACCACAAGTACACAGAGTATCTAGTACTAACAAACAACCACCACCAACCTTTTAATAAGTAAGTAACCTGTTTGTGCGCGTTCTGGCATTTGCAGAGAACGATCTGCCCACAACAAACACCCAGACAGCCATTGAGCCGCAAAGCAACGTTTTCATGCTCTGGTCGAGTATAGGTCCAGTTTTTTCCTTTGTTCTTTGTTGGAAATTTTTTTTTCTTCTCTCAGGTTCTTTGTTGTATTGCGCTATTCGAAAATTCTTGGGGTCACGTGAATTACAGCAGGGAAAAATTATAATGATAATTAATGCTGACCCTGGGATTCGATGGTGGGTACCTACCACTCAGCCATATACATTTGTGTACACACACATTTGTATGTGTATGATGGACTGAGATTTACCCCTAATGAGTGATGATGGTAGTGGTAAATGGTAGTAAGTGGTGATGGCCTGTTTATCCATCGCCACCCACCCACAGTGATTAACTAACTACTACTGTTGCTACTACTACACCCAACCTCATTTGTTTACATTCTCATCTCCTTTCCTTCCTCATCGATTCCATCTACTCCACAAACAACAACAACAACAACAAAAACAATGCTTAGGGCCTCGATGTCTCGGGTTGTGGTTCCCACCGCTACTCTTATTCGTCCGTCGATAGTCCGTGTTGCTAACTTTCATTCTGCTGTAGCAATGCCTAAAGAAGCTTCTGAACGCAAGCCCCGAAGAGAAAAGAGAAAGAAGGGTAAGTTATTATTGGTTGATAAACAAACATTATCATCATCATCAAGGTTATTGTTGATAAATACATTTGACAAATGATTTTAGTCTCATTCATCACGCGTCAATGGGATTGTATTATCAAGATAAGCTTACGGTTTGTTTGTTCTTTTTATTATTACTGTTTTTTTTTTTTTCATTTTTTACTAACAATATTTAGATCCTAATGCTCCTAAGCGATCGCTTTCTGCTTACATGTTCTTCGCTAATGACAAACGTGACCAGGTTCGTACCGATAACCCATCTGCCTCTTTTGGTATGATTGGTAAGCTCCTCGGTGAACAATGGAAAACTCTTTCCCCAGCTGAGAAGCAACCTTATGAGGATAAAGCTACTGCTGACAAGAAGAGATACGAAGCTGAAAAGGCTATCTACAATGCTCAGAAATAAATAAATTTAATGACCCCCCCTTCTTTATCACACAATCACACCTATTAACCAATTTTGATTTTACGTTTATTCTTAACTGAACCAACTTTTTTTTTTTTAATGAACAAACCTCTGTTTATTATTATTATTATTTTTATTTATAAATGTCTGAGCTTTGGAGTTTTTTCTCCTTCCTATTATAACAAGTGCTTTCAAATAAGTTTTAGTTAGCTGAATATATATATCCACAGCTGTTTATTTCTATGATGCATTTTTGTATACACATTTTATACTTTTTTTAATTACTTGTATCACCGTTAGTATCATTGGCTTCACTAGCATTGCCATTGCCAGGTATATCATTATCGTCGTCTTGGACTCGTTCGTAGAATAAAAGGTACGCTCCGGATTCCTCTTTGAGCACTTCTTTGACATTGCATTCCCATACTTTGTCATCGCTGATTTTCCACCAGTGGTGGGAGCTTTGCGGGATATCCATTTCATCAACTGGCGTGTCTGCGCCCAATGGCGGGGTCGGCGGCGCGCTTATACTAGCCGGCAACGGCGACGACGTTTTGGGGTACGGTAATGCGCTTTCATTAGGTTTCGGCCCCAAGCTCAGCGATGACAGGGACGATAAAGATAATGATGAGGAAGATGTTTCCAAGTTAGGGGTGCCGTTTTTCAAAGTAGTGCCTGCTGGCGTGTGGGGTAGCGGCGTGAACCCGGTATTGGGTGTGCTAGGCGTCGAAACGGGCGTCCCGGGGTTACCAGTGAGCTGGCCGTTACTTGTGGTGGTAGAATCAAGACTGATTCTACTTTTATTAATCATTTGTCTGCGCTGGACCATCCAGTACCCCAAGTCCTTTTTCTTGAAACATTCATAATGACCAGCATGATGTGTACCTTTATGTCTTATCATTGCCTTTAGCCTATAATTGATACGCGAACGAGTACCATTACTGTTGTACTCGTCCAAAGACAGTTCTTCGCTTATGCTGACTTTGCAGCTATTTCTCGATGCACCGTACCCTCCGTAGATCGATCTCGACAAATGTATACACAGAATCTGGGGTAACTTGGTGAACTGGGTGCCCTTGGCGATTGGACTGGTGATATTCCTCGGCAGCTGTTGCTCGAGTTCCTCGGGCATTTTGGATAAATCGTCCGGGTTGGTATATTTTTGGAATTCCTGTTTCAGTTGTGGAGATACCAAAGAAGAGTTCCCATTGGGGCCCAACACATGCATTAATCGACAACTGACACATCCATAATCCTGGATATACTCCAGGGCAAAGTACTGGTCGAGCATCCACGCCAGACTGGTAGACCGTTTCTGCGGTACCATCAATGACATTATAACAAATGCACTTGCAGTTGAAGGCGGGGTATACCCGCACCTCGAACATGTGATCCGGTCAGTCGTTGATCCTGAAAACGGGAACTCAAACCCAATTAACGGATTTTCACCATCAGTCGAAGTCGAAGTAGAAGTGGAGTGCCCGTTTTTCTCTTTTAGATGTTTTTCCAAAGTCTCGTACTCGTTATGCAGTGTTTCAATAATTAAATGCAAAAGTTCATGCGCATCGTGCTGGTTTCTTGATAACCGGGATTTGTATATCTTCTCAATGACACTCAAGAACGGCCACGGCGACAGAGTCTTTGTAGAACTTATTGGTTCATTCAATTGAGCAATAAAATCATGCAATGCCTTGGTCAACCTGCCGTACTCCACAGACGACTGAGGCGGGGGCGGTGTGGGCTGTTGCTCTTTTTCTCCTTCACTTTCTTCACTGGTATTATGACTATTTAGCTGAGCATATGTTTCCTCCTCACACAGTAGCCCCATATCCTCCAAGTACTGGTACAAGTCTAACAGCGACGAGAGTCCCTGAAGACTACTGTTGGCGAAACAGTCATTGGCTCGGTTAGCTAATCCAACGGTATACTTCCCCAACCGATCCGACTTCCGTCCTCGCCAGAGATACATTCCGTCCCGATGGCCACCGGTCCCTCCACCAGATGCAAACCGTCCCAGCAGTAATGGGAATGGGAATAAGCTAGACCACGAAAGTGACGGCGAAATAACGTAGACACTGGTTAAAGCAGCCGTCACTGCACTGACTACTAGCACGGGGTTCTGAGAGTAAGCTGATTTAACAAACACCCAGACCTTTCCAATAATAACAATCAAACTACTGCTGCTGGTTTCCTGAGGTGCCGAACGTCCAACAATGAATCTTTCTAACCCCATCCAGTAGTGAGAACTAATGCGTCAGAACTGATGCTCAGTATTTAGTGGGTGAGTAGTAGTAGTAGTAGTAGTACCACTATAATATAGTATATACACTAATTACATGTAATTATTAGTCGATCGGGAGACATTATTCACCGGTGAAGAACCGTGGGCGTGGAAAACTAACCAGTGCGTACGTACCGAAAAGGGTTCCTTAACCATTCTTATTTTTACTTTGACGAAGTCTCAACTAGAGGTTGGTAATAGCGGGCGAGTCGATGAATAAACCAAACAGTAACTTACGAGTGCCGCCGTCCTCCTCTTCTTCTTCGTCATCCTCGTCGTCGTTTCCTAGTAATGTTTCTCAACAGAGAGCTGGCGGAAACAGACGTAAAGTGGGGTTAAAGCCTGGTCATTCGGCATTGGACTGGGCAAGACTTCAAACTTCTGGCGAAAACTTAAGAGTAAGCAAAGTCACGTGATAACGTCTAATTATTATTGGCTTCATTTTCAGATTCAAGTTCTAACGTTCAGGGAGTGAATGCCCCAGGGCCACTGAAGATAACAACCGAGGAACTGAGCAAACATTCTACGAGAGATGATTGCTGGATGGCGCTGTGCGGACGTGTTTACAACGTTACCAGGTACTTGGATTTCCATCCTGGCGGAGTTCCTGAGATCATGAGAAGCGCAGGACGAGACGGAACCAAACTATTTATGGGCACTCACAACTGGGTCAACTACGAGCATCTACTTGCGCCTTGTCTGGTAGGCTTTCTCATTGCATGATAATTGATAATTAACCATGTTATTTGCCTATTAGTTAGATACAGCTGTTTACATATTAGTTACATTCTATATTTATTTATAAATCTGTCACGTGAATGGTGGGTTTGAATTTGCGTAGCGTAGTGGTGCGGCTGAAAATAGAAAAAATTTACCCGATCGCCAATTCCTTTGGATCGAATTTTTCAGAGCCCTTTTTTTTTTGTGCACACACACACACACTAACACTAACACATACACACATTCTTTTTTTTGAATTTTTCTCCCTTTCTTTCTTTACAAAACCCAACCTCATCATTTGCAAGCTTTCTGAGTCTAAAAAAACCGAGAAGAACGCCCCCATTCTTTTGAGCTAAAACCGTCCCTTTTTTATTCTTTCACAACTCCTTTCACCCCTTTTTTTCATTTTCATATTCGTTCTGTTTCTCAAGTCTTTTCTTGCGTCTCAGTATCTGGATCACGTGCAAAAACAAACGTGTACCTTTGAATAGTGGAGATTCAGAAGAAGGAAGAAGGATTTATACATAACAAAGAAGGAAGCAAAAAAAAAAAAATCAGAAGCAGAAGGTTTTTTTCTACCAATCAATTATTTGATTCAAGTGCCCTTCTAAAGCCTCATTTTTTTTAATATTTTTCTTTCTTCTAAGTCACTTTTAGTTGAAAAGCGTCTGGAAATAAGGAATTGTCATTGTTAATTTGGATAACCTGGTGTTGTACATATTTAAGAAGTGAAATTTTATTTGTGTGAGGAAAAACCAAAAGAAAAGAACTAATTCTCAAGTATTGTTCTTTATTCTTTTTTGATAATTTTCTCTTTCTACATTTATTTTCTTCGCATCAATCTATAATTATCATTCAAAAAAAAAGAGATGTCAGATTCCACAGCTGCCCCTCGGGGCCCAAAGGGTGGACGATCAAGTACCAGAAAACCCAACACAACTACATCTACGTCAAAACAGTCACAACACTTGCCCTTAGATGAAGAGTCAAAGAAGATCAAGCAAAAGTACAGTTCGTCTTTCAGTACTCTCCAAGAGTTATTCCCTGCCTGGAAAGAAGAGGATCTGTTAGCTGCGCTCGCAGAGGCTGACGGCGACATTGAGATCACAGTTACAAGAATCACAGAAGGTCATGTCAACCAATGGGGTGAAGTAAAGAAGAAGACTAAACAACCAAAACAACACAACCAACAATCAGAACAAAAGTCAAACGGACACGAATCATCGTCCTCGCATCACACTGAAAGAGGAAGCCGACCACCAAGAAGTAACACCAGTAATAATAATGAAAGGAAACCTGCCACGCAGCGACCAAAGAAACCAGTTACCAATGGATCAGCATCTACCTCTACCACTTCCACTACGTCCACTACTTCTAATACCACAGCACCTGCACCTGCTGCGGCTAAAGCTGAACCAGTTACAAACGGTACTGCTCCAACTGGTACAAGTTGGGCTCATGCATTGTCTAGAAAACCAGAAGCCCCACCAGCCGCTCCAGCCGCTCCAGCGGAAGCCGAGTCAGAACCAGTTGCCAGTGAACAGGCTCCAGCCGAGCCAGAAATTCCTACTGGTCCTCGTAAGAGAAACGATGCCAAGAGACACCCTAAGAATGAACAAAGCACACCAGCACCAGCAGCCGCAGCAGCAGCTGCCCCTGTTGCCAAACCCGCAGAAGTAAAGAAAGAGAACAAACCATTGTCTTGGGCTGCTGCCATTGCAGCAGCTGGATCAGCTAAAGAGGAACCTAAGCCAGAAGCCAAAAAAGAAGAAGCACCCGCAGAATCTGCTGCCGCCCCAGCAGTTGCTGAGCCTACTACTACTGCTCCTGCTGCCGCTGCTTCTGCCGCTGCTGCTGAACCTTCTGTTGAAGAACCCTCTGCTGAAGAACCTGCCGCTGCTGCTCCTGCTGCTGCCGCCGCTCCTGCCGCTGCCGAACCTCAAGTTCCTACTGCACCTGCAGCTAACGGCCGTTCTGCTACAGCTGCCCCAGTCATTCTTCCTGGAGGACAGGTGCCTTCACGAAACTACGGTATTGACCGAGTCGGCGTTCAGTTTGGCAGTCTTGGACTTGGCGATGACGACGAGGACGAACAACCCAAACAACAAGTTCAGCCTCAGCAACAGGCCCAGCCTCAACAACAGCAACAGCAACAACAGCAGTCTCAACAAGCTGCTCAGCAACAAGCACCCCAGCAACAGCCACCTCAACAGGCATACCAGCAGTACTACAACAGATACGGACAACAACAACAACAACAGCCACAACAACAGGCTGGTAGTGCACAGCAACAACTCGGTGCCGGTCAACAACAACAACAAGCACAAAAATACGACGGGTACCAGAGCTACCTTTACTCCCAGCAGCACCCTGCTTACTCTGCTCCAGGGTACTCTGGGTTGCCTGCTGAATACGCTGCTGCCTATGGCGCTGCCGGATCAGCTGGTGTAGACCGCAACTCTTACAACTACTACTACCAGCAACAGGCCGCTGCCGTTGCCGCTGCCCAGCAACAGCACTACGCCGCCGCCGCTGACGGACAACGATACGACTCCCCCACGGTCTCAGGCGCCACCACTGTTGCCGGTGCCAACGGTACCGCCGCTGGTCTTGCTGCCGGTGGATCTGGTGCTGCTGGAGCCTCAGGCCAAGCCACTCCACAGTCTCCTGCCGCTGCCGCCGCTTTGCAGTACGCCGCTGCTGCTCAGCAGAACTACTACTTGAACCCTTCGTACGCCGCTTACTACTACCAGAACTACGGGTTCCCTGGCGCTTACGGAGGTGCTGCCGCTGCCGCTGCTGCTGCTTCACCAGCCGCCGCCGCCGCTGCTCCCGCTGGCACTGCCGCTGGAATCCAGGGAGGTGCTGGACAGACTGGTGCCGGTGGACCACAAAAATCATTCTTCTCTCAGCAACAGGCCCAGCAACAGCAACAGCAACAACAGCAGGCTTACTATGAGAACTACCGTCAGCAGGCCGCTCACCAGCCCCAGCAGGCCGGTGCCGCCGCTGGCCAACAGAGCCAGCAGGGTTTAGAGTTCTTGCACGACAAGGGGTCACCCCAACAGCAGCAGCAACAGCCTGCCCAGCAGCAACAACAGCAACAGCAGCAACAGGCTAATTTGTACAGTTACGCAGGGTACGGCCAGTACGGCCAGCAGTTGCAACAACAACAGCAACAACCTCCCCAGGGCAGAGGATGGGGTTATAACTGAGCTAGCTGAACAAGACGGATATTTGTTATAGTTTTGTATAGTCTCCCGAATACTTTTTGTATTTTACTTTCCATTGGCAATTTGTAGTATCTGTACTTGTAGTTACGTGGGTTAACTTTAAATGGTGCCGGTAGATCTTAGCATACTAACCTAATCGGGTAATTCAGGGGATTTGAATAAGATAAAACTAGTTTGAATTTGAATGATAGTAGGCCGTTAAGATAAAGGTATAGAGTGTTTTATGAATTATGCAGTCGTACCTGCTAATGCATCTTGTCAGTGCTCAGTGAGTGTAGTTACAGGTTTCTATTTCAGTTTCAAAGGTTGGAAATACCCAGAGGAACTTTTAATACAAATCTACTGATTCAACATGCTTCCTGATATGACGATATGACTTTACTTGACATATAGAACTTTGGTCAAAATGGTATTATCCAATTGACAAACCTAGCAATGACTCAATCTTCTTCGTTTACTCAGCAGCACACAGTACGTTTTTGTCTGCTGCGGGCCTACATGTAGTGGTATCACCTATATTCCTGCATGCACTAAATTGAAGGTTGCTACGCCGGCGCCGACAAACAGAAATTTTTTTCTTCCTTTTCCCTTTCATTACGCGCTTAGCGATCTCGGATCAAAAATTTCACTCTCCCACCCACACACGACTATAATCCGATCGTATGTCGGGTAGTAACTTTTTTTTTTTTTTTTTTTAAGTTACTAATAGTACTAATCAGTGATATAAAAAAATCGATTGTCACCTTCGAGAAATCAAGTTCTATCTTTCTGACAAATTTTCCTTTAACCTGCTAACAAACCCTAGAGGAATTGTTTCTGCAACCCACCACTAATCGCGGTGTCATCTTTATGATCCTGCACATTACACAGTTCACTTGCCAAGTAAGTACAAACTTCAGTGTTTGAAACGCGACAAAGAGATTCTTCTTCTTTGGAAGAAAATTCCCTTTGTATTTGGGGTTTTTTTTATCGCGGTTTATGACTCAACTAACAGTAAGGACTATATTTCTGACCATATTTGGAAGACCAGTGGTCATTAATTGATTTGCACCACCCCTACAATCACTACTACACTTCAATTATCTATACATACAAATTCTTCACGCTATCATGTTTCAATTTGCACGCAGCGCTGTTCGCGTCCCCCGAGTTTCTGTGTTGAGACTCGTCGGTGGAACCCGATTCGCTTCTACTCTTGATAGAGCCACTTTCACTATCCGTGACGGACCGGTCTTCCACGGCAAATCGTTCGGTGCCAACACCAATGTGTCCGGCGAAGCTGTGTTCTCCACGGGTATGGTCGGGTACCCTGAATCAATGACCGACCCTTCCTACCGAGGCCAAATCTTGGTGTTCACCCAACCTCTGATCGGTAACTATGGTGTCCCATCTGGCAAGGCCCGCGACCAGTACGGGCTGCTCAAGTACTTTGAGTCGCCACACATTCAGTGTATCGGTATAGTCGTTGCTGACGCTGCCATGCAGTACTCGCACTGGACCGCCGTCGAGTCGCTCGGCGAGTGGTGCAAGCGTGAAGGCGTTGCTGCTATCACCGGCGTCGACACCCGATCCATTGTTACCTACTTGCGTGAACAAGGTTCGTCTTTGGGCAGAATCACCGTTGGCGAAGAGTACGACGCTGACGAAGACGAAGCATTTGTTGACCCCGGGTCAATTAACCTTGTCCACAAGGTCAGTACCAAAGAACCTTTCCACGTCGCTGCACCTGCCAACGAAGATGCTGATTTGCACGTTGCTGTTATCGACTGCGGTGTCAAGGAGAACATCCTCAGATCTTTAGTTTCTCGAGGCTGCAGCGTCACAGTCTTCCCTTACGACTACCCCTTCCACAAGATTGCCCACCACTTTGACGGTGTTTTCATTTCCAACGGTCCCGGTGACCCAACCCACTGCTCCACCACCGTCTACCACTTGTCTAAGACCATGGAGACTTTCAACGGACCTATTTTCGGTATCTGCTTGGGCCACCAGCTGCTTGCTCTTGCTGCTGGCGCCAAGACCGTCAAGCTGAAGTACGGTAACCGTGCACATAACATCCCAGCTCTCGACTTGACCACCGGGAAATGCCACATCACATCTCAGAACCACGGTTACGCTGTCGACGTGTCCACGCTGCCCAAGGACCAGTTCAAACCCTTTTTTGTTAACTTGAACGACCAGTCGAACGAGGGTATGATCCATGTCTCAAAGCCTATCTTCTCCACCCAGTTCCACCCAGAGGCCAAGGGTGGCCCATTAGACTCAGCATTCCTCTTCGACAAGTACGTCGAGGAGCTCAAGCAGTACAGAGACGCGTCCCGCGGTACTGGCAACAACTTTGGCGGCAAACCTTCCCCATTGTTGGTAGATATGTTGGCTAAAGAACGTATCGGTGTCGAAGTTAACCCTCAAGCTTAAATATTTAGAATGATAATAGTATTTTAATATTAATTACAGGTACCGTAGGTACCGCAAGTACCGCAAGTACCTTATGAGTAAGTTTTACATAAAAAGAGAAAAACTTTGGATGTTTTCTAGGCCATATGTCATTTCAAAGTGTTATATTTAAAGTGTTAAATTCAGTGTTGAATTGAAAATGTTAGGATATGAAGTAAACCTGGATGGATATCATCCAGACATTATGCAGACATTAACTGAAAAATCAAATTCTATAAATGCTATTTTATCATAAAATCGTTAATAAATATCTAAAAAGTTAGTAAACGAATATTTTTTTAAAAAATGAAAGCAAAGGTCAGTGTAACTATGACAATAAACCCCACACAGTGATATAGCACAATTATAGAATACAAGGCACAAAACGAACCAAGTACTCCCATATACTAAAATGAAGGATAAAACCTTCACCACTCGAGCTTTTAAAAACTATCCTCATTCCAATGCTTGTATTTCTTTTTTTCATTCAATTCATTTTATCACTTACTTTACTCGCTTTCGCTTGAATCAAGTCTTGGCCATGATTCGAGTTTAGCAAACTCGGGGTCGTCAAACCTATGCAAAACAAACTTTTTGTCAAACCATTGGATAAGCTCAATAAGACTATTACAGTCGTTGAGGTCTTTCCTATCGTTTCGAGATAACTCTTCCGTCATCATTTCCGACAAATGGTGCTGGACCAGTCTAAACGGTAACCCGTACCGTGTAGCGTAGTCCCAAAACAGTTCAATAGCTTTCCACGGAGTAGACTTGTACCCGGCAAAGATAGCCGGATTAGACAGTATACCTCTGACGGCCATAACCCCGTTACAGCCGGTATACCCTGCGATACGGTCCACATCCTGGGGCAAGAAACAGTCGCCGTTAGCCACAACGGGACACTTCACCGCGCCAACGACAGCCTTCACGGAGTCAAAGTCTGCACGCTCGCTCGACCGCTGGGTGCGCGTGCGGCCGTGGACGGTCAGGTAGTCGCACCCTGTGGACGTGACCGTGCGCGCGTACTCGATAGTCTGCGCAACGTCCTTGTGGATGCGTATCTTGACCTCGACGCAGAACTCGTCGCCGCAGGCCTGCTTGACTGCGCGCACCATCTCGGCAACCAGCTCAGGCTTCTCCATGAGTGCGGCGCCAATGCCCTCGCGGTTCTGCTCGCGGATAGGACACCCGCAGTTGAGGCCTATCCCGTCGCAGTATGGCTGGATCATCACCGCGGCCCGCACAAGATCCTCCACGTTGGATGCGCCAAACTGGACTATCAGCGGACTGTCTTCGCCCTCGCCGCGCAGCGTGGTGAAGTCGCTCGTCCGCGCAAACCGGTTACGCACAAACTCCCGCGCAAGGATCATGGGCGTGTAGACTATATCCGCGCCAAAGTGTCGCACCGTGCGGCGAAACGGCAGCTTCGAGTACCGTACCATGGGACCACATATCCGCACAGGACGTGACTCTACGACATTACATTGATGGAAGACTTTCTGTATCAGGTTGGCTGGCCGGTGTTCTAAACCACCACTGGCCATTGCAAACCAGTTGAAAGAAAGAAATTGTCGAATTGGGTGAATTGGTAAAAAAATAAAAAGAATGATAACAAAATAAAAAAATTTTTTTTCCCCCCCAAGTGGAAAAGTGAAAAATCGATCTGAGTGAAATTTACAGTAAATGATAAAATTGAAATTTTTTTGTGTACAGTACGTACGTTTGCTGTACAGGTACGCAGGCAACAGGATTTCCGTCGATAACCGGATTTTTTTCAGATTTGTTCCAGGTTTGGAATTGTGATAATGATTCTTGCTAGAGTGGAATTGTTGTTATAATTTGATAGCATTCAGTAGTAGAGTTGTGCTAGAAAAGAGTGTTACAATAACGAGTCAGCCATTTCAGACTAATTCTAAACGGTCAGAACAAGTGGTGGATTCAAATTTCACGACTCGAATAGTTTTAGAGTGCTTTTTGATTTGAAACAGTCGTTATTAATAACATGTAAACAGTTGAACAATATGGAATTAGTTGAAAAAGTTAAAAAAGAGCAAACAAGCGTCTAGAGTAGTTACACTCCATTAGATAATATTCACAAAGGCTTACTTCCAATGGTCGGTTTGATAATCTCGCCCTTACATTGTAACACCATCACTACACTTACACTGTGTATTTCACCAATTGTATAATTCCGGCAGAATCTAAGTATTCTATTACAGCTTACTTATTGTAAACATCATCTCGGGAACGGGTCTAATCTTGAAAGCGGTTTCCGTCGCGGCGGTAACTGCCAGTACCGCGTGACTATATTCCGCCTACCACCGCGTTCACCCTGGTCACCTTGGTCACTCAAGTCGTTCTGGTCGCTTTGGTTGCTTGATTCGCCGCTAGGCTCATCGTGCGTGGTAACTATCCCGGTATCAAATTGGAACCTGACCCTTTTCCCGCACGCGTACTCGGCCACAGACGACTGGATGGGCGTTGTCGGCGGCGGTGGAGGCGGCGGAGACTGGTACTGGTACACAGAGTGCTTGTCTAAGGGTAGGCTGACGCTAGTGTTGTTGTAGTACTTGTATGATACTTGGGTACTATCGTTGAACTTGTTCTTAACGGTA
>JAJMEP010000020.1:0-10200 GCA_030574195.1 Groenewaldozyma auringiensis
GGTCGTGTGGTGTTATTCTTTATGTCATGCTTTGTGGAAGATTGCCCTTTGACGATGAGTTCATTCCAGCATTGTTCCAAAAAATCTCAAAGGGTGTGTACTCTATCCCCGAAGGATTGTCTCCAGGAGCTAAGCATCTGTTGAAAAGAATGTTGGTAGTTAACCCCTTGAACAGAATCACTGTCAGTGAAATTATGGAAGATAATTGGTTCAAAGAAGGAATCCCTTCGTACTTGCTCATGTCAGAGTTCAAAGCTAACAGTAGCGAAGAAGCAAGTGAGGGCCCCTCGCAGAACGCTGATAATAACGATGAAGGTGGTGATAATGATTCCCCGATTGATGAGACTATTGTTGGTGCTCTGGGAAGAACAATGGGATACGATAAAGAACAAGTATATGAGGCTTTGAGGTCTCATGAGGCTAGCAGCAGTGAAATCAGAGACGCATACAACATTTTGAAGGATAATAGTCTTGCTGCTGGTGATGCGCATTTCCAAAAGGATGATATTGATATTTACATGTCGGAATATAATGAAGGTGCTAAAAATGCTGGTCTCAGTAGTGGCAGTGGGGTTTCATCAGCAGGGTCATCAACTCCCGTTGAAGATGAATCATCAGTTAAACGGAGTCATCATAAATCTCATCACCAACATCACAGTAATCATCAACAACATTTTTATGCATCGCTTCCTGTTGATGTTGCTCCAGTATCAACTCCTAACTCCACCATATCAGTACTGCCAAGCTCGTTGCCAGAGTACCATCGAGCTAATATGGTGACATATGGCATAGATTCATCTAAGAAGCTCACACCAGTGTCAAACAAGAAATCCAAAATCAGATGGCATTTCGGTATTCGAAGTCGCTCGTACCCGTTGGATGTTATGGGTGAGATTTATCGAGCATTGAAGAACTTGGGCGCCCAATGGGCTATGCCTACTGAAGAGGAATTGTGGACAATCCACGTTCGATGGAACTGCCAACGTCCTCAGCAGCAAGAACAGTCTGAGACTGCAGCTGCTGGGTCCGGGTCTGGGGATCTACTCAAAATGCGCATACAACTATACCAACTGGAACAAAATAATTATTTGGTAGATTTTATGTTTGATGGCTGGGATCATGCCTCGGGCAAACCCAAACGAGTTCAGCCTGTTTATGATTCATTTTCAGTTTACCCGTTTCTTCATTTGGCTACTAAACTTATAATGGAACTTGCTGTAAATAGTCAAGCTCAGTGAAACGAATATAATTTTTGAACATCGCTAATGACCAATTTGGTAAATCTTTTCAAAAATAACCGTTCTTCTTGTTCTTTGTATTTAGGTATCCCATCAAATAGATAATTCTTCGACTCTCTTGTGTCAGCTGAAGAAGAAGCGTACCTGAAAAGTGAAAGTGTCTGGTATCCTTGGCGTATAATATCTGCAACTTCCTCCGGTGATAACTGTTGGTTTTTAGATTCTTGGTTATTTAAAATTGTTCTATAATGGCTTATCGCTGCTTGTAAGATAGCCATTGCCGGACTCTTTTTCTCATCCAAAACTGCTGAGTAAACTTGTCCTAATTTTTCTATATCTTGAGTAGATTCAACGAGTTTATAAAAAAGATTGTCGTAACTAGATCCGTCAGGTAGAATAACATCCCCATAAATTAAAAATGCTGCCAAATTGAGGCATAATAGTTCGGCACATTGGTTGGCCTCTTCTCTCACTGATCCCTTATCTTGGGCCGCGGCCTCTGGAGGATGGCTGGACAAAAATCGGCCAAAGGAATACAGCGACTTCCAAAGTTCGTCCCATTGGTATTCTAGCTTGATTTTGGAAAACTTCAAGTACCCCAGAATCTGGAATATCGTTTTGAGCGTCAATACATAAAGCCCGTAATCGTTGCTGTTACGTTTCATGTTGAACCTGATATTGCATACCAGCACGTCCAGCACGCCTTCAATTAATAGTCTTTCTTTGTTGTCGTTATTGGGTAAAGCTGGGTTTCGTTGTCTGCAAATTTTAATTTTCGCCTTTTGCGTAACTAGTTTTTTGGTAACTGAACCGTAATCTTCAACCAGTATTCGTAAAATAAGCAAACAGCATCGTGCATACGCAGCAGCTCGAGTGCTTTTGGTTTGGTTTTGGAAAATATATGAACATAGTGTCAGGAAAGTCACAAACGGTGGGCTATCCTGTTTAGAATCGATTTCAATGAAAATTCGACCTAGCACTTTATTAGCAAGTATAGCTTCGTAGACTCCTAATACTAAAGACATTGTTGCATTAGGGTAATCAGAAGTATCTTGCGGTGGTGGTGATGAAGGCGTCGCTGATGATGATGATGATGATGATGATGATGATGATGTCTCAGCTGGTTGCTTGCTGAACCACGCCCAGGGAGAAAGGTATGATGCAATGCCAGCTGCAGCTGGAGCTAAAGTGGATGCAACTGGCGTTTTGATATACTCGTCTAAACACAGTTTCCATACGTGGTTTGTTGAATCAACAATATGAGCCATCGATTTATCGTTGACAAAATCAGCCAGCCGTCTTTGATAAGGATTAGTGCCTTCGAGCTTGTCATAGCTGGCCAGTATCCCAATCAATGAAAACGCATCCCCTATATATAGCGACGTTGCTTCATCGGGGGCATCGATAAAACTTATAATAGATGCAAACATATCCTTTTGCAAGAAAAAGGATGCCAAGCTTGTCTGGTACGAGCATCCGGCTATTATTGTTGTTGTGCGTATAGCCATCACTCTCAAGTTCAAACTCGGGCAGTACCGTATTACATGGCTGAGTTCATCCAGTAACTTGGTAAAAACTGTATCTATATTGTTTAAACCAGCTAATATGGTGATGATATCTGAACTGTAACTGACAAATTTCTTGGCCGAAATCGTTTGAAACAAAATTGAAAGTACTTCCAGCACGTTCGTGACAACGCTCAAATCACGATTACTCAGTTGCTCCACTGCATTCAATAGCATCTCTTGCGTGACAACCGGTCGTGATAATAAGGTATCAGGTGAAGCATTGTCCAGTATCTCGAATAATGCCTTTTCGTGGCATCTCAAGAGATAAAATTCCGTCCAGTATCCCTTAGGTTTGCTGAATTCTCCCTTGTTGTCTGGTGCATACAATTCGTCATACAAGCTGAGTATCTTCGGTTTCAGTTCACCTCTTTCGACCTGAACCAATGGCGAAACCAGTGCCATGCTTGAAGTTAAAAAGAGGGGGAGGGGGGCTTATACAGAGGACCACCAGATATTATTAAACGTTGCCGTCAACGTTAACGGAGGCCCAGCCGCGGTTGTTCAGGTACATACTTTATTTGATCGTAACGGGTTACTTCCGGGTAAACGTAAGATTTTGATTCGAATTCGCGTCCAGGCTGTTAAGACCGTACGTAAACGTTGAACTTTAAAATAATTCAATGTCAGTGTAGTAGTAGTAACAGTACGTGAAAGTAAACCCATTAGTTTGAAAGTAAAAGACTACAGTGAGTTGATATTCATTAATGCTTTCTTGGTTATAATTGGGGTTTCAATTATTAATAAATGTTTGTGGACATGAATAAAGTCACAGTTTGATTCCAAAGTAATGAAAGGTCTGGGGTCTACTGTATCTTTGATTTCATTTAGCTCCAAACACGCTAAGCAGAATTGATTTTGCAAATTGAAACTTGGCTTAAATTGGTTTACTATATATATTATTTAAAACGGTTTAAAACTGGAAGCTAAAAATATGATTCGCAATGTTTACCTAGTTATTGTCGTAAATGTCATCAAGTTTTGAAAGACGACCCCAGATTTACCACTTATTTTTTTCAATTTTGCAACACCACCAATCCAATATTTTCCAACATAACATACAAGCGTGTATACACTACATGAAAAAGATAGAAATAACACAAATTGAAAGTATATAATAAGAAAAAAATCTTTTTGGGGTAGTTGAAAGATTTTTGATTTTGACGTTATCGAGATTAAAATCTGTCACCATAGTAACTATCTATTTAATCGAAACCGTTTTGGACTGGTAAATCATTCTCAACGAACCTTATCTAACGGATATCTCTGGAATTAATATACAATTAATTCACAAAAGTCACCTTATTAGAAACTAGAAAGCTAGCTGAACTGCTAAGTATAACATTAAGTTCTCTCGTGAATTGAAGATGAATCCAAGTAATAGTTAACTTAATATCACATATTTAAAAAATATAGGTTTCTCAGAATTTAAATTTCCAAAAAGTTCAAACTCATTCTAGAGCACTCACTCGCTTCGAATCCCAATTGTTCAATTAAAGTCGAACTAGACCACTGTCGCCACTGACAAAAATAAACAACCAGTTGCAATGGCACTGGCTGGAGCAAAAAAAAGTAGTTACCAAAAGTAAAAAAAATGGTCTCTGGCGGGATCGAACCGCCGATCCTCGCGTATACACAAGGAAATTGTTTATTAGCACGATGCCTTAACCAACTGGGCCAAGAGACCAGATGATTTTTTTTTTAATCTCGACCGAATCTGGCCCGGCCTCGGGCTCGTAGGATGAAAAAAACGAACCCCCCCAAAAAGGGCAAAAACGGAAGTTCTGGTATTAAATTTTTGGCAATTATAGTCATAGTGAGTTTTCGAGATAAAAAAAGTGAGTAGTACTAATGTGTCTATCAAGCTTGAAATGATAATAATGAGTTTAAGGCGTATTATCAGAACTTAGTGTCCGGAGAATTCGAACCAACCATAAAAAGGTACGGACACCCTCAATAAAAGAGACAACTTGAACTGTTAGCTCTGTGATATATACAACCATATACGCTAGTAACTGTAAAACTATGAAAATAAGTTTTTATGGTACGTTAGGTTACGGCGCATGAAATGTTCTAATGATCCAAGACTTGTGATTTGCAAAGTTAAAATCTGGACTTTGTTGGTAGTTATTGCTATTATTGACAGCAGAAATTAACTTTGAGGTCTCTCCTTTACATCTAACCAGTCACAGGAACAATATTTTGTGTTGGTGCTTGGATTAAGAAACAGATTTCCTTGTGCTTTTAAGAGAATAAAGTCCCTGCCGAAAAAGCTGTGCCGAAATATTTACATGTAACATTTGGCCGATCATTATTGACATCATAGAAAAAAAAAATAAAAAAAAAAAGCTTAATACTGCAACTGCAAATTATACATTGTGTATAGTTTAAATTTAATTGTTTATTTACAAACAACATACATGCATACTTGCAACAACAAACAAATCCATTGATCAAGAATAAAACGAGCCTTTGGAGGATGACGAGGACACTAAAACTATCCTCTGACGACCTTGAGGTGCGAGAGTCTCTGGCAGATGTCTCGAAGAGAATCAGCAAATCCAAGCGGGTTGTTGTTATCACTGGTGCAGGTATTTCGTGCAATGCGGGCATTCCGGACTTTAGGTCTGATGATGGGCTTTACAACCTTGTCAAACGACAATTTCCTACGGCGGTTGTAAAGGGCAAAGATTTGTTTGATGCCATACTATTCAACGACGAGGAAACTATACGGATATTCTTGTCTTTCATGAGCCAATTGCGGAAGTGTATACTTGGCGCTCAATCAACAGGAATTCATCGTTTTATCAAGGTTTTGAAAGATAAACGGAAATTGCTGCGTTGTTACACACAAAATATCGATGGTTTAGAGGCTGAACAAGGCCTATCACTGGGCATAAACAACTGGCGTAATCTGGACGTTGTACAGTTACATGGTGATATTCATACTTTGAAATGCATACAATGTACACAGTTATTCACATGGGAAGATGAGTTCACATCTTTGCTCTCTGAGGGTCTATCTCCACCATGTCCCAAATGCTACAATAACCAACAAGAGCGAATGAAAGCCGGTAAACGATCATCAGGGATCGGCAGTCTCAGACCTAATATTGTTCTGTACGGAGAAGAGCATCCTCATGGTGATACAATTGGTCGATGTACAAACAAGGATATCAATAGCAGGCCTGATTGTTTAATAATAGCAGGCACTTCGCTCAAAGTAACAGGCATAAAGGCTCTTGCAAGGAGAGTTGCAAATAAGGTGAAAGAAAACGGCGGGATAGTTATCTTCGTTAATGCAACGCAGACAGGCAAAGCTTGGGATAATGTGATTGATTACCATATAGAAGGTGATTGCGACGAATGGGTTGATTCTTTGAAGCAGTTGTCTCCGGAACTTTTCGATACTTCCGTTAAAGCTCCAAAGGCGAAACGAAAACCGTCAGCTAAGAAAATGAAATCAGAAGTTAGAATAATGGAACAAATGTCTCTTGGGACTATACTAAACCCAGTACCAGAACTATCGGCAGTACCGCAACAAGAAATCGCAGAAAAGATACCACCAATACAGCAACCTATACCAGCGGTGAAAACCGAAAGCACTTGCACCGAGCCTGATGATAATGAGGTAATATTCCTTACACCACCAGCGAAGACTTCCATGCCACCCACCACCGAAAAGGAGGGGATTTTGTACTTTGAAAGTGCACCATGCTTCAATGTGCTAAACACTGAACAAAAAATATCAAATACAAGCGCAGTAAGGTCACAACCGGTTGTAAGGTCGCCGCTGAAGTCTGTCAATGTGCTCAAACGGACAACACCAATGAACGAAGACTTAATATGTTCACCAAATTCTCTCAAAAGGAGAATCTTGGTTCCATAACTTATTTAATACTTTAATGTGATGAATCCTGAAATTACGTCTCACCTAAGAGACTAGTTCCAATAAAAAGATAAGAAATTTTCTTTTATTTATTATATCCGTATATTTGCCAAAGACCGGCTCATGCGGCATTCATTAAGGCTAAAAAAAACTGGCGCATCAGCATCAGAATGTACGACCTCACTAATGATCTTATCCGAGGTACTGATTTATACACGGAAATTTGATTGCAGATCTGTGGTGGCTATCGGTATTTAAAGTATGGAGTAAAAAGTTATATGTTTTTCCGATGTTACGATCTTTGATATTGGACCCAGCCTGAAATAACTCTCATTTCAAGGGTTTGTACATGGAAGAATTATGGCCGAATGAGAGACATTGAAACAACAGTATTGTATTTGCATTCTGCGTCGCGAGCAGTATACCCCACCCCGCTTGCAGCTGCTTTAGAGTTGAAATGCATCAAAACAGCTAACCGTAACGGGATAAATTTACCTGAGCGGATCATTGAAGAAATATGCTGCAAACAGTGCTGTATCCCATTAATACCAGGAATAACAAGCAGTATACGCTTACACTCTGCTGATGGCTTTTCAAAAGACGAAACGGTAAACTCTTCGAGTAAAAATCTGGTGTATAGTTGTCTTTCTTGCGGATGCGATATGACACACCATATTGATATACCCAGTACTGTAATACCACAGAGCCTAGAAACAGACACGACAAGCGAATTAGATTCAAAGGCACGGAAGGCTAAGAAAAGGGCAAAATTACGGAAACAAGCCGGGCTTGATAGTAATACTAGTGGTAGTATTAGCAGTACTAGTACTAACCTCCAGAATTCTACTTCCAAGAATCGATCAAAATTCGGCCTAGACCTTGGAGATTTCTTCAGTCCTCTTTGAAAACATACAATTAACACAACTATTTATTGGAATATGATGATGTCATTTTGATTTTTATAATATAAAGATAATATAATAAAATATGAAGTAGTACTTAATAATTTGTAATAATCAAATGCGCCAGAAAACACCCCTAAAAAATATTCAAAGTAAGGACCAAAGAAAAAAAATAAGATAAAAAAGCCCAATAGAAATTGAAGAGATGTGAATGAGTGTAGAGAAAAATAAATATTTGAGTGTTCTTGCTTCCAACAAAATTTGTATTTTTTTTTTCTTTTCTTAGACCAAAACGGCAACCAGTAACGCTACTGGCAACACAGCTCGCTTGACGTTAGAGCTAAGGGACACACCAGCACCGGCAAGAGGCTGGGAGCCTTCACCAGGGCTCACATCACATCCACCAGACTCAGTGCACGAGGGAGTTGCTTCACCGGCAGGAGCTACGCCAGAATTGGTAGCTGGAGCGGCAGCAGCCGCGCTACCTTGGTTGCAAGTCTCACATGTCTCAGCTTCAACAGTGGTAGCAGGCGGAACACTTTGATTTTGGGCCTCCGATTGAACAGCAGGAGCAGCAGGAGCAGCAGGAGCAAGAGGAGCAACTGAAGCGGCGGGAGCAAGGGGAGCAATAGATGGAGCTGGAGCTTGAGTACCAGCAGGAACCGTGTTGACGATAGTTTCAGGAACACAGTTTGCCTCTTGACAAGGAATAACCGTGGTAACAGCAGCAGAAGCAGGAGCAGGCACAACAGACTGAGGCGTAACAACAATAGGAGAAGCGGCAAGAGTTGTCTGTACAACAGAGTCAGCAGCTGGCACAATAGGAGCAGCAGGCGTTTGACAGGTAGTACAAGGAATCGTAGTGACAACGGTCTCAGGAACACAATTCTCCTCATGACAAGGAATAACCGAAGTCATAGTAACAGGACTGGGCACTGGAGCCTCAGAAGTCTTAGCCTGTGGCTTATGAGCTGGTGTAACGACACTGTGGGGAGCCTGACTTTTCTGCGAATGAGGAGCCGGAGTAGTAGTGCAAGGAATCGTGGTGACAACAGTCTCAGGGATACAATTCTCCTCATGACAAGGGATAACCGAAGTCACAGTGACAGGACTCGGTGCCGGAGACTCAGAAGTCTTCACTTGAGGTTTGTGAGCCGAAGAAACAACACTATGCGGTTTAGGAGCTGGAGTAACGGCACTATGCGGGGCCTGGGATTTTCGCGAATGGTGAGCCGGTGACTCTGTGGTGGAAACAACAGGTACCGGTGCTGGAGTGGTAGTGCAAGGAACTGTAGTAATAACAGTTTCAGGAATACAGCCCTCCTCATGGCAAGGAATAACTGAGGTAACAGTAGCAGGTGTAACAGGCGCAGGAGTCCGGGGAATTGTGGTAACAACTGTCTCGGGAGTACAATTCTCTTCATGACAAGGAATAACTGAGGTAACAGTAGCAGGACTAGGTGATGGAGACTTATGAGTGGCAAGAGTAACAGGTGCTGGGGTCGGTACAATAGTGCTGATAACCGTTACAGGAGTACAGTTCTCTTCATGACAAGAAATGACCGAAGTAACAGTAGCAGGAGTAGGCACTGGAGCCAACGAGGTAACTGGAGTAACTGGTTTGACAGGAGCAGGGGTCGGCGCAATAGTGCTCACAATCGTCTCAGGAGTGCAATTCTCTTCGTGACAAGGAATGACCGAGGTGACAGTAGCGGGAGTAGGAACTGGAGCAACTGAAGTGACAGGAGTGACAGGAGTGACAGGAGTGACAGGAGTAACTGGGGTAACCGGGGTGACTGGAGTAACTGGGGCTGGGGTTGGTGCAATGGTGCTCACAACCGTTACAGGAGTACAGTTCTCTTCATGACAAGGAATGACCGAAGTAACAGTAGCAGGAGTAGGCACTGGAGCCAACGAGGTAACTGGAGTAACTGGTTTGACAGGAGCAGGGGTCGGCGCAATAGTGCTCACAATCGTCTCAGGAGTGCAATTCTCTTCGTGACAAGAAATAACTGAGGTGACAGTAGCGGGAGTAGGAATTGGAGCCACCGAAGTTACTGGGGTAACCGGGGTGACCGGAGTAACTGGGACTGGGGTTGGTGCAATGGTGCTCACAACCGTCTCAGGAGTGCAATTCTCTTCATGACAAGGAATGACTGAGGTAACAGTAGCGGGAGTAGGAACTGGAGCCACCGAGGTAACGGGGGTGACAGGAGTGGCAGGTGCTGCAGTTGGTGCAACAGTACTAACCACTGTTTCAGGTGTACAGTTCTCCTCGTGACAAGAAATAACTGAGGTGACAGCAGCGGGAGTAGGAATTGGAGCCACCGAGGTAACCGGAGACTCATGAGTGGCAGGAGTAACAGGAGCAGGGGTCGGCGCAATAGTGCTAACAATAGTTTCAGGAGTACAGTTCTCTTCGTGACAGGGAATGACCGAAGTGACAGTAGCGGGAGTAGGAACTGGCGCAACCGAAGTAACCGGGGTGACTGGAGTGACAGGAGCAGGAGTTGGCGCAATAGTGCTAACAATAGTTTCAGGAGTACAGTTCTCTTCGTGACAGGGAATGACCGAAGTGACAGTAGCGGGAGTAGGTACCGGTGCCA
>JAJMEP010000020.1:10300-211807 GCA_030574195.1 Groenewaldozyma auringiensis
TCAGGAGTACAGTTCTCTTCGTGACAGGGAATGACCGAAGTGACAGTAGCGGGAGTAGGTACCGGTGCCACTGAGGTGACTGGGGTAACAGGAGCAGGAGTTGGCGCAATAGTGCTAACAATAGTTTCAGGAGTACAGTTCTCTTCGTGACAGGGAATGACCGAAGTGACAGTAGCGGGAGTAGGAACTGGAGCAACTGAAGTGACAGGAGTGACAGGAGTAACTGGGGCTGGGGTCGGCGCAATAGTGCTGATAACTGTTTCAGGAGTGCAATTCTCTTCGTGACAAGGAATGACTGAGGTGACAGTAGCGGGAGTAGGCACTGGAGCCTCTGAGGTAACTGGCGAAATAGAGGGAATAATTGGAACAGGAGTGACAGGTGCTGTAGCAGATGCAATAGTGCTCACAACCGTCTCAGGGATGCAGTTCTCCTCATGACAAGGAATGACCGAGGTGACAGTAGCAGGTGTAGGTACTGGAGCCACCGAGGTAACCGGGGTGACTGGAGTGACAGGAGCAGGGGTCGGTGCAATGGTGCTGACAACCGTTTCTGGGGTACAGTTCTCCTCATGACAAGGAATGACCGAGGTGACAGTAGCAGGTGTGGGAACTGGAGCAACCGAGGTAACTGGAGTGACAGGAGTGACAGGAGTGACAGGTGCTGCAGTTGGTGCAACAGTACTAACCACTGTTTCAGGTGTACAGCTTTCCTCATCACAAGGAATAACCGAGGTAACAGCAGAAGGGGTGGGCACTGGTGCCTCTGTGGTCACAGGAGTAATAGGAGCAGGAGTGGGTGCAATAGTGCTGATGACCGTCTCAGGAGTACAGTTTTCTTCATGACAAGGAATAACTGAGGTAACTGCAACAGGTGTGTGAACAGCAGATGAGAATGACTGAACCTCTTGAGTGGGTGGCACATTAGTAGGTTGAACTATTGGCGAACCATTTGAGCATGGCACGACATTTGTCACTACTTCAGGAATGCAGTTCTCCCCATTACAAGGAAGAGTACTAACTATGGTTGTCAAAGAGACAGGTACCTCATTAGTACTACAGGGCAAAGTGGTGGTTATGATTTGCGGTATGCATCCTTCTTCACTGCAGGGAATCGTCGTGACCACTGTAACTGGAGTAGGTAAGCCAAATCCCTGAGTAGAGCCAGGAGTAGGAGTTCCAATTGCAGCAACTTCTGAAGACAAGCTAGTAGTCAAAGAAATGAAAGCCAAACCTTTACTACTTTCAGGGACAATTGTAACAGAAGTATCTAAGGATTTAGAGGAGCGCGTGACAACTGAAATGGGCGCCTCAGAGCTTTCCGTCAACCTTGTGGAAATAGAAATAGAGCCTAGAGATGTTGTAACCGAGTTAACAATGGGAACCGACGACTGTATTAAACTGCTCACACTCGGTGTAGGAGAACAGTCTGCACCAGTGCAAATTGAAGTGGTGGAAGGGGTATCACAATTAGAACCTACACACGTTGTATATGCTGTCGTGTAATAGCTGTCTGTACATGAATCCAATGTACAGGGGAGTGTTGTGGTAACGGCAACAGTGGTGGAATCACAATCACTTCCAATGCAGGTAGTGTAGGAACTGACGTAGGTGCTGTCTGTGCAACCAGGAGTAGTACATGGCAAATTAGTGGTCAAAGTTGCATAACTGGAGACAGGAGTAGACTCACTGTGAACTGCAGTATCACCAGAAACGGTAGTACTACCGGGGACGAGAGTAGCGTCACAATTATCTCCTATGCAGGTAGTGTACGAACTGACGTAAGTACTGTCGGTACAACCTGGAGTTGTACAAGGCAGCTTGGTGGTCAAGGTAGCATAACTGGAGACAGGAGTAGTATCGCAATCATCTCCTATGCAGGTAGTATACGAACTGACGTAAGTACTATCTGTGCAACCTGGAGTTGTGCAAGGCAAGTTGGTAGTCAATGTTGCGTAACTGGAGACAGGAGTAATATTACTAGTGATAGGAGCGGTGCTACCAGGAACAGGAGTAGCATCACAATCATCTCCTATGCAGGTAGTATACGAACTGGCGTAAGTACTATCTGTGCAACCTGGAGTTGTGCAAGGCAGCTTGGTGGTCAAGGTAGCATAACTGGAGACAGGTGTAGTATCGCAATCATCTCCTATGCAGGTAGTATACGAACTGACGTAGGTACTGTCTGTGCAACCTAGAGTTGTGCAAGGCAAGTTAGTGGTCAAGGTAGCGTAACTGGAGACAGGAGTAGTATCACTGTGAACCGCGGTATCCTCAGAAATGGTAGTACTACCGGGGACGGAAGTAATGTCACAATCACCTCCGATACACGTAGTGTAAGAACTGACGTAGGTACTCTCAGAACAACCTGGAGTTGTGCAAGGGACATTAGTGGTCAAAGTTGCATAACTAGAAACGGGAGTAGTATCACAGTCATCTCCTATGCACGTAGTGTAAGAACTGACGTATGTACTGTCAGTACATCCAGGAGTAGTACATGGCAAATTAGTGGTCAAAGTTGTGTAGCTAGAAACGGGAGTAGACTCACTGTGAACTGCGGTATCACCAGAGATGGTAGTACTACCAGGGACCGGTGTAGTATCACAGTTATCTCCTATACACGTAGTGTATGAGCTGACGTAGGTGTTGTCAGTGCAACCTGGAGTTGTACAAGCAACATTGGTAGTCAAGGTAGCGTAACTAGAGACAGGAGTAGAATCACAATTATCTCCCATGCAGGTAGTGTATGAGCTGATGTAGGTGCTGTCGGTACAACCTTGAGTTGTGCAAGGGAGATTAGTGGTCAAGGTAGCGTAACTGGAGACAGGAGTGGTATCACAGTCATCTCCTATGCAGGTAGTATACGAATTGATGTAAGTACTGTCTGTGCAACCCGGAGTTGTACAAGGGAGATTAGTGGTCAAAGTAGCGTAGCTGGAGACAGGAGTAGACTCACCGGGGACAGTAGTAGCATTACAATCTCCTCCGATACAGGTGGTGTACGAAGTGACATATGCACTGTCAGTACAGCCTGGAGTGGTGCAAGAAAGTGTAGTGGTCAAAGTTGCGTAGCTGGGGGCAGGGTTAGTATCACTGTGAACTGCGGTATCACCAGAAGTTATAGTACTACTAGAGACAGGAGTAGCATCACAACCGCCTCCTATACATGTAGTGTAAGAAGTGACGTATGCGCTGTCAGTGCAGCCTGGAGTAGTGCAAGGAAGTGTAGTCGTGAGGGTAGCATAACTGGGAGCAATGGTAGCGTCAGCAGGAACAGGTTTTGGATTGCAACCACCCCCAATACAGGTGGTATACGTGGTTGTATATACACTGTCAGTGCAAGCAGCCTCGGTGCATGGGATGGTACTAGTTATCGTACTTATTTCACGATCATCAGTAACTGTGGTGTTTTGAATCAGTGGACCATTGCATCCTGCACCAATGCATGTAGTGTAACGACTTGTGGAGACGCTATCAACACATCCTGGAGCAGTACAAGGAACAGTGGCAGTAATCACCATATTGGTAGACTCAGCGGTTACCGGATGTTGGGTGTTGTCATTCTGATTACTATCAGGTCCATGTTTGCAGCCAGCTCCAACACAGGTAGTATACGTGGTTACAACGACGCTATCAGTACAGGTGTCAGCAGTGCACGGAATAGTAGTGGTAACCGTAGATACATCCTTGGCAAGAGTGGCACATCCAGCACCAATACACGTAGTGTAGGTAGAAACTACCACACTGTCAGTACAAGAATCAGCCGTGCACGGAATAGTAGTGGTTACTGTGGTTTCACCTTCAGCCGCAGCTTCAGTAGTCGCTGCACCTGAACAGCCAGCACCAATGCAGGTAGTGTAAGTGGATACAACTACGCTATCAGTACAAGTGTCAGCAGTGCACGGAATAGTAGTGGTAACCGTAGATACATCCTTGGCAGGAGTGGCACATCCAGCACCAATACACATAGTGTAGGTAGAAACTACCACACTGTTAGTGCAGGAATCAGCCGTGCACGGAATAGTAGTGGTAATGGTAGTTTCGCCGGCAGGTGCAGTAGCCGCTGGGCTGGAACAACCAGCGCCAATACACGTAGTATAGGTAGAAACAACGACACTGTCAGTACAGGTATCAGCCGTGCAAGGGATGGTAGTGGTAACTGTTGTCACATCTTTAGTTGGAGTGGCACATCCAGCACCAATACACGTAGTATAGGTAGAAACAACCACGCTGTCAGTGCAGGTATCAGCAGTGCATGGAACAGTAGTGGTAATGGTAGTTTCGCCCTCAGCCGCAGCTTCAGTCGAGGCAGAACAGCCAGGACCAATACAGGTGGTATAAGTAGAAACAACAACACTGTCCGTGCAAGAGTCAGCCGTGCATGGAATAGTGGTGGTAACTGTGGTTTCACCCGCGGGCACAACTTCGGTAGACACAGATGCTGAGCATTCGGGACCAATACAGGTAGCATAAGTGGAAACAACAACGCTGTCGGTGCAAGAGTCTGCAGTGCAAGGCACAGTAGTGGTGACTGTAGTCTCACCTGCAGGAACAGCTTTGGTAGACGCAGAAGCTGAGCACTCAGGACCGATACAAGTAGCATAAGTAGATACAATGATACTGTCTGTGCAGGAGTCAGCCGTGCAGGGCATTGTAGTAGTAACTGTAGTTTCGCCCTCGGCACCAGTCTCAATAGACGCCGAAGCTGAGCACTCAGGACCAATACAAGTAGCGTAAGTTGACACAACAACGCTGTCCGTGCAAGAATCAGCCGTACAGGGCATAGTGGTGGTAACGATAGTCTCACCTGCAGGCACAACTCCGGTAGATGCGGAAACTGAACAATCAGGACCAATGCAGGTAGCGTAAGTAGACACAACAACACTGTCAGTGCAAGAGTCAGCTGTGCATGGAATAGTAGTGGTGACTACAGTTTCACCCGTAGGCAAAACTTCGGTAGACGCCGACGCTGAACAATAAGGACCAATGCAAGTAGACGCGGAAACTGAACAATTAGGACCAGTGCAGGTGGACGCGGAAGCTGAGCATTCAGGACCAATGCAGGTAGCGTAAGTAGAAACAACAACGCTGTCAGTGCAAGAATCAGCGGTGCACGGCATTGTAGTGGTGACTGTAATTTCGCCCTCAGCACCAGTCTCAATAGATGCTGATGGTGAACATTCAGGACCAATACAAGTAGCATAAGTAGAGACAACGACACTGTCAGTGCAAGAATCTTCAGTACATGGCATAGTAGTGGTAATAGTTGTTTCACCCTCAGCAGCCGAGTCGGTAGTCAACTCCGGGCTGATAGTTCTCGTACAGTCTTCACCAATACAGGTAGTGTATGCTGTAGTGATCACACTATCAGTGCACCAGTCGTAAATGCAAGGCAGAGTTGTAATAGCCGTAGTTTCAGAGCTGTCATAAGTATTGGTTGAGTCAGCCGAGTCAGTAGGAATAACTGGTGCAGGAGAAATAGGACCGACTGCACCCGAAGAAGTATTGTTGAAATTTGGAACAGGACTTGTTGGAATCGGTATAGTAATAGGAGTAGTACTGTTGATAGGTTCACTCGCGTGAGTTGTGACACCAGAATTTGTGGGAATAGCGGGGTTTACCCTTGTGTTAGAATTACCAGTTGCAGCATCGTCACCATTGCTAGTGGCACCACCAGTGGGTACAGGGTTTACACCTGATGTCATATTCCAAGTCAATGCCGACTTATCGCCATCGGAGCCAGTAACTTCACTTTCTCTGGAAGATGAGCTTACGACTACACCACCAGACGATGCAGGCTCATCAGTAGTAATAGGATTTACGCCAGAAGTAGGAGTTGTCAATCCCTCAGAACTTGTCACAGCTGGGTTGGGATTGACAGAAGTTGTATTATCGAAAGCATTCGTGGGATCGGAACGCGACACAGAAGATACTAAATCTCTCGAACTTGTTAAAACCGGGTTTAATGTAGCAGAACCATTATCAAACCCATTTGTAGTAGTATCAGTTCCCGTTTTAGCTGGACTAATATCAAATGTTGATGCCGTTGTATCAGAGATAATGCTAAACTCAGACGAAGAAGTGGAGTTAGCAGCAACACCAGTTTCACTAGCGGAGGAAACAAAACTCAAACTGGGAGTAACGCCAGTGCTCAAAGAAGCCAAAGTGTTAAAACCACTATTAGTCATCATGCTATTTAAAGGTGACGACGAAAAGACAGCGGAACCTGAAATAAAACCACCGGAAGTACTCAAAGAATCTAAACTTGATCCAGCAGGAGTGCCAGAGCTAAAAACACTTAAACCACCAGAAGATGAACCCGCAGCAGTCGAAACAGAGCCACTGCTAGCACTCACATCAGAGCTTAACCAAAAAGAGCCGGAGCTAGAAGGCATTGAATCACCAGATGAAGATAAACCAGGAGTGGTGGAAACAAACCCACTAGGAGAGCTCATACCAGAGCTTTCTGCAAAAAAGCCAGAGCTAGAAGGAGTTAAATCATCAGATGAAAACACACCAGAAGTGGTTGAAACAAATCCGCTAACAGCAGAACTTTCTTCAAAAGAGCCGGATGAGGATACACCAGGAGTGGATGATACAAAACCACTACCAGAGCTGAAACCAGAACTTTGTGCAAAAGAATCAAAACTTGAAGAAGGCAAAGCACTAGATGAGAATATACCAGAAGTAGTTGAAACATACCCACTAGTAGAAGAACTTTCTCCAAAAAAACCAGAACTGGAAGAAGGCAAAGCACTGGATGAAGATATACCAGTAGTTGAAACAGAACCGTCACTAGAGCTGAAGCCAAAACTTTGATCAGAGAAACTAGATTCACCAGCGGTGGTTAAAGACGACGAAGTAGAGAAACCATAATCAGCCGATGATGATGACGACAAAACAATTGAACTAGAAGAGACGGGAACATCTGATGAAGTAGGCTCATCATCGGGACTAGTTGAATTAGACGAAGTGGACAAAAAGGAATCAAAAGAAGAAGCAAAAGAAGAGGATGGAGAAGACGAAATAATAGATGAAGTCGAAACATCAGTAGAGCTAGCGCTAAAAAAACAACCAATTAGAAATAAATTCATCACAAAAACTTGATTTTCCATTTTTTCCCACATACCTAGTAGAAGTCACACTACCATTTTTTGAAGAATAGTCGTAAAGAGCAGGAGTTGCATACGCTTGGCCTAAAATAGTTGTTAGAATCAAAATTATACCATCAGTATATTAGGTGTTGAGAGATCGATAGAGATCTACACCTGATTAACCTTAATTAGGAAATTCAGGGGAGTGGTAATTACTAGTATGATCATCACCAAATCGTATACCCTAAAATAACTTACCATTAACAGGCTGCTCTGCACCTACAGAATACCCAGGAACGGCAGCAAAAGGCGCTTCATTCACATCTCTTCCATCTAAATTAGCAGCCGAGGGTTTATTAGAACCATGACGACGGGCCCAATTGATCAAACCTCCCTCAGCAGGTGTCTGGTAGAGCGTGAGAGCAAGCGCTGCAATTACAGCCTTGGACAAAACACCCATGGCTATCCAAACAACAGCGTTAATAGGGACTTTTTGAAGCTAACGAAGGAATGTACCAAAGATGAATAGCAGTAAAAAAACGCTTAAACGAAGTAGACAAATTAGCCCTTTATCAGGATTAAAGACGAAAAAAAATCAATCCAAAATCAGGACCTAAGTAAAAAATTGTGTGTGTAGAAAAAAAAACCAGAAAGAAAATAAGAAAGGGAAAATGAAATCTATATATATCCATGAATAGAACCTGTAAATGAGCTAGCAACAAGAAAAGAACCCAAGGTATTGTGCAGATGATTACGAGGGTAGGTTCAAAAGTCGCAAGGATGAAACAAGCATATGCTTATTCTTTGTACGCCTCGGTGCAAAACTTGGAAGTTATGCTATAATTATCATGCAGAAGATTTACCGCACCCGCACCCGAAGTTCGGTGAGAGGAGAGTAGATATAAAGCATAGTGATAAAATAAAAAAAAAATGAGGGTAAATAGAATTTAAGCGGCTACGCCTGTTCTTCTAAATGTCGGGGGCTGCAGGTTTCCAAGTCGTGGAAAAGAAAAAGAATCTACCCACGAATCTGGGTTTTCAATCCAAATATCTAGTACCAACCTTGTTGAAAAGACATGGAAAAAAAAGTCTGTCACTAGATATCAATAAGGTTCCATAGAACTAAAGCCTTCGTCAGAATACCGCCTTAAATGAGATTTGAATGTTCTTTCAGTTACCACAGAGATGAAACCGTAAGAAAACCAAAAAGCTCCAGGAAGCACAAAAAGAGCCGAAGAAAAAACCTAGGTGTATTCCCCATGTCGGATATGTAAAACAAGCAAGAAAATAACTTAACATAAAAGCTCATAAGCAAGCAAGCCACCATTTCCAGGGTCCTCTTTTTCCATTCATGTTCCTGAGACAGTCATGAAATACATTTGCTGCCACCAGATAAACTCAAAGAATCATAGTATAAAAAAAAGCATATCTTATCTCCACCCAGCTAACATAAATATCACTCCTGCATTTTCAGCTGTTTCACAGAGTTCAACAATTTTTGTATGGTGAAAAACAAAACCCTAGTAACATGCCACCATGTAAAAATGAAATAATTGAGTTTCACATTAGATGCAAAAACACGGAGTAAAGATATAATTACACCTTGAATGTAAATATAATACAGATGGCGAAATGCAAGTTCGTCTCAAGTTGATACCCGTACCCCGAACTCTATTATTTTTAGCCGCTAATACAAAAAATAAAACCTACCTGCTGCCCGCTTAAAAGTATATTAAAAAAAAAAAAGCAGCTGGCAAGTTTCGATAATTATTAGAGTGCATAGAATAATGAATAGCGTTGAAAGGCTTACCAGAAATTCACAGCCCACAAGCCTAACAAATAATAAGCCAACAAACCCTAAGGCTATTGGTGTCAGCTACAAGACAGAAAAGCCAGCCATTTTGGCGGTACTGTCTCAACCATATACTGAAAACCGCACAATTCCGACATGTTTAGAATTACAGCTGCCTTGAATTTCAAAAACCTCCTCATAAAAAAGGCACAACTCAATTCGTACAACTAAATTAAAACGTGCCATGGTACACGGACTTAAAAAAGTTCAATGCTATTCTTGTTCACCATACTAAAAGCAAGACAAAAGTAAAATAAGCTTATTGTCAATGCGCCTTTCGTACTAGTAAGCTTAGCAAACAATATTCACATGCTCAAAGTACAAAATATAATAAACGACACAGCGTTTAAGTTAGGGAGAAGGAGGGGAAAGAAGAATTAACGGAGTATCTCAAGTGCAACATGCTATTTGTCAAGGGGAATAATATCACTCTCTGTAAGTCTGTAAGAGAGACAAATTTCCATACTTTTCTCCTTTGCAATATCAATGGGGAGTTTTCAAGCCTCCTTGCAAGAGAGATGATTGACAAGTTTCAAATCAGCTAGGGGCCCAATTACCTAAAGAAGGCAGAACACGACCACAAATAGTCAAACCAAAGTAATGTATGCAATTAATATTCCCATTAAAGCAATCTATAAGTGCTAAGACCAATGCCCCGTGGTAAAAAAACAGGTGTACTTTTTAAACATTGTCGGTATTCTAGATATCTAACATGTATGTAACTCAGTACTAGTAGTACCAAACAATATACGCGTAGCAGCAAAAGCTGGAAGTTGTGTACGCGCGCTGTGTCAGCCGCACTGTTCCTGGTACGACTGTGCGTATAGTGAAATTATCCCAGATCGATTATCTCATAGAAATTTCAGAATTTGTTCTCGAAGGTTCGATAATCAATCGATTTTAAATTAGCTACTACTGCTACACTAATGAATGTTGTTAACGATTTTCACGTTATACCCTGCAGCGCTATCGCTACTGCTAAAATGTCATCAACGTACGTTAACGTTATCAAACTCAGCTCAGTTAAATATATTACCATTGCTGGTAAATCGGAATTCTCACGAAAAATTTGAATACGCTTTATCTTCACTCACTTGAGGAAATTCTGTTGCTGAGTTAGACCGGTCTCTGTGTTGACGGTAGAGAAGTTTCTGTAAAAGAAGACAAGATCCAGTTAGTTGCGGGAAAAAAGAGATAGAGCTTAGAATTCAAAGTCGTTTAGACGTGAAAAAAAAGAAGCTGTACCTGTACTATAGTAGATAACTGCCAGGTTTTAAAAGCAAAAACAAAAAAAAAGGAACACAAAAATGGCTAGCGAAGGTGAAAAGTTCAAAGCTCAAGGAAATGAGTTGTACAAAAGTGGCGACTTCAAGGGGGCTGTTGACTTATACTCTCAGGCTATTTCTGCCGAACCTTCTAATGCCATTTTCTATGGTAACAGAAGTATGGCACTGATGCAGTTGAACAAGTTCAAAGAAGCTTTAGATGATGTTGAAGAGTCCAACAGACTAGCTTCAGACGTACCCAAGACCTTACAGCGACTAGCTAAACTGTACGTTTTAGTTGGAAGACCACAAGATGCCTTGAACCTGTTCCAATCTGGCAAGATATCGGGCGGCCCTGAGTTTTTACAAGCTAACGAAATGCTGAGAAACTTGGATCAAGCACAATCTATTTTGAATAGCTTCAATGAGACTCATGCTGGTAAACCTGAGATTGGCATACATTCTCTTCAGTCTGCCGAACGGTACCTTGGTACCGGAGTTACAGTACCCAAGAAATGGGTGTTGTTAAGAGTCGAGTTACTGCTTGCTAGTGGCAACACAGACTTGGCCACTTCATATGCGGTCTCGTTACTTAGACGTGATTCACAGGATCCCGATGTTCTTACTATTTGTGGTAGAATTTTGTACATTACAGGAGATCTTGCTAAGGCAAGTAAACATTTCTTGGAAGCTCTTCGAGTTGATCCCGACAACTCTTCAGCCAGAAAAATGCACAAACAGATTAAAGAAATCGAACGACTGAAAACTGAGGGTAACACCGCTTTTAGTAGTAGGAAATGGGAGGAGGCTAAAGATTTTTATACTCGAGCAATTGAAGTTGATCCACTTAACAAGGGTAACAATTCCAAATTGTTTTCTAATAGAGCCACTGTCAACTTGAAAATGAACTTACTGGACGAGGCATTAGCTGACTGCGAGACGTCAATTTCATTAGATGAGAATTTCATTAAAGTGAAGAAGACCAAGGCTAGAGTTTTGGGACTTCTTGAGAAATGGCAAGAAAGTGTTGATACTTGGAAAGAAATATTAGAGGTTGATCCTTCTGATGAAATTCGACAAGAGCTGAGGCAGGCCGAGCTTGATTTGAAGAAGAGCTCGAGAAAGGATTATTACAAGATTTTGGGTGTGAGCAAGACATGCACTGAAATCGAGTTGAAAAAGGCATACAAGAAGCAAGCACTTATTCACCATCCTGATAAGAACCCTGATAATCCAGAGGCTCAAGAAAAGTTCAAAGATGTCAATGAAGCTTACGAGACTCTTTCAGATGCTCAAAAAAGAGCCCGATACGATTCTGGCGTAGACCTTCAAGACCCTTCCGACATGTTTGGAGGAATGGGAGGCATGGGAGGCATGGGAGGAATGTACGGCGGCATGGGCGGCATGGGCGGCATGGGAGGAGGCATGTTTGGTCATGGTGGTATGGGACAAGGAATGTACGGTGACGGTATGGGAGGCATGGGAGGAATGGGCGGTGGTATGAACGGTATAGATCCAGAAGTGTTCATGAACATGTTTGGAAATGGAGGCTCTTCGTTCAGATATTAAAAAATCATGACAGATTGTACAAAGAAATTAATAGCACCAAAAGCATAAGCGGTTTTCACGTTAACAATGCCGCTACAGCCCTCTATACTTCATTAGTAACTCATGTATTTAGTAAAGAATTTCAATGTTTCTTAAAAAAAGGTAAGACCAGCTGTTATTATTAATTAGTTGTTATATAAAACTTGATAAACACGCGAAAAAAGCACAAAAACGGGGAAAAAAAAACACAATAATAAGCGTACAAAAAGAAGGAACCCCTAGCATTTTACTCAGGGTCGCCTTCAGAAAAAGCAAACAAACAGAAACACAAACAAAAAAGAACAGTCAAAGTAGCTTGGAGCAAAAAAAATGCACATATAAATGGTACAGGTAGATAAATGTCAATGACCCCAAAAAACTATAATGATTCCATCACTACAAATAGTAGCAATGTATATTGTGAACCACTTTTCTAACCACAACAGAATGAAAATGTTCTGGCCCATAGACCCTTTTTCTCTTCGTGTGGTTGTTGTTGGTTGTAATATCCTTGCTGACCAGCATACTTTGAGTTTGTATTAGATCCATTAGTATTACCATACTGCTGTGATGGCAATTGCTGAGCCGACCCTGATGGTTGTTGATTCTGTCCACTTCGTTGAGAATATTGTTGCTGTTGTTGCTGCTGTTGCTGTGATTGCGGCTGTGATTGTTGAAGCTGTGGCTGTTGTCCATATGCTGAACGATCAAGTAATTGAGAACTTGATGGATAAGCACTGGAAGCGGGTCCAATAGCGACATTGGAGCCACCACCAGTTTGCTTTTGCAGACGGCTTCCACCAGGAGTAGAAGTACCTCCGCCAGTTCCACCGCTTCCTGAAGCCAAGGGCTGGCCATTTCTGTTTCGTCTGGATTTTGATGCATGTCGGACTAATGCAGCGTTAGGAGCTGATGGCTGAGAAGAATTCAAACGATTAGCCGAAGTCAAATTAGCTTGTGAATGTCTATTAGGGGTAGGAGGATGAGCATGACCGTATCCGTGAAGGTTGGCCTTCTTGTTACTTGAATCATAACCCTTTCCTCCATTCAATTTCATCCAATCATATTCACCATCTTCAACCTCACCTGTAGATTTCAATGCTGCTGTGAAAAGGTTCCTTAGATAATCGTAATTTGGAGTTTCTTCGAATGCTAGATTTCTAGCGTATGCCAGATACTTGGAGATTTGGTCGGGGAAACCCTCACACAATTCTCTAATCTGAGTAGTTTCTTTTTTTTCTCCAATTTTTTCATATTTTTGTTTATTAGTAGGAGCTTTTAATCCTTGCCAAGGTAAACCTCCACGAAGGAAATACAAAAACACATGACCCAAAGCTTCCAAGTCATCACGACGACTCTGTTCTCTGCCCAGATGTGTATTGATTGACATGTATCGAGCAGTACCTGAAAGGGACTTCTTCTCACGATAAGGAATATGCTCATTAGTTTTAGGATCGCGATAATATTTGGCCATACCAAAATCCACAACATGGATAAGATTGGCAGTCTTTGTGCCAGGTCTTCCAATTAAGAAGTTATCAGGCTTGATATCTCGGTAAATCAAATTCTTTTCGTGTATAGTCTGGACACGCGATATCATCTGCTTGGCAACCATGACGACAGTTTTCAATGTGAATCTCCTCCCGCACCAGTCGAATAAATCTTCAAGAGATGGACCCAAAAGATCAATTACCAGTATATTATGCAAACCTTCTTGCCCAAAGTAGTAGACATTAGGGATTCCAACGCATCCAGCTAGAATTTTATAGGTACGATACTCATCTCGTAACTGAGGAGCATCACTTTTTCTTGGTTCAAATTTTATAGCAACCTGTTGGTTGTTTAGTAGATTGGTTCCTTCAAAAATAACTCCAAAAGAACCTTCTCCAATCTTTTTACCCACTCGATAGTGGACGCCGATGACGTTCGACGACTGAGTCTGGCTTGACGACATTGTTTCGTCAAGCGGAAAATACAAAGATCCTATGATGAAAGTAGGGGTTGTTGTTTGGTGTTAGGAGAAACAAAATCTTCCGATCGCGAATACCAGGGCCAAAAAAAAAACACGCACACACACACACAAAAGATAGGACAAAGCTTGATTAAGGCTACACACACACCAGAGTTGTAGTAGTGGTAAGTTCCAAAATCAATCACTGAACAAAACAAGTAGTAACCTGTGTTTGAAGTAAATTAAAACAAATAAGAATCTAAACGACTCGTTGACTTACAGTTCTTTATATTTGATAGAACTGAAGACCTTATCGATGATGATGCTGATGATGGTGATAAGTAATCCTGCAGACGAGTCCAAGATGATGATAAGGTATGGGAAACTCCAACTCCGAAAAACCAAGAACCCAAACAAAAGTGATTACCCAAAAATCGCGTTTGAACAAGAGCTCTTATTCAATTAGATAAACCAAATTGATCCTTGTTGACAAAAGAAGAATTGATTATAATGATGGTGATGATGATAAACTAAACCTGTTTTTGAAAGAAGAAACTAGAGTATCAGCACAACAACACAAGCAACACAAGGAGATGATGAATCCCGAGAAGCAGAAAACGACCCGGAAACAAGACTCTCAACTCCAAGGAAGCGCGTTCGCTGAGATAAAACAGAAAGCCAATCCCGCAGAAATAAAAGGAGGAAAAAGCAGCAGTGGAAGCACACCAACGGACTGGGCAAAAAAAGGGGGAGGGGGAAAAGAGAGGGAAAGAAAAAGTGGAAAACAGAGAGAGAGAAAACTGCTACAACACAACGTACGTACCGATTAGCCGGGGCGCCATACAAATCTTCAAGCTACTAATAATACCACCACTACTACTAGCACTCACTGGGCGAAGTTAATCGCACACACACACACACACACACACACATACACAAAACTATAAACCATTGCATGTGAGAGTGTATACACACTGTATAGCAGGGGTAAAAATATAACACCATACAAAAACTTATTGCAACGTTTGGGTGAGCCCTGCTAAAGTGCTCTGTTACGACCGACTTTACCAGGTTTTAACTAGACTTTTATTTTGCACAGGATATTAACAAGAGCCTTTGATAGATCATAGCTGGGGTTTACTTGGGTTTTTCACAGAGCTACAAAAAATTTTGTTTTCTTTTGCCCGCCCAGATCTATTTTCTGATTGGACCATAAAACCAATAATCATATCCATAAAACCAAACATTATACTGTGCGTTCGTGTGTTCTAGAATACACTGGTACTTGTAACTACCCATACAACCATTTGATACTAGGATCTGCAGTTGCTTGATTGCACGCACATTCTGCAGGTGTTTTGAAAGCCTTGTTGTTAAGGTTTTCTGTGGATCTTTGTGATTTTGAGTTTTGATTATTTTTCACTGCTCACGCAGACACAAAGTTCCGGTTCCAACTCAATTGTTACTCGTTAAGTGGTTTTGTCGTTAAGTCATATAACGGAGCATAATATTAATAGTAACAGTGGTGTTAGTACCTGAATTATTTTTTATTAAGTGTACAAACTGAGCTACTAAGGTTATTACTTTCAACCATGATGTATGATCTGAATATATTGTGGAAGGATGGTCCGGGATCGTTGCCAGATGTTTTGAAAACTCTTGCCATGGCCGAAGTTTTGGGGTATAGTCTAGTTGCTATTAACTTGATTCATAAGGATAAAGTCACTCAAGGGTTCAAAAATCCTATACCTTTAGATACACTGAAAAAAAAATTCCCCAGACTAACTATTTATTCTCGAATTACTTTGGTAATTGATGATCCATCAAAGGCTAATGCTCGATTATCTGCCTCATTGTTTGACATTGTTGCAGTGCAGCCTTTGAATGAAAAAACTCTACAATGGGCATCTACATCTGATAATATTGATTTGATAACGTTTGACAATTCTAAGCGATTGCCGTTCCATTTGAAACACAAAATCACCGGTCTAGCTCTGGGCAATGGAATCAAATTTGAAATATGCTACTCAGGTATAACCTCAGCATCAGTAAGACGGTTTGTGTTAACAAACGCGCAAGGGATCATTCGTGCTACACGAAAACGCGGGATAGTCATATCAAGTCAAGCAGCAACCGCACCAGCTTTGCGAGGTCCATTTGATATTGCTAATTTAGGATCAATGTGGGATATGGATCATATGAGAGCAAGAGATGCTGTGGGCAAAAACGCAGAAAGCATAGTTAAGCGTGCTACGTTGAGGAAAACTAGTTACAATCAAACTATTCAGTACGTTGGATCTGAGCCAGAACCACTGGAATTCGATGAACCTGACCCTAAAAGAATCAAGACCAAGTGAAAAAAAAACTGGTAGGGACATATTGTTTTCTTTTAGTCTATTTATTAATTACAGATGCTTGGGTTTTATAGTGAAGCAACGAATGTCTAAAAATTTGCACAGGGAAATAATAACCAATCGTGCATATGCCGCAAAATATGTCAATGAAAATGCAAAAAGCGCCCACAAGTACGCTAGTTCAAACTGGGCAGATGGATAAATGATACCCCAATGAGGTAACACTCCAAAAAGTATCGCACCGAAACTCAAGGGTAACATGGGCAACGACCAGTAGGGGAAATGTTGTTTAGTCAAATGGGCTAAAATGATAGCCGTTGTAATTCTACCAAAAATAAAAGAACAAGTCATACCAAACAATGCCAAATGATTATCACGAAGAAGGATGGAAGAAGGACTTGCTGTCCACAGGAAAACCGACGCTGTGAGTATCCATAAGGGCAAAAGTTGGGTGATTGCATCATTGAAATTACCATCATAGCTTTTTTGTTTTATTCCCTTTTTAGCCTTGTACACGTTATAAATGCAAAATGGAGCATGGATAAACAACACGGAGATGTACAATGTCATTTCCCACAGATCTTTCAATGAGGGGCTATCTGAGATGTAGTGTAGTCCGAAAACTGTATTAATGGTAGGACCCGAGTTTGTCAAATCAATGATCTTAGAGTCCCATATTTGAGGCCCCCAGATGCCAGAAATAACCAGCATAGATGCGGCTAGGACCAACCCTTCGGTAGGGCCGTTGAAAAATCCCAAGTATAACACATGCGTGTGGTAAGTTTCCCATGTAGAAAGATACATTGCGAAACATGTACAAAACGTGGTAAGCGTACCAATTTTAGTTGATCCCAATCCCATAAGACCCGCGTTGAGCAACCCGCACCAACAACAATTAAGCGAGTCTATACCATGGTCGAACAATTCGCCCAATGGAGACGAACTGCCGGTTTTCCGAGCTTGTTTACCGTCTATGTTGTCCATGGTTTGGTAAAAAATTATTGCAAAGGCCCCGAAAAAGTAAATAAATGTAGGACCGGTGCTTGTAAGGTCGGGCACAAACAATTCTACAAGACCTATCCCTGTCAGAATTGCGCTCACGCCAATGACAGTAATTGCGTTAGGAGCGAGCCATTTCGGCATAAATCCTGCGCACCACGTCCAAAAGGGGTTCAGAACATAGTAGGATAGTGGTGATTTATCCACAGACTATAAAATAGATGCTAGTCAGTTCCAATGCTTTTTTTTCAACCAAAAAATAAAAAAATAGAAAAACAAAAAAGAAAAAAAAATGCTTACCTTATACTTGTATTCGTTCAAATGTGCGAGCGACTCTTGACTTAGAGCATTTGGGCTTTGACCTGGGAAAATAGAAAGTGGTTAATAAACATGCAAAATCAGAAATCGGAAAAACCGAGAATCACATGCGTTACTTACCGAGAGCCAAACATTCAAAGCGGTATGCTTCTTCCAAGGTTGGTATCTTTAAAGACATCACAAGACTATGGCGATGTTTTCAACTACGCCGTGTAGAATGTACCTTGACCGTGCTAAGGTCTTTCAAAAGAGTGTGTTGTGTACGGGGTGAAAATTATACGTAGCACTTGGTGAGTGAGAGAAAAAAAAAAGTATCAACTGAAATTATGCCGCGTATTATTATAGTACTACGTAGTATTTAGTTTAAACTCTGCTACCATCATGGTCGTCGACATTGAAAACGGTAGTAGCATCTCGATTGATCGGAGTCGCGTTGCAATAAAAAATATTCAAGGCTGATCTTAAGCTTTACCGTATATTAGCTAGTGGAAAAATTTCAGAGAAATGAGCGAGGAGGACGAGTTGGAGTTTTTGAAGAACCACTTGGTTCAAATAAAAGCCCAAGAGGACCATAGGACGTTGGAGTTGAGTATGTACAAGTGGCCCAAGAAGAAAACATCTTTACAGATACTTTTTTTTTGTTTTTACTTTACAAGTATTTTTTTTAAGGATAATCTAACATTTTGGTTTAGTTGACATTTGGTCGTCTGTTATACCCGCAAGGGAGTCTTCTAGAGTGCTGGGGTACTTGAAAGATGTATTACCTGAAGATGTGCACTCGCTCAACCATCTTAGAAGACTGATAAAAGAAGAAATGCGAGATAGAACTGAGTATCTCCGTATTCTGATCTGTTCAGTCGATACCATACCTGACCGAGATACCGTTGAGAACATAATTACCAAAGCTGTTCCAGGCGCAGCAGTTGAACCCCGGAAGGCTTCCAAGTATGCTGCATACACGAAAGAGCAGTCAGTGGAATGGTCAGAAAAATCGTGGCCTATAATGTGGAGAGGTAATCCTACAATGATCAAGACCGAATTGAAACACACAGAACTAAGACAAATCAAAACTCATATGCACACTCTATCGCAGTTATGTGCTAGCCAGCAAATAAACGACAAGGACGAGCTACCTATAGTTACCCTAATAGTTGACCCGGAAACGGATAAAGTTTTGGTCACTTGTGTTGATAAAAGAGGCAACAAGAAAAATCCACTTCAGCATAGTATCATGGATGCGCTATTTGCTGCCGCCAGTGCCGAAGCAGAACGCCGGAAACAGAAAAAGCTTAACGGCTGCAGCAGCGTTTTGTCATCACCGTCACCGTCGCCGTCACCGGATCCTGAAAACCGGGGTACGGACCAAAACTACCTGTGTCTCAATCTGCACGTATACACGACCCACGAGCCGTGCACAATGTGCTCAATGGCACTAGTGCACTCGCGTATCGGGAGACTAGTGTACGTACGGCAATGCAAGGACAGTGGCGGAATATCACCTGATAGTGGAGCCAAGTATAGCGTTCACTGGAACAAACAGCTTAATTGGCGGTACGAGGCATGGACTTGGGTTGTTCAAGACGGAGAACAAGATCCAGAGGTCTACAAGAGTATTCCAGAACTGACTGGTGTCAACGCATGATTAGTTGTTAAATCATGGGAGAAGAAAATGCAGTAGTGCTGGAAATTTTCAGGGGGTAGAGCCGGGGATCCAGGGGGTGAAAAAAAAGGAGGACGCTTACTTTTAACGTTATCTGAAATTCCCACTACTCCGATGGATCTGTTGAGACCCAATGTTTGTGTGCCTCCACCACACACACACACACACACACACACACACACACACACACACACAAAAAGGTTAATACTACCAGATCTGACCAAAAACGTAAACAACTTGCACCACAATAACGTTGCATTTTTGTGTGTGTATTTTTTTTTTCCTCCTATTTGGATTGGCTATATTATCACCACGCTTTTCATCCAGTTCGGCAGTAACAAACCACTGGCAATACCTGGAATTAGATACCAATACCAGCGGGGAAAACAAGTTAACAAACAAAAGAACAAACGTTATTACAGTTAAAGGTGGAGGAAAGGCTTACAACTATTATTTATTTCACTTGGTCTGTGTGTCTGTGTGAGTGTAGTTCCTTTATGGGACACTTTAACATTTTATGAGATACCCCAAACATAACCATGAGTTCTGCAGGTAGTCTGATGGAGCCTCCTCTCATGAGCACCATGGGTACCTTGGAGAAACCACGGAAGCGGAGATCACGCAGAAACAGGCTGTCACTCAGTTCTATTGAGTTCTCATTCCCCAGTCCGCCACAGGTGTTACCGCGTCTACCATCACAACAACAGCAACCAATAGGAGGATACATGACTCATCGTCGAGCAAACTCTGTAGATTCAATAGGATCATTGTCTTCAGAACCAGGATTAGGAGCAACGGAAACTCCTGTTACCAGTCCTTTGACGGCAGTACCGGGGTCAATAGGAGTAGGTGTGGCGGCGGACGGAGTATCATCACCGTATATACTCAACTCCAAGCCCGATTTACAGGATGTTTTCATAACTTTGGCTAACAAGGAACGGAGAGTTCTGGAGGCAAGAGAACAACTGGTGATAGCTGAGCACGAATTATCACAGTTCAAAGTACGATGGAGGTCAATCCTTGCTAAAGGAGAACACCAAGTTGAGGAGGAGCTGGCCTCGCCTAAAACTGAAACTGCATCATCAACATCAATATCAACAACAGCATTGCCACCGCACAATGCTGCTACTGCTGCGCATAATCACAAATTATCATTAGCCTCGTCAGCGGATCCAAGCACGTTAGGGTTGGGAATCAAGTTTGGCGAGGAAATCATTATAAACCAGGTCTTGAGAAGAAGTACAACTCCAGAAGTGTTGTCAGATCATGATGATTATAAAAACAACAACAACACCAACAATAGAAGTAACGAAAATACCCCTGGCAAACAGTCACAAACCTTGCCAGATTCTAAAGATCACCACCCCTTGCATTCATTTCATCCATTTTCATTTCTGGGGTTCTTCTTCAGGTTCTTTTTTAATGTCATGAAAAAGCCGTTTTTATTTCTTCTGGGCGGTAATAGAGTATTCAGTTATTCCCGTGTACCATATCCTATAGATCCATGAATTCATGCTGATGACGACGATAATGTAGGTGACGGAGGCGACGACGATGACGAGGGGGACGAAGATGAGGGTAAATTTTCCGACCCGGTACTTTGCTTAATCTTCTTCAGCTGCGCTTGTAGTCTGGTTAAGGGTAATTGTTCTTTGTTACTGTAGTCTATAGATTCTAATTTCGCAACAATGGATTCAATTTTGTCATGCAATTGGGCTGTTGAAGCTGCTTGTTGTGCCTTTAAGGTATCGATATGACTACAAACTTCAAGTGCTAGCTCATCGATTCCGTCGATACGCGGTCTATCGCTGATATCCTCGTATGTAAGACTATCTTCTTGTACTGCAGAGATGTCGCCATACCTTAGTGCGTCGTAAAATGAATCTAACTGTGATTGAAGAATTGTGATCCGTTCGTCGTTTTCAGTTAACAGATCCTGGTAAATTGATCTCAAAAAAGTCCGTAATCGAAGTGATTTCACTGGTTTGCCAGGTTTACTCAGTGATTCTGCCAGAGCCATAAAATCCTGAAACGTTAACGTGTTCCGGATTGAAACGTCTGACAGGAACAGCGTCCTCATGACCATCCGAGGATCGTCTGACATTTTTCAATAAAAGGGTGTTTAGTGGTGATGATTCTGGCGACGCGTCACGATCGAGGGACGCCTTTTCAGCTTAGAAAAAGCTTTAACAAGGAGCCAGTTAGTTTTCTACAGGAAATCACCAAAAAAACATGGAATTGGCCATAAGAACCAAATGCTACAATACAAAGAACACATTTAACAATAGAATACATTCATATCTAATATACACAAATAAATTAATTAACGGAGAACTACATTGGCATTCCGTAGAGCCAAATACTGTTGTTCTGTACCAGATCCCATAGACTTGATTACTTCATAAACCTCTTTATTATAGTATCTTAACCCTAATCCGGTAGTTTTATACCGGCCTTCAAGTCCTGTAATGTCACACCACCATTTCCTAGGTTTGAGCGAAGGTGGTGCTTCTACTGAGAAATATGTAGGTTTATCAAGAACCAGTGCTGCTTCTAGTGCAGCTAATCGTTTCTGTTCATCTGACAGAACACCCTTTAACGGCTTTGGTCGTCTGTGCGGAGCCTTCCAGCTTGTTTTGAATGGCTTAGGAACCGTTGCAAAATCCACTTCGTCCATCTTGAGTATAGATCTGATCTTGGAAGATAGTTGCCCTGATACTGATTTGAGTCTCTGTGCTCCTGTGAATCTGAACTGGCTTATACTCCTTAGTTCAAGGCGAAGAAGCAAAAAGTGAAACCCAAAAAGAATCCCCTGAGACACTAGCTGGTTATTGAATGGCGGCGGGGTTGGTTCAGAAAGTGAGACAGTCTGGTTAACGTTGTTGTAGTTGTTGTTACCCTGTTTGTAGTACTATGGGCAAAATTCACTATGCTAATAAATACTACCACTATGTAGCCAGTACTACCGCCAAAGTCTAAGAGATTATTATTATACTTGCAAAATAGTGCAAAGTGGCCTTTAATGTGTGAGTATCAAAGATCGATCTTTACAGCTGCCAGCATTACGCTTTCGGTCTCAATTGGGTTGGGCTATTTATTAGGGTTAACACCGTCGTTACCAGTGATACGTTTTTGCCCAGAACACCAACATTTTAATTCCAAAATCTACACACTGGAATTCCGTTTTACACCGGGACAGAAAAAACCTATATTCTGAAAGGGGAGGAATATATCTACTTATACCCAGTTTGAAGGAGACTTTAAAAAGAAATTGACTGTTTTGTTGGTTTTTTATTTTTATATATTTTTGTTTTTCCAAGGGGGGAGAGAAAATCAATACTAATTATTTATACCAGGGGAAGAAACATTTCCTCAAAATGGTGACACCCCATAACACATACCAACATGGTGTTGCAACGATACCTGGGAGTACCGGAAGTGGTGGTGGTCCTATGATGCCGGGATCATCAGGAGGTAACGTTGGCGGCCCTAAGGGTGCCCCATTTCCCGAACACAGCAACAATTCCACATCCTCAATAGCTTCAAGCATTCGTGCTGGTGGTGCGGTAAGTAAACAGAGTGGTTGAGGAAAGAAAAATACTTTGGATTCATTCTTTTCGCCCTTTGGGGGATTTGTTACCATATACTAATGTTTGTTTAGATGAGCACGATAGAATCCACCGTGACGCGTCTTTTGGTCGCGACCAAACAGTTACTGGAATCATTATCGTCGTGGGCAAGAGGCGAAGCCTCGGAACAAGATGTCTCTGACGTTTATGTCAGTCTAGGTAACGAGTTCAATATTGCTTGCCGTGCGTTTATTTCGGCCGGTGTTGAAGTCGTGGATCTGGGTGATGTTCCACAGGCATTGCGAGTTATCCTTGAAAAGGCCCTAAGCGAAGAAGCTTCTCAAGAAAATTTGGATAGATATTTACCAAGTATCCGAGAAATCATCATCAATTTGTTACGACAATTGAAAACTAAACAACAAATAATTCGTTCAAGACAACAACAGCAACAACAGCAGCAACAACCACAGCACCAGCAGCAGCAGCAATCACCATCCCAACACCAAAAGAAACCGCACCATCAGCAGCCTGGACAACAGTATGTTCATACACCTGCCGCGAAGCCGTACCCTCAGAACTATCCTCCGCAACAGCCTGTACCCCATAGCGCGAGACAACCCTCGCAGTCACTGGCTTCTCAGCCGCAACCGCAACCGCCGCAGCAGTCACAGCAGAAGTACCCGCCTGCTAATAAGTATCCTACACGGGCCGAGTCGCTGGCATCTAGTAGGAACGGATCACAATCCTCGGCGGACCACTACTCTGCAGGAGGCGGGTCACAGGAGAAAGAGCTGACAAGTAGAGCCAGCAATCCCTTGCTTGCACTGCAAAAAAGCGAAGCGCTGGAAAGACGTGCCTCGAGACGGTTCTCAGCCTACCAGTTTGCCAAACTCGCCAATGGCGATGCACCTGCGCTGCCAAGCTCGCCGAGTTCGCCTAGTGGCCGACGTCCAAACGACAGAGGGTCACCTTCTACGTTACCTACAAAGGCTCCTCATTCAAGCTACAAGGCTGATTATGTATCGTCCACTAGTATTGTAAACACTGAGAACGACCGGCCTCCTGACGAAGCTGCGTCAACGGCCAGCGGTGGAGCGGCCAGTAGAGCTGTCGGTGGATCAGCCAGCGGTACCGGTGCAGGCGGCATCCACAAGAAGACATCTTCGAAAGAAGAGAAGCGCGGGTCTAATACCAGCAGCAGCGGTAGTGGCGGCGGCGACGTTCCTGTAGATGACTGCAAGACGTCTACTGCCACTGCATCTACCGTTGCGTCTGCCGCGTCTGCTGTATCTGCCACAACTTTGGCAACTGCTGCTCCCGCCGAGGCTGTCAAAGAAGGCGAGTCTTCACGGCATTCTGTTTTTCTGCAGGTTGGGAGAAGGGTCAAGAAGGCTAACGTTGAAGGCGATATAACTATTCCTTCGCTACGGCTACTGTTTATGGATAAGTTCACCAACGTGGCTGCACCAGGGTCAGACACTTTGCCCGATATATACATTCAAGATCCAACTTCGGGTATACGATACGAGCTTGATGACACTAACCTTGACGAAGTGCACGATGGAAGTCTGCTCTCGCTCAACATTGAGGCTATAGATGAAGTCAAGCAACAGATTGACGACAGCGTTGCAAAGCTGCTCAAGAGCTTTGCCGAGTTAAGCGCTAAAATGGAAGGCAATGCTGTAGCTGTGGAAAAGCAGATTAGCAACATTTCTGTACCCGAGCCACAACCGCAGCAGCCACAACAGCAACAATCACGCGGACAGGGAGAAGACGTATCAAGACGACCCAGCTTCAAAGTGGACGAATCTGCGACAATGAAAGATATATCAAGTATACGTAAGGAAGTTGCTGTTGTCAAGCAAATCAGCAAAACGAGTATTAGCAACTTGAAAACGGAAATCCAAGATCTTTTGAAAAAATCACAGGATTTGCAATCATCTGCTCATATTCTCCCGCCGTCGTCGAGCCGACAGTACATGGAGACATGCCACAAGAAACTTTCCAGTGACACTGATTCGCTGCTTACCAGCGTTGACGATTTGCAGGACGTTATTGAAGCGTTACGTAAAGATGTCGCGCAAAGATGGGTGCGACACTCGCCCAAGCAGCTCGAGTCTGTCAGCAGAGACATTGAGCGCGCCAAAGAAGGACTTACAGTATTGGAGAAGTTCATTTCTACCGAGAAACCTAGCTGGAAAAAGATTTGGGAACGCGAGCTGGACACTATTTGTGAAGAGCAACAGTTTTTCAAGTTACAAGAAGAGTTGGTTTCAGATTTGCAAGATGATATTCTGAAAGCACAGGAAACGTTCAAGCTTGTAGAGTTGTGTTCCGTCGAGCAAACTAAAACCGGCGGTGAACGCCGTCCAACTGTGCCTATACTGCCCATCCCCGTGGACGGCATTGCTCACGCTAAGGATGCGGTATTATCAGAGGTATCTGCGCTAAAACCTAACCATGACCAAAGAGTAGAGGCCATTGAGCGAGCGGAAAAACTGCGTAAACGAGAGCTGGAAAGTCGACAAGGCGAGTTTGAAGAAGAGTTAGAGACTTTTGTTGGTGAAAGTAAACTGAAAAAATCTGGTGGTATTGAGGAAGCTGAGCGGATAAGACAAGAGCGCGAAGAACGGGCTCGAATTGAAGCAATGAAAAGCGAAGCAGACGCAAAGGCCCTGCGTGCTAAAGAGCGGGAGTTACGCAAACAGGAACGAGAAGCAAGAAAAAACAGTACACCTAGTACTGAAGAACCCACTGAACGAGAACCATCTGTTGAACCGACGCCGGAAACAGAGGATTCGTTGGCCAAAGGCAGCGACGAACCAAAAGAAGGGACTGACGATAACAATAATAATAATAGTAACGAACAAAATAATGACATTTTGTAAAAGCTCATGTGTATTTATTTAACTAATTAAAGATGATATTTTTCCAAGTAAATGTTCCTGTCGTATAGTACTTTGGCTATACCTCTTTTGATCAGCCCCATGAGCTGCGAAAGCTGTTTCGGGTAATACTCCAAGATACTTTCCCTGAGGATATTAGTGATGAGGTTAAGACACCGTTCAATGAAGTTAATGTTTTTGTGCCGTACATGTGTTCCTGAGAACTTGAGATAGACAAACACGCGTTTAGTAGCATTAACAGCAGTATAGTAGAAAAAGCTATTCAGCAGCGCTTGTTTTTCAAAACGGTAGTGCTGCATCAACGCTTTACGCGTACCTGTACGTAGCCAGCTTTTCAGTTTACTGATAATGCGACGACCAGGACCCCGTAACCCTACGCCCCCTGGTATCGTATTAGCAATTTCTCTCAGAGTATCTTCACGCCGGTACACTATAGGATCAAGCGTGCCTGTGTGCAGCGAGATACCCAGGTACGGCAACTGCTTGCCGATAAGTTTCTGGCCGTATTTCGAAGGATAGTTTGTCAAAGTCTTCATGGGGTTAGCGCTAGCGCCGTACTTGGGTAACCCCAAAGTCAGCTTTTTCAAAATCTGTTCCGTGTCTCTTCGTTCAGTGGATATGAAAAGTATATCGTCAACGTACCTGAATAACACGCCTCTAGAATGATCAAAAGGTAAGTCTTCCTCCATGAGGTCGTAAACAATGTTACACAGCAGGCTTGATAAGACAGATCCCTGGGGGATCCCTGTAGATAAAACAAGGTCTTTGCCCAAAAAGTTGGTTGAACAGTTATTCAAATGTTCAGTCAGCTTGCTTACCAACTCCTTGCGAGGTACATGCGGGCCCCTGGCCTGGTCAATGACTATACGATTAGACCCGCCTTTGGATGCGAGGGAGTTTATCACCAGGTCAGTTCCATTACCAAAGGGGTATTTCTCCAAATCTCGTAACACTGATCTGTACCTGCCGTTGTACGACCACTTGATATTTTTCTGCGGAACCAAAAAATTGAAATCGCGAAACGATTGTGCCCAGTAGCTTTTACCCGAAATGATCTGTTTGGAAAGGTTCAAGGCCAACGGCGTGGGGATTCTATCGTAAGCCTTGGTTATATCAATTTTGGCAATATAGTACCGTTTATTTTTCTGGGTTCTTCGGTATTGAGCCAGTATGGGCAGTATTGCCGGTATGGACGATACTCGTGCATTACAAGGTTTCTCAGACATCATGTAAAGACAAGTATTTAATGCTGAATGTAAATCTTTCAATTGATCGTTTACGCTGAGTTTTCTACCGTTTGAGCCCATGGTTTTTTGACCTAGTTGGGTGATAAACCTGTACCCACCACCGCCAGTATTACCCTTTGGTTTGATTCTCATTCTACTTTGCTTAAGATTTCCTGACACTGTTTTGGGTTTGAAATGTCCAGAGTCCAGCGCCTGCGCCAGAACACGGTCAGATATCTGTAGCCAAATATCCTGTCGATAGTAGAATACTCCGGAATTCGCAGTACCAGATTCGGTGACGTAGAAATTGGTAGCAATAAGGTGCACCAACACGTTTTCAAAGAAAAACTGCAAAAACCGTAGCAGCAAAATTTGTCGTTTAATGAATTCAGGACGAGTATTTTTGTTACCATTACATACCCAGTCAATTTCTTGGATCCTTAAATTCTCAAATAAATAATGTAATGATATAGACTCGAATCTTCTCATTTTGATAAACCGTTTAATACAATGGTCAATGTGCGCCCAATTATGGTCTGACCCGAATGTTTCACGCGGGAAAAGTCTTTTAATAACTGTTTGGCAAAACCACGTAACCTTGTGAAATGGTATAGAATAGTTTCCAGTTTCCAAAGAGTCTACTGATAAAGGACCAATTGATGTTACAATTGGGCGGATAAATGCTGACTTTTTGCGGTCACAAAACTTTTCAAGTATTTTAGTAATTTTATCATACCTTTTCAGTTTTCTTTTATCCTTGACATTGAAAATAGATTGCACTAGTGATTCTCCGTCCAGACGACGTTCTCTCATCTTTAACCCCAAGTATACTCCACCACCATCTTGAGATCTGATTGCTTCTTTATGCACTACCAGCCGTTTCGATATCAACGTATCCTTAGCCGTAGAAGGATTCAAAACCGTATCAGATTTTCTGGTGGAAGCAGGAAGCACCACCACTTTATGTTTATCCGCATAGTTTACCCCAGATATTTGGTGAAAACAGTTATTAGGTAAAGGTCTGAAAAGCGAACATGTCAAAATATAAAACATTTTCACCGGACCTATAATTTTATAAAGCCGTTTCCATTCTTGGTGGGTAAAAGTACTAACGGACGAGTTGACATAATCAATGTTGGTTCTGTTACCAGAAATTCCTAATGATTGAACATGGCTAGCGGGAGATCTTTGGAAATATTCTTTCAAAAACTCTTCATAAGAACGAGACGATCTCATCTTGGGTATTCTCACACACGAGTCCAGAATTATTCGATAATTCTTCAAGGGCTCCAGTGTATCGTCCCATGATTCCAGCTGCTCCAAGTACTCTTTCAGTGTCTTTGTTGTCTCCTCCATGGTGATTCCATGAAGAACGCGATACCGACGCGCTTTATCAAAATCTGATCGCGTCACTATATTAGGCAAGCTGGGTTGCCGATCGTATACTTACCAAGTGATCGAGTTCTGTACTGTGAATTTTAAGCATGGTTGGTAAAGAAGAATATTCTTTGTAGAACCACGAGGTTGTTATTGACAAAACTTTTTTTTTTGTTAATCCGATACTTAATATATATTGGCCATGGAAACATTAGCATCAAGGCCACAGGCTTTGGCGACAGGCTTATCATCGCGTCTGCGGTACGGACAGACGTCTCTATTTATTTCCACACAGCCGGCTGTTCGGGTAAACAAGCGGGGCCAGAATGTCAGTTACGCCGAGATTGATGAGGATTTTGATGACGACGAAGATGATTACAATCCATATGGCGACCGCGCAGGGTTTCGATCGCGGACTCCTGACGCTTCAGGACGCGGAGGTAATTTTGGGGTTGGCAATAGCGGCAATGGAGGCAACTCTCCGGGCCCTGGAGTATCTGCAAACGGAGGAGATTTAATAGACCGAGTATCACGAAACGAAGTTAAAAAGCCAGCTATGAAAACAAGACATGTGTACTATTCCGAGGATAACCTGAAAAAAGTCGCTGAGACAGACGAGGTGCTGATACCGATACGGATTAACTTGGAGTATGAAAGTTACCGCGTGACTGATTTCTTCATGTGGAACCTGAATGAATCAGTTATTTCCCCCGAAGCGTTTGCAGTGATCACTTGCACAGATTTGGAGCTGCCCATGGCGTATAGCCATACAATCGCCAACTCAATCAAGTCTCAGTGCGCGGATTACAAGATGCTTGCAGAAATGGAGCTGCCCAAGGATTCAGCATTGTATGTGTTTGTCAGTTTAAGTGTTAATCTTGATAATAAACTACTAGAAGATAAATTCGAATGGGACTTGGGCGGTGATCTGACCCCGGAAGAGTTTGCGAAAACCATTGTGCAGGATTTGGGATTACACGGCGAGTTTTATCCTGCTATAGCGCACTCATTACACGAACAACTGCTGAAACTGAAACGGGAAACCATCGAGGGCCATTTACCGCAAGAAAACGAAAACCTGGCTGCGTTCAACTCGGAGGCTGGATGGAGAGTCGACCAAGAACTGCTAGGCGAAGAATGGGGACCTAGCCTGGAGACATTGTCCCAGGAAGAAATCGAGAAACGTGAGATTGAACGAGAACGGAATATCCGACGGCTCAAGCGTGAGTCCGCCCGAATGGGTGGTGGCGGAGGAGGAGCAGGAGGAAGCGAAATTGAGATTGGAGGGATCTTTGGACGAACTAGTAAACGGTCCAGAAGAGCTGCTGCTAATGGTGGGTACGGAGATGACTTTGGTAACAGTAGTTATCGTGGCGAAAGCCCCGTAGTAGGAGCATCATGGCACTAAAAAAGAAATTAAATGTAGAAAAAGATATCAAAGCAAAATGTACATCATCGTCATCATATTAATAATAAGACCATTAATTTAAAACCTATAGGTGAAGTGTGTCGAGCACTCAAACTAGTATTGCAAATATCTCAGTAAAATGGTATACAGAATTATGTAATTTTGTAACAAATGGAAGATTCAAAGCAGTAGTAGTAAGAAGTATGTAATGCACCTAATTAGACTTACCGTCGCGACGTTTAGGGGGTAAAATAACTCGAGTGAAGAAAAAAAACGCACACTGTTGTTGGAACACAAACATTTACTACCAAAAAACAGAAAAAAAACAAACAAAAAAGCAATAAAAGCGGAAGAAGAAGAAAACGACGACACACCCTTAGAAACGGCTGAGCAAAGTAGCGCCATAAAATTGAAACTAATTAACCGACCCATTTATTATCTTTTATCTCGTCCAATGAAAATGCAGTTTTGCACCGGAGTTGAGTGAAGGGGGGGTGCAGGGAGTGTCGCTATAGTGGTGAACATTCTTCTTATCGTGTAGATAAGCCCTACTTAATTAACTATGATTAACTATGGGTTAATTATGATTAACTAGGGTAAATTATTATTACTGCTGCGTTTCTTGTGTGTGTGTTATGTCCGATGTATTGCAGGTTTTAGATCCATCGATCGATGGGAGATGGAGCCGTTCCTGATAAGGATCAAGTACAACTTGTAAAACGAAAACCAGGCTAGTGACGTTTTAACTAATGTGGACGTTATAGCCGGGTATATGCTAAAACTGTGTCAGTGTCAGTGTCTGTGATTGTATTTGTGGTCTGTGTGATCTGTGGTAGGGGAAAGTAGCAGATCTAGCAGATCTACCGCAATTCCGAGTCGTTATAGCTAAGCTCGAAGCAGGCAGATGGCCATACCGTTCTTGGCACCGGGCAATGTCTGGCCAGGCTGGACTTAGCCAGCGTTACAATTTAACATCCAATACCGGACGATGGTGCATGCATGCTTAGCATACATGATGATTATGACTGTGATGGGTGGGTGATGATGATACATGTATGCGCACACAACACGAGCTGCGGAGCTCCCAATCAAGATAGCTATAGCACAGCACATCACACACAGTTGCACACTCACCGCCATGCTAATAATACCACTATTGAGATCTCAATTACGTACATGGGACCATGCGCAGAGATAAGCGCGTATTTCTTTTGGCACCAAAATGATGATTTTCACCATAAACGTAAATCCGAATCTTAACATGTACATGTCTGTGCCAAATGAGAATATGAACACCGAAACACTGAATCTAGCTTTGTTGTTTGTCGCTAGCACACGGGGGGTATGTCTGTTTGCCCGCTTTCCACCCACATTTGTTGTGAAACTTCTCATCCGATTGAAAATCCCATTATAGCTATGTGCTATAGGTTTTCATTCACAATGGTGTTGATATTTCTTCTTTTATCCTTTGTAAAAACTATCACTAGTCGTCATTATAGCAATAGTATTGCGTGTTTTACTGTAACACTGCCATCCTACTGGCCCAACAGAATCCCTTTTCCCCGTCCGCTGTACCCCTCAAAGAAAGCACTAGACTGAAAAATAATAGTAAAAATAATAATATGAATAATAAAACAAAAGAAAAATAAACCCAAGGGTCAAAAAAGAAAAGGAAATATCACCTTCTTTTCCCCCTAGAACTCGCACGTACGTACGTAAAAACTTCCCCGAGATAAGTTTCTTATCACCGCAACCGTATAACCGTCGGGTCGACTAACGTCGTTGAAAGACCATGCAATTAAAGCTGGCTAGCTGCGCTGTTGTTACTAGTTAGCCCCGATAACGTTATGCATGCTAAAGAAATAAGAAAAAAACCACTATCACTGATGATAGTGATCATAGCGCACTACTCAGTACTGTACTGATAGTGATAATGATGATGTAGCACATCAATCTGTGTATCTCTTCCTTGCAGTAATCATCATTTCATTTTCTCTCGCTCCCGCCCCTCCTCCCTTCTCCCTCCCTTCTCATCATCCCCGTAATACAATTAATAAATATATATATGACCCACATAGTTCCTTTGTGCTTTTTTTTATTTTCTTTCGTCTCCTCTTCCTCATACCCCTAATTGTTTGTTCCCTCTTCCTCATTTCTTCAAAATACTAAGAAGAAAATAAAATAATTAAAACACACACACACATACACAATGGTTGCCGAAAAGGACACCCATATTATCTCTTCTGAGCCTGGGCTGGAAACCCAGCAGTCCGACGAAAAAGTCGGGAACATGCTGCCCCCTGAGGACTATCAGGAGGGTAAGATTTTTGCCGTAGAGGAAATTGCTACCGACCATGGCCTCGTTCGACGATTGACTTCACGACATGTGTTTATGATTTCTATCGGTTCATCCATTGGTATGGGTTTATGGTTGGGTTCAGGTAGTTCTCTTGCTAGTGGTGGTCCCGCTGCTCTTTGGATTGGTTACTGGCTGGCTGGAAGTTTGGCTTGGACCCTTAACCAGTCTATTGGTGAATTGGCTGTAATGTACCCTATCCCTTCTGCTTTCCCTCAATGGACCCGAGGACTTTGTGACCCTGCTTTGGGGTTCGCTCTCGGTTGGTGTTACTGGTTCTCAATGATGATCACTCTTCCTAACGAATTGTCTGGGTTGTGTACTGTGCTAGCGTTTTGGAACGATAGTATCAACCCTGCAGTATGGATTTCGGTTTTCTTGGTAGTTTTGGTATCGATTAATCTTTTCACGACTAATATCTTTGCTGAAGCTGAATTTGTAATGTCTTCAATCAAGTTCGCTTGGATTTTTATCGTTATCATTGTTTGTATCATTATCAGTGCCGGTGGTGGCCCCAAGGGTGACTCAATCGGGTTTCACTACTGGAGAACTGATCCTTTCACTCATGGTTTCAAAGGTTTCCTTTCTGTTATGCCCACCTGTATCTTCGCAATGTCTGGTATGGAATTAAGTGGTATCACTGCTGCTGAAGTTATCAACCCCAAACAATCCATCCCAAGAGCCGTCAAGTATATTTGGCTGCGTTTGGGTCTTTTCTATATTTTGGGTTCCTTGATGGTAACTATCACCGTCAGTCCTTACAACGAAGATCTTTTCGGAGGTTCCGGTGTTAATGCTTCTCCCTTCGTCATCGCCTTCAGAAATGCTGGATTGCCCGGTTTGGGTCACGTCCACAACGTTATCATTTTGATTTCAGTCTTGTCCTCTGGTAATGCCGCCGTCTACAGTGCTCCCCGATTGCTCATGGGATTGGCACAGATCGGTATGGCTCCAAAGATTTTCGGCAAATGTGACAAATACGGCAGACCCTTTGCTGGGTTCATTCTCACCGTTGTGTTGGGTGGTGGCTTGGCTTACCTTAACGTTGATAACAGAGGTTCAACCGTCTTCTCATGGTTCTCCAACTTGACCTCTCTTTGTACTTTGTATGTGTGGGGATGTATCTTCTTAAGTAACATCCGACACAGAGCAGCATGGAAAAAGCAAGGCCGAGACTTGGGCGAGTTCCCTTGGAAGTCAGCTGTCGTTCCTTACACTGCCTGGTACGGTCTTATCCTTTGTCTTCTTTTGATTGTTGTTGAATTTTACCTCGCAGTATGGCCATTGGGCGAACCCTCCAGCGCAAGAACTTTCTTCGCAAACTTCGTATCAATGGTTCTCATTCTCGTCGTTTACGTTGGTGTCAAGGTCTTCTACAGAGGTCCATTCCTTATCCATGCCAAGGACATTGACTTGGACAGAGGTAGATTCTGGTACTCTGCCGAACATGATATCCCAGAAGAAGGTATCTACAGCGTCTGCTACAACTGGATTCGGGCTCGTCTTGGCCACTCAAAATCAGCTTAAGGTATCTGTAAATTTGGTATCTTCACATGTTAATTGGTTCTATAATTTGGTAGTTGTTAAATAAAAAAGTTACTGATTGTAAATTAGTCATGATTCAAGACCAGAGCCGTAAAATGATTTGTGTTGTAGTGTTGATAGTTTTGTATGTACTACAGCTATAGTAGCTAGGGTTACACGGCTTTATTGCCAGTGAAAAAGAGTGGGGGATTTAGTTACCTCCCTTGTGTGGATCACAGATACTGTAAACACGGCTGCTAAATCGGCAAGTAATGTTAAATTATTACTTTCGCAACCACTAGTAGGTTATCACGAAACTCAAGGTCCAATTTTGGATACTAAGAGCAGCCGTCTGGACCATTTTCGGAATATCAGGATGGATGTGCTATCTTACCAGCTGGACAATGCTGACCAGTTTTGGGACGGTAAGTTGTGGATACTGGTTTTTTTGTTAAAGTTTATCGTTATCTTTTTGGCTAACCTGGACAGAACTGAAAGATATCTCTCAGTGTGATTTCCATTCGACCCGATGGATTGAGCGAAACTTGACTGCATTCATTAAATTCGCATCTATATACATGGACACCTACTTGAAAGGTGACGAGGACCTTACGAGATGTGTTTACCAGCTTATAAACTCACCCATGTTTATCAAAAGTCGTGGATACGTCCGCAGAAAACTGATTTCCATATTGACCCTTGAAGACGATTTAAGTATATCTACAAAAGTCATTATTGGCGCAGTACTGATGCTGGATGGCCGGCTGCACAAGTCTACACTAGAAATGCTACAAGAAGAAGGTGCTACCCAGATGGTCATCCATACATTATGGGAGGATCGGTTTACTAATGTGCGATTACACCGTATTTACCTCGAACTACTGTATGAGATATGCAGTGTACAAAAAATATGCGTCGAGTATTTGAAAAAAGTCAGTATGGCTTTTGTTGAATTTTTGTTTTCTATTGTTGAGGGCCAAGATGCTGATGATAGTAGCAGCGACCCTTATAATATAGCTGTTATGAAAGTGTTACTGGCATTGAATGAACAGTTCATGATAGCTGAACTGAATACTCCAAAGGGAGTGCGCCCGTTGCCTAACGTGTTGTTCCAGGTTTTGAAAACAAGGGGTAACAAATATAAAGCGTTTGGTGAAAACATCGTTTTTTTACTAAACAGGGGTACTGACAAGTGTCTACAATTGATGATGATGAAATTCCTTTATACAGTTTTCTCCACCGAACAAACTTTTGACTATATTTATCTCAACGATCTTAAAGTGCTGGTGGGTATCATTATGAGGGAACTTTATGATTTGGGTGAAGATGACGATATGTTGCGACACACATACTTGAGAGTCATTCACCCAATGTTACAAAACACTCAGTTGCGGGAAGAAAAATATCGTCGCAATGAATTGGTGACTTTATTGAATGGGCTGGCCCATTTTAATTATTCTTCTCCTTTATCGGAAACAACTCATAGGTTAGCGTACCGGTGTTTGTCAGTTGACTGGCTCGCATATGATGATGGTAGGTTGACACCTAAAGAAGATACACCTCAGTATTGTCAAGACGAAGACGAAGACAAAATTATTACCTCTATTGCTGCTCGTCCTGCAGGATCAATTGACGAGATTAATGATAAGAGTAATGAGACAACCGCATTAAAGGCTACGTTGCTGGCCGTTCCACTAGTCAAAGAACGACCACCCAGACCTACACCAAGAAAACTTTTATCAATGTCGATACGCAACTCCAGTGCTGCTGATATTGCACATGCATTGTCGCGTACACCTCCACCTCCCCCGCCTCCAAGAGCCAGAAGCAGGCCCACAACCCCGCTGATTGAAAAAGAAGAGTTTATGGCTAAATAGTCACTGAAGACAGTAGTGTCTTATCAGGGTTGCCCTCAAGAACGTGGCGAACGTTATTGAAACAGTTATCCACGGCTTGTATGCTTGGCTCGATGGTCGAACCACCAATATGAGGCAGGATAGTCACGTCAAGTCTTGTTAACAGCTCAGGGTGCACTGAAGGTTCATTTTCAAATACATCTAACCCGGCGGCTAGAACGTGCTTGGATTTCAGTGCTTCCACTAATGCATTTTCATCAATCAATTTGCCCCGACCGATATTGATTATTCGAACACCCTGGGGTAAATGTTGAATGGAGTCTTTATCAATGATATACTTTGTTGCCTCAGTCAATGGCAGTGCTAGTACCAGAACGTGACATTCTTTGAAAAGACTTTGAATGGTTGAGTGATATGTTACATTGTCCAATTTCAAATCTGTTCGTTGATGGTAATGAACATTGAACCCCAGGTTAAGTAACCGATCACCAATAGCCTTACCATTTGATCCATAGCCGAGGATACCAGCATTTTGACCGTGACAATCATGGGCGCGGAATTCATCACCGAATTTGGCGCCAAACTCGAAGGGCAAGCTGGGGACTGGTTGGGAATTGATCCAATCTATTTTGTCCTGGGGGATCTGTCCTGTTTGGGGATCAAAGTATCTTGCCAGAACTCTTGATCGCATAGTGTTCCCAGTAACTCTCAAACAATGCTGGAATAGCGTAGTTTGTCTGTATGTGGATAACACAAGCTCTAATGCGAGATCTGCAACCGAGTCGGTGGAAAAGCCTGGGTTGTTGCATACAGTTATACCGTGGTTAGTTAACCATGAGACATCAAGAAAGTCTACGCCGACAGATGGAACGGCAATGACTTTGAGAGATTCGGGGATAGCTTCAAGCAATTCATTTTTCAACCCGCCTACTATCGCAAAATCAGCCCACAGTGATACGATGCCATGAACGTTTGTGAATTTTGTTAACAAATCTTTATGAAATTGGTCTCTTGTTGTGACTGTGTATTTCTATTCCCTGTTAGTTTTTTTTTTCCAACTTTTTTTTTATTTTTCACTTTTTTTTTCCTTCCTCTTTCAAGTAGTTGCATTTCTTTATAATCTTACAGTAACATTGAAATCCTTTTGAAATTTTGAAACAATATTCTCACTAGCCTCTTCGAAGGCATCTCCAAGTACCAGTACTTCCATTGCTGATAAATTTTGCAAGTAAAGAATATCGAGTACTCCACCTGTACAGACCTAATGATCATCGCGATACTTCACCAGTACCGATCGAACTCACTGCATGCATGCATGCACACACACACGCACGCACTCATGGGCAAAGGTAAACTTGGATTATAACCTGACATGAATGGAACAGTATTGGTGAATCAAGCATAATGGACGGCTCACCATTAGACAGAGCCTATACGTTAGTGAAAAAGGCTGATGCTGCTACGCGTAAGGGAGACTACGCCAAGTCGGCCTCATTGCATGCAGAAGCGTATGAGAAATTCCGTGCTGCAATTGAGCTTACTCGTAACCGCGAAGCACGGCAAACGCTCGAAGCGTTAGCAGCGGTAGAATTGTCGCGGTCAAAGTTCATGGGAAATACCCAGAATGTACAGGTACTGCAGTCTGTCATGGAAGATAGTGATGATGTTATGAGCAGTATCCCTCCGCTGGCCGGGTCGCCGCCCTCTAGCGCTGCATCCTCATCGCGACGGATCCCAGTTATAAGCGGGCTGGCCAGTTCCCTAGCATCTGCCCGGGGAATCAGACCAAGTGTGAATACTGATGATCTTAAAACTGGTGGGAGCGGTGGCAGTGGTGGTGATCCGTACCAGAGATTCTACGGAGGGATCAACTCAGCGTTCACTAAACAGTTCAATGCAACAATAGAACGTGCCCGCGAAGAGTACAACAGCAGTGTAGGAAACACGCTAGATGTGTCTCAACGATACGGCAGTGGCGGTGGCGAGAGTTTTTATGTTGTACCCAACACATCTAAACTGAGCACGGAAGAATTGATTGCTGAGAATGCAAACTTGAGGCAGTTGATAAATAAATCAAGTACCCAGGTACATGCATACGAAACTGCTATCAAGCGGCAGCGTGAGAGCGTTAAAGCATATTTATCACAATTGAAGAGTGAGGTGAATGCAAGAGAAGTTGCCGCAGAAAAACAGCACGATGCTGAAATGGAGCAGTTAAAAAATGAAAATGATAAATTGAAGATCCAGATTGGTAGACTGAGAAGCCGTTGGGATGAACTCAAAGAAAGTGCAAGGAAACGAAAAGAAAAAGAACCAGAATGATAAATTCATACAAGTTATATACTTGTAATGGTTATTTATATATATATTATTATAATTATTATTTATTTATTTTACTTTTAAACCATGGGTCATTTCTTCTTTGGCAATCAAATGACCAATAGTTTCTACATGTTCCAACAATGTATCAATACTAGAGCTCCAATCATTCAAAACGTCATTTTCGTTCTTTGGCTTGGCAAAATTGACAATCCGTTCTGGGCGATTGATTCTAGCGTATACAGTATTTTGGGTAACTAACTTGGACAGGAAATCCTCACTCTCGTTTTCATCCAAGTCAAGCAATGTAGCAAGTCTACCCGTGGATATTCTTGTGTAGTACTTGGAGATGACTCTGATATTATGCTCAATGACCCGTTTCCTCAAATCCTCGTATCGTTCCTTGCCCCTTGGATCTGATACATTGAACACCGTGGTGGCTTTCAATGCAGGACCATAAAGTTCATCAATCTTAGGCCACCTGGTGATATCGCTGGCTGTGAAGCAATTTATTAACTCCTGGTGAACAGGAAGCTGTTCCAATTTGGGGTCTTGTGCTATACGATGGATAGTATCAGATTGCAAGTTATCGTAAGGAGATAGTATCACAAACAAAACGATATTCTCCAAAGTCTGCTTCCATTTAACTTCACTAGACTTGATGACCTCAGTATCGTAGATTTGCTGGAAGTATTGGCAAACGTCAAGATACTTGTTTTCGTGAAGAGCAATCTTGATCATCAGCTCATAGTATCGCAACTTCAAGTCTTGTACGTCTTCTTTGCTAGTAGTGAAATATCTAGGCACAATCTTGCGACTAATAATAGATGCTTGAACAAAATCACCCTTTTTAACGTAGAGTTCAATCTGTTCTAAAATGAATTCGGTCTTTTCCCTCATATCCATAGATCCATAAGTTTCTACTTGCAAGTCACCCAAGATCTCAGTGGCACTATCCAAATCACCCTGGGCAAGCTTGATTTGCGACAGTGTTCTAGAAACACGAGCTCTTTCAACCTCAACATAGATCTTCCCCTCGGTGACAGTACGGATATTCTCGATAGTTTCGACTTTGGTATCGAGATTAGGAGCATCGTCTAATCCTTTGATGACTTCCTGGACCATCGCAGTGATAGCCTGCTTCAACTGGCCGTGCTTTTTCGATAACAGCTGAACCTGCTCATTGAGCTCTTTCCACTGGCCGCTGTCACGCGATAGTTGTACAATCCGTTGCAAAACCCGCGTGGAAGATGCTAAATCTGAAGCTTGTCGTGTTTTCTTCTCTAAGCTTAGAAGCCTTTCCAACGCCTCATTATAATTACTCTGCAAAAATGTTAGCACTCAATCCAAATACATGATGCATCATTACGGGGTATACTCACTTTAGCAAGAGCGTCTATCTCCGGGAACTCTTGGTCTAAGGTGGACGAGTAGTCCTTCTCAGCTTTTCTTAATACTTCCTCCGACATGTTGATTATTAAAGAATCAAACGTATCACTGTAGATGCATCGATGCAATTATAGATCTTTAAATTGTGTGATGGCGATCGGTTCCCGTGTGTTTGGTCGTCGACAACAGCAAAAAAAATAATACCAGTTACCTAAGCCTGGCATACAGAGAATCAAAACCATGGAAACATGGGTTTCTGACCAACTTATCAAACATGTGGGGTCGCTAGACGACACGATAGTTGACTTTGTCATTGCTACGGCGAAATCGTCTAAAAATTCAAGTGATTTGTATAGATCATTGCAAGAGTTTGGAATCACATCAAGGTCGTTCGTGAATGAATTGTATTCAAGAGTGAACGGACATTCCAAATCTAAAAATGCAGGCTCTACGACTAAAAAGTACGAACTTTTAGACCCTGAGGTGCTGCCTAAACATGGTAGTAAACCAAGGTCGCATCACAAAAGTCGTTCAAGGCGACAGTACAGTGAACCCGAGTCCGATGACGATGATAATGGCTACGAGGACAGTAAATCTTCACCTATAGCTAGGGCAAAAGACGAACCTATAGAAGAATCTGCACAAGATTCTGAACCGGTAAAACGAGAATTTGCTGAGGACGATGAAAAAGAACGGGACCAGTTTGCAGAAAGGCTGAAGTCAAGGGATACTAAGTCTGGAGGAGTTAAACGGCCAAGAGAACGTGAAGATGAGGAAGACTTGAGCGAGTTAAGGAAAATTGCACGTCAAGAGTACCTGTCTAAACGAGAAGAGCAGAAACTGCTTTTGCTTGAGCGAGAAGTTGCAGACTTGGAAGATGATGTTCGAAGATATGGCTGGGATAACCTTACCAAACGGGAACGACGAGAAATTGAATATAAAAAAGAGATATTGAGTATCGCTCGCGACCGAAAGGCCTTACAAAATAAAGAAGAAAGGTACATGCTACCGGAAGATTATTTCACCAAAGATGGCAAGATTGATCGTGAAAAGAAGAAATCTGTGTTAAAACAGCGGTATAAAGAAGAGAACGAAGATTCTTGGGAGGTCGAGCAAGAAAAACGAGCTTTACGGAAAAATGATGCTCGAAAAGATAGCAATGAAGAAGACGAGTATGATTACGTCTTTGATGAATCGCAGAATATTGATTTCATAGCTGATACCCATTTGCCCTCACAGCAGGATGTGCTAGAGGCAAAGATCAAGCAAGAAGAAGAACGGATCAAAAGTATTGATGCGACCAGGAAATCATTGCCTGTGTACCAATACAGAGAATCACTTCTTGAAGCTATAGCAGAGTTTCAAGTATTGATTGTGGTAGGTGAAACTGGATCAGGTAAGACGACCCAGTTACCACAGTATTTGCATGAAGCTGGATACACCAAGAACGACATGAAGATTGGTTGTACCCAGCCACGAAGAGTTGCCGCAATGTCGGTTGCGGCACGTGTAGCGGAGGAGATGGGGGTCAAACTGGGTAACGAGGTTGGTTACTCTATTCGGTTTGAAGACCGTACCAACGAGAAAACGTTACTAAAGTATATGACTGATGGTATGTTACTACGGGAGTTTTTGACTGATCCTGAACTGTCGGGGTACTCTGCATTAATCATTGACGAAGCTCACGAGCGTACTTTGAACACAGATATTTTATTTGGATTAGTCAAGGATATCGCAAGGTTTCGACCTGATTTTAAGTTACTAATTTCATCAGCTACTATTAATGCTGAAAAGTTCTCCAAGTATTTTGATGATGCGCCTATTTTCAATATCCCCGGAAGACGGTTTCCGGTAGATATTCATTACACTAAACAGCCCGAGGCTAATTACTTGCATGCAGCTATTACTACAGTTTTCCAGATACACACTACTCAAGGACCAGGCGACATTTTAGTTTTTTTAACAGGACAAGATGAAATTGATACCGCAGCTGAGAATCTTCTTGAAACAAGTAGGAAACTGGGGCGCAAAATTCCTGAACTAATAGTGGCACCTATTTATTCCAACATGCCTCCAGAGCTACAAGCCAAAATTTTTGAGCCTACCCCACCAGGAGCGCGTAAAGTCGTGCTCGCAACTAATATCGCCGAGACATCTATCACTATCGATGGGATTGTGTACGTTATTGACCCAGGGTTTGTCAAGGAGAATGTTTTCAATCCCAGGTCGGGGATGGAATCACTGGTAGTTGTGCCGTGTTCACGGGCAAGTGCTGACCAAAGAGCAGGTAGAGCAGGACGAGTAGGACCGGGAAAATGTTTCAGGTTGTTTACCAAATGGTCTTTTTACAACGAGCTGCCTGAGAACACTACTCCAGAGATTCTGAGAACTAATCTAGCATCTGTGGTGTTATTGTTAATGTCACTTGGTATCAATGACATTTTAAATTTCGATTTTATGGATTCGCCGCCACCTGAGTCATTGATAAAGGCTTTAGAGCTACTATATGCGCTTGGTGCCCTTAACGATAAAGGCCAGTTGACGAAACTTGGTAGACAAATGGCAGAGTTTCCTATTGAGCCTATGATGGCGCGGTCAATTATTGCTAGCGATAAGTATGGATGCGTTGATGAGGTGCTCTCAATAGCCGCACTACTAGGAGAGTCAGCTGCATTATTTTACAGACCAAAGGATAAGAAGTTTTTTGCAGATAAGGCTCGTGAGGCGTTCACAAGACCAGGAGGGGATCATCTGACATTACTGGAAATATGGAACCAATGGGTAGAAACTGATTATTCGTCTCAATGGGCAAGAGAAAACTTCTTGCAATACAGAAGTTTATCACGGGCAAGAGATGTACGAGACCAATTGATCAGATTATGTGACCGAGTTGAAATCCAAGTAAGGAAAACGGTATCTGAAAACCCCACTGAAGATATCAGAAAATCGTTAACCCAGGGATTTTTCTCGCACGCTGCAAGACTCAACCGGTCAGGAGACACTTACCGTGCAGTTCTGCTCAACCAGAGTGTTTTCATTCATCCATCAAGTGTTTTGAACCAAAGTAGACCTAAATGGGTTTTGTACCATGAATTGGTTCTCACTAGCAAAGAGTTTATGCGAAATTGTATGACTATCGAACCTCGATGGCTTGATGAACTAGCACCGCATTTCAAATGGGATAAACCTGAAAAATAGTTATTTAATTTACTTTCATAATGTCTAATTAATAATTTCCAGTTTGTTAGCATACCTACAGCTGGGATACAACAACATGGTATACCTAATGCCAACACCAACACCAACACCAACACCACCACGTTTAAAGTGTATTCAACCACGATCGATCAATTTTTGTATATTTTGTGAATTGAACTTTTTTCTTTGAAAAACTGTAAACATGGAAGACGACAGACTACGCCGGCCGTTGGTCAAGAAGTTCAAGCCCAAGACCAAACGGTTAGATGGGTTACAAAGGGAGCTGTATAGTCTGATAGGTGAAAACACTCCGCCAGTAGCTGTTGTTGAAAATAAGTTTCGCGACCGACCGAACTGGCGACAGAAGACTACACCATGGACATGGTCGCCGTTCAAAAACCCTGCGCGAGATGACGGGTTGGTGTTACATCACTGGGTGCGAGGCGTACCTCCGGTTGAGAAAGACGATGAGGGGAACGATATCGTACCCGAGGATTATTTATTTGCTAAGCTGAACCAGAAAATTCAGGTTCCTAGATTCGACGAAGAAGAGTATAATAAAACTTTGAGCGAGGAAGGATGGAGTTTCCAAGAGACCCAATACCTGTTTGAGTTATGTCAAGAATACGACCTCAGATGGATAATAATTCAGGACAGATATGCATATTCTAATAGAAGTATTGAAGATTTGAAAGAACGGTACTATTCAGTATGTCAGAAATTAATGAAATCAAGACAAGACAACATGAGTCCTGCTGAGACAGATTTGTACAAGCAGATGTCATTCTCCAAAGAAAACGAACTGAAACGGAAAGGACATTTGGCTCGGCTACTAGCAAGAAGCCCTGCTGAGATTGCTGAAGAAGAAGCACTAGTAGTTGAATCTCGCAAACTTGAGGCTGCAGCTGAGCGAATGTTGAGCGAACGAAACGAACTGTTACGATTATTAGATGCACCTCAAGCAAGCGGGTCAATAGCGCAGTACCAGAATAGTCAAGCACTTGCACAGTTGACATCTTTACTGTTATCAGATCGAACTAAAAGACGACAACCTAATCCACATCCAGCACAACCAGGTCAGGCTGGATCTTCGTCCGGAGCAGGAGCAGGTTCAGGGGCGGCTGGCTCAGGTTCAGCGTCAGCAGGAGGTTCAGCAGGTTCGGCGTCGGCGGCGGCGGGATCAGCCTCAGGAGGTTCAGGTAGATCGTCATCGGTAGCTGGTAACGCCTCTGCGGCGGGATCTCAAAATCAATCTTCAGTGAAACAGGAACCTAAGAAAGGAGCTGCGGCAGGAGCAGCAGCTGTGCAACAAGTTATTCAAAAACGACTCAGTCCTAAAGAAGAGGCAGCTTTCGGTATTAGTTATCATGACAAACTACAAGCTGGTGTACATTTGCGATCGACTAAATTGCCCACGTTCAAACCAAGCTTACAGACAAAAATTAATACGATTTTGAACGAGCTGGGGATACCACTAAGACCGGTTATGCCGACTGAAAGAGTATGTGCTAAGTTTGATCAATTGCAACGAACTATCAATATACTGATTGAGACCAAGAAACAAGCAGATAAGCTTGAAACTGAACGCAGTATATAGTATGTTTACACATGTACATTAATATTTTTATTATCACTAAGCACTAGTTCTACTCGAACAGTTCTTTCAAAGTAGCCAAGGTTTTATTTTGGTGGACTTCAATCTCTTGAAGACCTGTTTGCAGTCTTGCCGTAAACTTGACTAAATCTTGATGGGTTTTAGATTCATGATCATGACGCAATCTCGCCGCCTCTACGGCGTACTCCTCCAACAAAGCACGGATCGACTCGTCCAGTTGGGTAATGCGCGATTCCAATGTTTCCAAAGCATCTATGCCGGAAAGAATCGGATCAAGTAATCTGAGCATGACAGTTGGCGACGATGTGCCACTTGAAGGGAGTGTTAGTACTATTATATATCAAGGACGTTGTTTTTGAAAGAACAAAACTATGGTATGAATTAGTTACCGGATGGCATTCATCTGGTTGACCAGAGATACCTGGAGTCTTTCCATAGACGTATCCAGATAAAACTGAAGCGTAGAAATGTGGTCAGTGAACGGATTCGACATTTCTGCTACGTTAACAAGTTGATGTTGTTGATGTTGTTGCCATTAACGAATCAAATCCAAGAAAAAATACCCAAGAATCACGTGCAGTATGTTTTCAAAGCAGGGAAAACGATCTGCGATGCGCAATGTACGTTAAGTACAATATGCACATTTATAATAATATTCTTGTTAACAAAGCGCCAACTTTTCGCACTAATTTTAGTGACATTTGTTTAACAAAGCCAAAACGATCGCATACATACACGCTAACTAGCAAAACGCCTAATAACGACAATACATTTGTCTGTCTATTGACCATGCATGGACCAAATCAATTGATCAATTAATATGATGGTTAGTAATATTAGAAAATACAATACTACAACAGGGACTACATAGTGTACCGCCTAATGCTATGTATAATGCCCTTTTAGGATTCACTAGCAGCAGTGAGCTTATAAGTTTGCGCAGTGTGGATGAGTATGTTGCTGCTAATTTGCGTTTATTGTGCTGGTGTGGGGGAAACATGATCCCGAGACACACAATTGCGCCATGTAGCAAACACTATAAATTTACCCTTCCCACGACTCCGTCTCCAACTTTCTTTGTTTTTCTAACTTTCATCTTTGCCCACTACTCTCTTCTTTTTTTTCTTAAATATCTTGCAAACCGTCAGGACTTTTTGAATCTTAAAGATTAACTGCAATAACAACAACAACCATGGCTACTATCTCATCTTCTACTTTCTTCCCTGCTATTAAGCCTTCGTAAGTAACAATAATTTCTGTGTGGAGAACCTATTAGTTGAGTTATCCTTTTGTTTATTTTTATTCTTTGGTTTTTCACATTCTAACCAAACTCAGAGCTATCGCTGTCGGAACAATCTTCTCTCACGCCTCGTCTTTTGTGCTTGGCGCACCAGTCTTTGGTGAAGCTTTCCACAAAGCTCAAGAGGCCAAGACCGGCAAGGAATTCGCTCAATCAAAGGAAGCCAGTTCTGCTGCTGCTCTTTATGGTGCCTCGTTGCTTGGTGCCGGTAGTCAGTCTTATGCCACTGCTGCTTTGATCAAGTTGACCGGTGCTGTCTCATTCAAGGCTGCCGCTTACCTTGGAGGTTTGGTCTTTGCCATCACTTCATTACCTTCAGTTGTCAATGCTGTTGTGATCGAGAAGAAGAAGGTCGACCTTGTTTTGGCCACCGTTGTCACTCAACTAGTAGATACTGTCGGACTGGCCAGTTTACTTGTATGGTGGGGTGTAGAGGACCTTCCTTCACTTCCTTAGACTTTGTTAATTTGATTCTCATTATACTTTTAGTCAAGTAGTAATAGTATTTTGATACTCTGAAAGTTCTCTTCACCTAGTTGTAGTTATACTGCGATCCGGGGTAAATGTCCTTTGTAAATGATCTTGGTCAAGGATATCCATTGAACTTGCATTCAACTGAATTTTGGGAATGCCCTTGATTTGTATAGCTAGATTTGGTTCACACTGTTATTACTGGATGAATAAAGCGTATTTACTAGACAGTCCTTTCATGACAAACCGCAACAAAGTGAGAGATTCTAATATAAGATCATCCAAATCACGACACATCTATTAGAGCAGTAAACGAGTAACAAATAAACAGGCATTTTCATGAGTTATGATACAATACTTTACATCTCAACAAGCCATTCATATGGTGTAAAGATTTCCGTAACTCCAGATAGTCAAACCTCAACAGAATTGCTATAGCCAATAACACTTATTGCTTACACACGGAATTCAATTTGCAATTCAACAATTATAAACCTCATACAGCATTAGTACACATACTTTATCACGCATGATAGCCGTATAAATAAGTCAAGGCTCAATACGCTCACCCAGTATCAATAAACGATGTATATACTGGTAAAAGCTCAGGATCCATCATGACATAAGATCGACAGATCTTCCAACTTGCATGCTATTACCTAATGATCGACACCTGAATCTTAAACAGTATAAACACCACTAGTTGTGCAAACTTTGATTATTTTAATTCACCTTCATGACGGTAACCACGACATTGAATCCGTTTCCAAGAAAGCCGTGGCCTCTTTTTGCCTGTTTCAGTCATTAGTAATGTTTCTAAAAAAGGATCCACATGTTGATATTATCTAATACCATCAGAGAAAAAGTAAAGTTTTTGCATATACCAAACTTTTGTCAATTTGCCATCTGAGATGATTGATACCAAATTATGATCAAGTTTGCCAATGACGTATATTATATATAAATAGTTTCAGATTCTCCTGAATCTCAGGATTAAAAAGATACCAATAATGTCACATTTTGATTGCTGATAAAATCATTCTATACACGGTTAAAATTGTTGAAAATTCAATATTTAACGTGTATGAACATGCATGTGTACCCGCTTAGCTAATACCCAAACCCACTAAATATGAGTTCAAATGGTTAATTATTGGTATCTTAACTCCGGTCATTACCTAATGGCTCAATTTGATATCTAGCCATGTTGATTCTATTTGAACAGAGTTTCAGTGTTACCTCAAAACTATTTAAACCGTTGGAATCCCCTCAGAAATCCAATCTTTTCATTATCATCCTCCTCCTCTTCCTCTTCCTCCTCCACCTTCTTCTTCTTCTTCTTTTTCTTTTTCTTCTTCTTCTTCTTTCTCTCTATCACATTTTATCGTTTAAAGAATTAAAATGTCCAAAGTTTACTTGATTACTGGTGCTAACAGAGGTATTGGCCTCGGGTTTGCTGCTAAGGCCTTGGAAGACTCTAATGCTATCGTGTACGCAGGTCTCAGATCGCTTACCCATACTTCCCAAGAGTTCAAGCAACTTCTTTCTGAAAATAAGTCCAGATTGATCCCTGTTATTGTCGACGCTGGGTCTAAGCAGAACGCTCTCGACGCAGTTGCTAAGATCGAAAAGGAACAGGGCCGTTTGGACGTTGTTATTGCTAATGCCGGTATCTTTACCAACGCTCAGCCTTCTATGGAAGTTGATATCAGTGACATCACCGAGCATGTGCGAATCAACGTTGGTGGAAGTTTGTTCTTGATCCAGGCTTCCTTGAAGTTATTACAAAAGACTAGTGAAACCTCTCCCGTTACTTTTATTGGAATCAGCTCCATGTTGGCATCATGCTCTATCCCTGCACTTGACTGGCCTGCTTACAACATTTCCAAAGCTGCCCTCGATTGGCTTTTGAGTAACCTCGCTCGACAGTACGGTGTTCCTGAAAAACTAAACATCTATGCTGTTCATCCTGGTATGGTTGCTACTGATATGAGTATTTTTGCCGCACCACACGTTCCTAAGGAGCTGCAAGAACAGTTTGCTCAAGTCGCGCCTATCACTCCGGCTCAGTCTGCAGATGATATTTTCAAGGTCATTGGTAAGAATGACCCTGAGTACATTGGGAAACTTGTTTCTCATGATGGTTCTATTATTCCATTTTAGATAGTTACATATATATATAATTTAGATAAAATTAAAAAAAAAAGAGAATTCAAGATTTACTCAGTTTTTGTAGCCGATCCGAATGGGTAGTCGGTGTACCCAACAGGTCCAGAGGTGTAGAAAGTATCTCTATTATAAGGGGTGAATGGAATATTTTCTCTCAATTTGTTGACCAAATCAGGGTTACTGATGAAATAACGACCAAATGCAATCAAAGTTCTATCGTCCAAATCAGCAGTCTTGAGAGCAACGTCTCTGGTAAACCCACCAGCACGGATAAGAATACCGTTCCAGATCAGTTTAACCCACTCGTTACTACCGGTGAAATTGTCGAGTGTGAGGTAACCAGCAACTCTTGGCTCAACAATGTGAAGGTACGCCAAACGGTTACCCTCCTTAGCCCGACGCTCCAACTCGGCAATAACGTAGGAGAATTGAGGAATAGGTGATACACCACCGTAAGAGACATTGAGCTGATCCAACCATGGTGATAATCTGATAGCGGTTTTTTCAGCACCAACTGCAGCAATGATAGAATCAACTACTTCAAGTAACAATCGGGCACGGTTCTCAATTGAACCACCGTACTCGTCGGTACGCTTGTTAGAAACAGGGTCCAAGAACTGGTTGATAAGGTATCCATGAGCACCGTGGATCTCAACACCATCGAATCCAGCTTCAACGGCATACTTGGCTCCCAAGGCGAAGTCGTCAACGATTTGTTTGATCTCTTCCTTGGTGAGACCGACAATCTTGTAAGTTGATCCGTCTTCTTTGGTGACAACACTGTCTGAGGCAGATCTGACTTCAAGACCGTGGTTGTGGCTGAACTCAGCAGATCCTTGTTTGCCGAGTTGCCAGACTTGCAAGAAGATTGAGCTACCCTTTTCATGCACAGCATCAGTGATTTTCTTCCATGCTTCAATATCCTTCTTCTCGATAGTTGGAGCAGTCTCGCTGACACCACCTCCAATGATAGAAGGTCTGGTAGCTTCGGCAATCAATAATGTACCTGGAGCACTTGCACGTTGTGCGTAGTACTCAGTCATCAGATCAGTAGGAGTACCAGTAGTATCGGCCCGAACTCTGGTCAAGGGAGCCAAAACAACTCGGTTCTGTAACTGAACGTTACCAACTTTGATAGGTTTAAACAAGTTATGTTCTTCCACAGTCATTTTTCAAAGTAATTTATAAATAGATAAAGCGAATGAAAATCAAACCCAGTGTTAAATATTCAAAAAGATTGTTAATAAGTCCCAGGAAAGAAAACGTCTCCCCGGAATATAACTTCCCATTTATATAACACGCGTGCAACACTGATCGGCTCGGAGATGCACAGCTAAACTTTAAAAAAAAACTTATCGCTGACAAATCATCCGCGGAATTAAGATTTAAACTTTTGGCCGACATTGCGAAAAATTAAAAAATTCTAGAAAAAAATGACGATGATCCTGGTAAACCACCCTATGCACCGCCTTTGTATTTTCTCATTTGGCCTCGTACCTGAAGCCATGTAACATGAAGAGAGCTCAGCAAGCGGCACCGGTGGGTGCTACTGCCGACATCTGCATTAATATATGTATACATATGCTACCATAAGAAGAAGAAGAAGAAGAAAAAATGGTACGTTCAAGAAAACAGGGGGACTTTTTTTGCTACCCTTTCACTTTTGTATTTCACTGTACAATCTGGCCTTTGATACTTTTTATAGTTTTACGGTTTGAATTTATTTGAAGCGTCTCCATAATAAACCGAGAACTGCTATACCCGTACCAATTGTAGCAGTAGTCTTCAAGATTTTGACCTGCTTTCTATCTCTAGCAATTGCCTCCGAGTACCGTATATCTGCTCTGAACGATACCATTGAATACAACGGAACCCACCAAGACGGAGCTACTCTGTACAAAAGGTTATCAACGGTCTTGTGAAGAAGATATCCTATAGATACAACGTCGTGACGCATTTCGAGATAATTTCTCAATGAAAGATCAACGATAGCTTTCAAATCAACGTGTCTTGTATTTGTGTAATCTTCAAATGCCTCTGCGAGTGTACTGTGTTTGTCTATCGTCTCCATGAGTACTCGGACATCTTCGAACCCGCAGTTCATTCCCTGGCCGTAAAATGGTACCATTGAGTGAGCAGCATCGCCTAAAATTATAGCCTTATCCTTATAGTTGTATGGTTTTGCCTTGATATACACGAGCGAGCCCTTAGGGTTTGTTGTAAAGCATTTGGCAACGAGATCCTCGCCCATTAGCTCCAAAGCATCTGGGAAGTTTGCCTTGAAAAATGCCAAAAACTTGTTTGAATCATCACCAAGGGCTTCAAACGTAGCCTTGGGGGCAAACAATGTACTGGTGAACGAACCGTCAGGGTTGGCTAGAGCTATCAGCATGAATTGATGTCGGGGCCAAATATGCAAATGGTTCTTGTCCAGCTTGTCTGTAGGCGGCACAACTAATTCAAGATAGTAATGGTCAATGTACTCCTGACTGTAGTTCATGTTAGTTTTCCGCATTATCAATTGTCTTATTTTGGAATATGCGCCGTCGCAGCCCACAATCAAGTCCGCATGCGACTCAGTACCGTCGCTGAAAACAAGTTTACCTGTATCTAAATCAGCGTAGTCAAGTTTTTGGTTGAAACTCACTTTGATGCCGCGTGACTCGACTTCATCAAGTAACTGAGAGTTCAGCGCCGACCGGTTGATAGAATTGATAGCTTCGCCGTGGATACTGTACTTCTGGCTCTGCTGGTTACCTTGCTCGTCGTGAATCATGCGCCCGTACATGGGGATCAAGTTCTTCAGAACCCGTTGGCTCATATCATAGTTGATGGATTCTAGAGCACGAATGCCCCGGGAACTGACTGCTAAGTTGATTGACCGTAATGAAAACTCTTTGCTGAGCCTGAGATCACCTCTAGATTCATACAGTATAACTTCATGGCCCTTCTCTGAAAACGCCAAAGCGGCAACGCAGCCTACTAGACCTCCTCCGATAACTGCAATCATTTTGTGCCGTTGGAATATACCGTTGGTGAATATAGTCACACCACAGCTTTTGGGTGTCCCCAAAGTAGTAATCTCGGATCGAGCTTAGTCACCGCAATGTCGCAGTAATTTAGAGACCAGGCGATGCCGAGTGATAAATAAAAATACACACAAGGCTGGATATCATTCTGAGAAACATGGCACCTATTTTGCTGTAAACTTATTGGTTTTGAACGAATTCAAAGATTTTGAAATATGTATTATATGTCAGTGGTACATTCGGAAAGAGCTATTGTATGTAGTACTATAGTTAGGTTAGAAAGTCGCATTAAAGTATTTGATTTTGAATTTTGCTCTGATCTAGTTTTTGTAATGTTTATTTCCAATAAACTACTTCAAACCGTTCACTAGTATACACTAGGATATCACTAAAACCCACGCAGTTTCCAATAAAAAAGTGTGTTGTTTTGGAAATTCTTTGTAGTTATTACGGAAACATACTTTGTGAACACATTGACAAAAACTATCTGGATCGGTGCGTGTACACTTAGTTACGTTAGCTTTGCTGCAATTAATTCAACATGGAAGAACCATATTTCACCCCTGGGTCGCGATGTCTGGCATATCACGGTCCCTTGCTGTATGAAGCGCGTATACAGCGGGTGTACAACCCCATAACACGCAAGGTCGTCCAGAAAGTCGTACCTGCGAGCAGCGGAGCTGTCGAGGAAGTCGACGGCTCGGACGTGCCTGACGAGTATCGCGACAGCGTCTTGTATTATGTACATTATAAAGGATGGAAGTCTACGTGGGACGAATGGGTCATCAAGGAACGAGTGATGTTGTTTAACGAGGAGAATGTTCGCATGCAAAAAGAGCTGAAGCAAGAGGCTATGGAGTCCATGCGCAAGAAAAATGCAGCTGCAGCAGCTGCACCGGCAAATTTTGCCAACAATAATTCAACCAACGGTGGTAGTAATAGCGGATCTGGCAGCGGTGGTGGTACAAGTGGTTCTAGTACTGGTGCTGGTTCTGGTACCAATGCTCAAAAGACTGACACGAAAGATCCACACAGCCATAAACCGTCTAGTAAACGACGCGGTGGTGCAGGCGGTGGTGGTGAGGATTCTCACGAAGATACGAAATCTAAGCACGTATCTGGGACATCTTCTGACACTATAGTTGTGGAGGTTCCAGAAACTCTCAAATCCAAGCTGGTAGACGATTGGGAGTACATCACCAAGAACCATTCGCTAGTACCGCTACCGCGCACGCCTAACGTGGTAGATATTCTTCGGGAATACCGAGACTCCAAAACCAAACTTAGACAATCGTCTGCTGAGGCAGATATAACTGACGAAGTCATATCAGGATTGAAGCTCTATTTCGACAAAGCGCTGGGTAATATGCTACTGTACAGGTTTGAGCGCCAGCAGTACTTGGAGATTAGACGAAGCCATCCTGATCAGCCAATGAGTGAGCTCTACGGTGTTGAACATTTACTGCGCTTGTTTGTTTCATTACCAGGGCTGATTGCGCAAACCAACATGGACCCGCAGAGCTTATCACAACTGAAATTACGACTAGAAGATATGCTAAAATTCATTGCTACAAAGCAGGATTACTTTTTAGACGAGTACATGGATCCTGATATCAAGTATGAGACACTTGCCAGGGGCGGCGCCAGTGATATTTAAGCAAAACGGAGAAAAAGATAAAATAAAATCAAGCATTAATTTATATATACCGTTATGTAAAAACGTGTATGTAATCATAATTATCATATACTGTCCATAGATATTGGTGAACCCGGACTAGTAGATTCAACGTAATGGTAACCGAAGTAGCCGTCAGAGTCGATAGAAACCATTTTGTTTCTGCCAAGCACACTGACAGCCAAGAACTGTTTGTTGGAGAATATTGTCTTTGTGCAGGCACTCTGGTGGTCAACAAAGTATTCCCACGAGTCTGGAGTATCGTACCTGCTCAAACGCTGTCGGTACAGTTTCCATTGCTTTGTAGGTAACCATGTCAAGTCCTGGTCGGAAGACCGTCGCGGAGAAATCGATCTCGGTGACGGTGATAACGAGAGTTCTGAAGATGACGAACCTGGTGACTGCAGTCCTGTGTTTTGCGGTACGGCATCAACATCCCACAGTCGAATAGTTCCGTCACAGGACGAGGTTATTAGTTCGCTATCGTTTTCCCATTGAAGCCCTGTAATATTATCAGTATGTCCGTCAAGCTCGGCCAGGGGACCCGAGCTTCGTATATCCCATACTTTCACAGTAGTGCAGTCGTGGACTGCTGCCACTAAGTTATCATTAAACGCGTTCCATTTGACTAAATGAACACTGGTATCGTTCCCCTCGGGAGGGCTTAGTCCTTTACTATTAGTGCGTATATCCTTGATTGATATACCTCGTGATGACCCTAGGGCTATGACCCCGTTTCTGGGGCTCAGGTCGAAACAGTCTCCTTTAAATTTGCGTTTCATTACCGGGACGTCGCTTCGTACCGGGTCCCACAAAAACATATGACCGTCAAAAAGCGACATGATGCTTGATTCTCGACAGCACCGCCATTCAGACGTTGTGAGTGCCAAGTGCTTGATTCTTCGCGTGTACCCGCCAGACGTGTGTCGGTTGTGGTTGAACCGTTTGATAATCTCAGCAGGAACGGTCGAATGCAAGTCGGGCAAAAGAACTAGATGGATATATCCATCGTTGTGTCCGGTACAAAGCACATTGCCCTGTGATGCTAAAGCTGCGTCGGGATCAACCCAGGCAAGTGAGTGAATACCACCCAAAGATACCGTTTGGTGATGGGTGAGTATACTGTCGTGCAGCTCGTACACGAACAGATTACATTCTTCAGAACCACTGGCAACAGCTACCAAAGGCTGGGTCTTGTGAGTCGCTAATGACGACAAGTACTGATCTGAATCAGGTACACTCCAGTAAGCTGATTTCAACATTTCAATTCTCTTTCAAAAGATGATGATAAAAAGTAGAATTCTTTAGACAATATCTTTTTTTTCTGTCTAGCTTTCTTTCGTTATCTGTTGGAACAGTCTATTTATATCTCTTTAACTTTGGAGAAAAAAGCCTGATCCCCACTCTCCTTCCTTGAGAGTAACTGCGCAGCTACGGCTGTTCAGGGCGTCGTATAACTAGGCTTTTTTCTTCTGTTAGCCCACCAGCTGGAACACCTCTGGTTTTCTATTTTAAAGTTACCGACGCAGGTTCGCCACAAGGTCTCCAGGAAAGATATTAAGGTATATTAGGTGGATAAGAAACCTTGAATCTTTGCGAAAACAGAAACAAAATTTTTGCAGAGCGCGGTGTCACACGAAGCAAAACTTGAGAGTTTTAAATACTTTCCCAAAAACACAAACGTAGTGATATGTATTTATAAATGAAGAAAAAAAAGAAGAAGAAGAGGAAGAAGGGATTGGAATTCGTAAGTAAATTGGATAAGTGCTGGATTCTCCAGTAAGGGTCACGTTAGATGCATTTTGATAAATTGATTTGCACGACAATGGACCCGCCATCCCAATACAGAGTAAAGCCACATGCATGAAGTTTTGGCAGATGGCATGGGTACAAAGTACGTCAGTGCAGCATATATTTGCCGGTGGTTGATACCCCAGTACTGGATTGGGATACAGTAGAAGAGAATTAGGGTTTGAGAGTTCAGCCATCGATAAATAGCTTAAACATTTAAACTATGTCGATCGTTAACGTTATACGCGCTATATTTTTGGATCCGTAACCGAGGTACACTGTATACTACGTAGTTAGTTTAATTGAAACCACGCGTGTCGATCGATCCAGATCTACTATAGATATATCTAGCTACTAGGGTTTTTTTTTCATTTATTCTTAATTACACAGGTCAACTAGAGAGATCTGGTCCCAATATTCACGCGTTATCCACGCGCCTACCTACAGGCTTCTTGCTGGAAATAAGCTTATGCAGTTTACTTGTCATTACACTTAAGTCAGCTGCATGCGCTAATATATATATAAGATGTTCATGTATTAATTTGATTAAATTTTTGCATGAATCTAAGTGTTCTTTTATTAGTACATAGGGAAACCAAACCTTAGAGAGGTCGAATAACCTGACTTCAGTATTTTACTTGTTACTACATGTTACTACTTGCTACTACGTTATAAATAGTTTTTTTTTATTTTTTATTCATTTTATTTTATTAAAAACAATGTATTTTACATACGCATACAGAAAAACAAGGAAATTGGAAAAAAGAAATATCCGTCCATTTCTGAATGAATGGTAACATTAGAGAGAAAAATGACAATTAGATTTAAGCGGAAACAGGGTGGTTAACCTTTTCAGCGGAAGTGGTAGGAGCAACGATTGAAGAGTCATGCAATCCGATTTCCTCAGCGAGTTCATCAGCGTGGACGTTGCTAGTGAAGATAGCATCTGCTTCGAGGTCGGCGTGTTCCCTGATCTTGAACAAGACAGGGATGGCAACGACCATTGAGCCGGCCAACAAACCCCAGGTAGAGCCGAACATTTTGTGGAAAGCAGAGTTGTTGGCATCCATACGCCAGACAACGGCAGCACCAGCGGACTGGATACCCTTGTAGAAACCGACGTAGAGGGCCAACTTTCTTGAAGAGTTGGAAAGAGCACCCATAAGCCAGTAGCAGTAAGTTTGCCAGACGGCATCGTAGAATCCGTAGAACATGTACAAGAACATAGGTCCAATGTATCGTCCCTCCTTGTAGTCAATCAAATCAGCAGGATCCCTTTCGAGAGCAGCTTCTCGGGAAATGCTGAGGTACTCCTTCTCGAACTTGTAACCACCACCATAGATGGCCATCATCAAGACGAAAGCAACGGAGTGGAAAACGAAAGCACGAGTTCTTCGGCTTCCCCACTTGACATCTAAGCCCATACCCCAGGTAAGAGCGGCAAGAATTTGCATTAACCAGTACAAGAGACCGTTCAAAGATCTAGTTCTGACGTTGAAGTTGTACAAGTTGAAAGAACCCTGTTGATATGTGTAAAACCAGTTAGAGGACCAGAACATGGGGAACAAGAGAACAATCCAAGGCTCAACCTTGAAAAGCAAGAAAAGAGCCTTGATCTCTGACCAGGCAGTAGGATCCTTCTTGAAAACTACCTTGGTACCATCAGACTTGATGACCTTCTTGGGCTGGAGCAAACAGATACTCAAAAGAATACCGACGAACATGAGAACCAAGAAAGCGGCGTAAGTACCGTCAGAGACAGCCTTGGTGGAGTTGTCGGCAACGGTCTGAGCAAGAGGAACAATTGAACCAATGACGGCACCAACGTTGAAAATAGCCCAGAAAATGGAAATGTATCTACCCTTGGCGGTTTCAGTAGCGTAAGAAAGCATGATAGCACCCTGAGCGGACCACAAACAACCGGCACAGACACCTAAAAAGGCACCGGAAAAGATACAGAAACCAACATTGTGGGTATGGTTGAAACAAAGTAAAGCAGCAGAGTAAACAGCGTAACCAAGAGTACCGAAACAAAGAGTATACTTGGAACCAAAATAATTGTTAATAGAACCACCAAAGAAACCGAAAACGGCAAATGTACAGTTCAATGCGACGTTGGTGTTGGAAGCGACACCGTGGTATTCATCAGAAAGACCGGACCCACCCATACCAGAAAGGGCATCTTAAATATAATGTTAGATCATCATCATCAAATAAAATAATAATGGGTATGTATTTTACGTAGGGGCAAAGAGCCCCAAAACAACGAAAAAAAGAAAAAAAGAAAAACTCAAAAAATTCAAACTTACTGAACATCCCCGGACACAAGAAAAAGACAAAAGCCATGACAACTACCTGTACAAAGGCATCGTTGTAAGGTCTAAGTTGGAGGGGGCCAATACGAAGACCTGTGTTGTACCATCTCTTTGGCTCATCAACGATGGCATGGTCAGCTGAAAGAGCGTCCTCGTTGTGAGGCAACTTCTCGTCAGCCACTGGAACCTCAGACATTATATGAATGTTCTTTTCTTGATACTATCGCAAACAGATTACGAACTCTTGATTAGAAAAAGTTAAGAAAAGAGGTTGCGATTTTTGGGTTTTTCCAAGTAGGAGTTATCTGGGGAAAGGGTACTATATTTATACTTGGTTAGATCTATTAAAAAAAAAGTTTTGATTGGGAGATCATCTGGCTTATCTCGCAGGGTCAGAAAGCCTACTACCACCGTACTATGCTACTGCTACAGTAATCTATAGCCAATAAAGTCAAGCGGGGAAAGGCAAAAGAAAAAAAAATCAAAAAAAAAAGGAAAGCGACGTTACAGGAGTGTTTGGTGACAGCAGTTCCAGGAGTGCGCTATCAAAGTGTGTTGCCAGATCAAGCGAGATGTAACGGGGACGTTCTGGGTCAGATGGATTTTTCTATTACAGCCATTTTTCTTTTTCATTACTATAGTGGTGTCACCTGGAATTTGTGAGATGGGTGTGTGTGTAGTACATAAAAGTAAGAAACAAAACAAAAGATAGGTGCCATGTTACGCGTATGGGACGGGAGGGTATCAGAAAAAAAGAAAAACAAAAACTAATCACAATGTCACTAGAAGCAGCGCATTACAGGCACCAACTGTGTAGCTTTCTTGTTATGTTTATGCCATACATTGTAGGGTTGGTTCCAATGTAGCGTTGAGGTTGTTGGTGTGGTGGTGGTGTAGGATTGGAGGGCCATTATTACTATCTGATAGGCTGGGCCCGCAGGCAAAAGAACTCGCTTTGCGGGCCACAAAACAAAAAAAAAAAAAAAAACCAGCGCATCATCGCATGCCACGCTAGAGCTGGGCCTAGTACGGTTCTACTACGGTAGTGTAACCAGACTGCTGTTACCAATTAATTATTCGGTTTTACTGTGCGTATATGTGTGCAAATATGTGAGTGTATGAGAGAGGATAGCGGTACAGCTGTACGGTACGATACCACACAAAGCGCTAATGCCGGCTGGTCGAGCCGCTCATGTAACCCAGCGGACATCTTGATGTAACATTAGATCAGCGGCCTATCGCCAAATCTGGTATGCTTGGCTTCCACGATCGATCTCTGATAACTAGCGAGGTAGCGCGCGCTACACCACTTACTTAGTGGTGGTGTACCAGTAACATAACCAACCAACTGAACAGTGAGCACAGTAACATAGCTGATATAGCTGGTCATATGAGTTAATAGTGTGAGTTACAGTTTACTAGGTATCCAGTTACATGGATGAACCATCCAATTATTTTTCAAATTAGGGCCCCGCTTTTACGGTTGTAATTATAAAGGAGAAAATCTACTGGTAAACTTTGTTATTTCAACGTTATTTATTAAGCACATACAGACAGCAGTGGAACAAAAGAACAAGAACAAACAATGTACAAATTTCGACTGACCGGGTTTAGAAGAGCAAGGCGGTTAAAAAAGCCTATAATGCCTATAATGAACTAGACCCTTCAAGCTATCAATAAAATAAAAAGTACCCAATATAACTTAATATTATAAATTACACATTTGGGTTATATGCATGCCGATATCATGAAATCTAGATTACAATAGACTACTGGATAAGTTTTTAGGAGATAAATATTTTCTCTTCGGTATCCTGCGGTGAACTAGTTTGTAGTCTATCTATCTAATCTCTTGTAAACGCCACGCATATTCTGGCATTTACTACCAAGAATAAAAAAATATATTTGGCATTGTGAATGCAATTCGTATGTTGTTCATGCTGGTACATTGTTACTGTATGAAAAAATTCTTATCCTGCTGATAAATATTTTTTTTCTTCGCTCTATACATGGATCAGCTCTTCTTGTCCACGCGCATGAGAAGAGCTGGGCTCTACATGTGTCAAAAGCACCTAAGTTGCCTAATTTATATGCGACTGGACGAATCGGTTAATTCTGGTTGATAGGGCGCGCGGATCGATCGGTAACAAATAATTGGCCACTGATAACGGTTTTTTCACTGGCATCTTTCGGATAATTGCGTACCATCATCATCGCTCTATCCGATGTTAACGACCAGGATCTGCCCAGTGCGTGGTGGTGTTATTATAAATAATGATTATTTTTGACAATGATGATGGTACCTTAACGACGATGGATGCCGTGTAAAACAGAGTCGTAGTATACCTTTGTTGTTATCATTGTTACCTATTTTAATATATCATGTTTGCCGACTGGTTTATCTATATTCAAGTTTCGGAGCAGGTTGTCCCTGTTATTCCGACACTAGATAGACGCTAGCTGACTGGCTAACTAGCTTGGCTTGTTAAAACTTGCCGAATGCGAAAGAAAAAAAAAATTTATCCGTCGGTATACCAAAACAATAATGAGTGCATGCGTCTGGGTATACTGGATAAAATCCGAGCTTGTGTGTGCTACAGTAGTGAAATATAAGTCCATTTATTGTAGACTAGCAGCAGGCCGATAGCGGTCAGAACAAACACTACACAATATATTGTTGATCTACTACGGTAGTATAACGCTAGCTTTTACCCACTCATTTTTTATATTGGATCATGTCATGCATGAATCCGGATATTGATAGCGCTAGATTTCATCTCTATCTTCCAAAAAAAAAAAAGACACTTACTATAGAACCCGTATGGCGCGCGTATATCTGTGTGTGTGACGTCGGAATCTATATCAGTTTACGGTTTAGTGCCTGAATTCTGTTACCGTACCATTGAGATTAAATCTCTCTGTTGTTCGGTTGCATTCCTCATGCAAGCTATGTCACTGTCCATAGCAGCTAGATCAAAACTAGTCTGCGTTACCCGACATAATAACTGACCATGAGTAATCAAAGCTACCTATGTTGGATTCCATGGAAAGATTTTTTCTCTGCATACGATGCTAGTCTTTGATAATAACGCTTAGCTGTTCTTCATTAACGGTTGCATTGCATTAACCGGTACACACCTACACCCGGGTACACCACGATCTAACTACCTGTGCCAAAATACATTTCCTCTCACGCCCGCCCAAAGGCCAGTGAGTTTCAGTGGAGAGGGAGCTCCTTGCTTATCGCCGTGGGTTGTACGATAAGATGAACTAATACTGTAGACGTCCTCGACATCTGTTACGTTACCAGCTCGAACGTAGTACTAGAGTTATGTCTCTTTGATATGCACGCTAACACGCGACACTGGATTTCTACGTTACGTAAAACCTTTGACACCTCAGAATGTGCACTACCAGTGAATACTACCAGTACATTTTATCCGCACAGAATAGGCACTGGCTTCAAGTGGTTCTGATACCTGCTTCAGAGTGATATATTTTCCAATCGTTCCACCAGCTGGTAAAACTACTGCTAAGTTCATATCACCACAATACCCGAGCATGTAACGTTTCAGCGTTGTTAAGTTTCCAAACGTCGTGACCAATATGATATCTATTTGAATAGCAGACCTGACTAGTACCACTGTAAGATACCAACTTCCGTCGGCACCAATTGTGTTACCAATCACAATATGCAGCTTCTTGCTGACATGTTTGTGAGGTAAAATAACTCTTAGCTGATTTATCCAAAGACATTCGTTTGCGTAAGCAAACTTTTGAAAATTTTTATTCATCTTTGAGAGGAATGGTCTTTTGATTTTAAAGAAACATGTATCTTTGATACATGTTCAAGATACGTAAAGTTTTCAAGGTTTGTTGTGCGTTTCCAGAAAGGTCTTGCAAATATACCAATGATCCCATATATGACTCTAGTCATGAAGGTCAATTGATATAAACGGCATTATATCCATATTACAAATATAGGTAAACAATCTGTAGGATTTACAGAGCTGAACCCAGTGGTATCAGAGACCTTTTGTGACTGAGTGAAACTTATTTTGATGTAATTGCGTCTGATATGTTTAGTTGTTTGCAAAAAGTACCATTGATTCAACTAGATTCTGACCAAACATCAAAGAACTACCTCTGGTAAGAAAGAATAGTAAATGATGGTAACGGCCAGTATAAATTACTTATTCATGGAAATGTTTGAGGCCTATTGTTGGCATTTTGCAGAGCTCTCTTCATAAATGCGAAAACTTTGAGGGGCAACTATTCAAAGTTTTGAGCTAACAGTTTTTTCAGCTTCTTTACCAGTATCAGTGTCCAAGTTTTTATCATTGTTAATACTAGAGTCATTCATTCTATTTTCAAGAAGACGCCTGTCAAAAAAGGAATCATTTCATAGCAGCTATAATTTGATTCCTTTATAGACATTGTTGGTTTTAATAGCCATGTTGAAATTTAAATTTTGGGTAAACGGCAAAACTAGAAATACCAATACAAACCTACAACAGGTTCTGCAGCTATAGGTACTGCGGGCAAAGCAAAAACAGGCGTAGAGTCATCAGAGGCATCATCTTCAATGTCTTCGGTGTGCAACACAAACTGTGTTGTTATGTGTGTCACATTTTCGAAGACAATACAACGCAGTCAATATTGTTTCAGGATACGCATTTTCAATTACAATACAACACATACTGTGTTGTTATAGGATTTATCAAAATTTTCAAAGAGAGTGCAACATGAACTGTGTTATCACTGGAAGTATTACAGTTTCGAAGACAATACAACACAAACTGTGTTGCTATAGGATAAACCGAAATTTTATGACATTTAGACTTTTGAAGGTTTCCCATTCTCTTTTTTTTTTACATCTTTTGATTCTGGGACATCAAACAAGCGAAGACGAAACTTCCAAGCCATGGCCACTATTTAAGATTTCGTCAAGACTAATCCTGGGGAAGAAGAAGAACAACTACAAGATACTCATCACCAAGATTTCATCAAAGCAACCAGCACTACATCTTTAAAAGCAAATTCAGGACTTTATAAGACTACAATACTACTTTTTGGAACAAAAACGTCATATCTATTAACAGATTACACTTTGGACGCATCCTTTTTACCTCCTTGGGTACCTATTTTCAAAAAGAACGATAATATCAGTCCTAGTGCACTGACACCTACACCAAACCACCAAGCACCGTGGTACGCTTTGAGCAACAAATCAGGAGGTGCTGATATCTGGTTGGGTGTTATACTGGTGACAATAGCCGACCCTACCGACAAACTGATACTGACAGATAACTGGACAATCGTGTTGAACAGTCCTATAGCGGTTGAATGGTACTCGCCCGTCACGCTGTTCAGCGTGTGCATTGTGCCCACATTGTAAGTGAGATCAGCACCAACACACATCAACAGCATGGCAGGCATGGGCATGGCCCAGTACGAGATTTTCTCAGGAATGAGCGCCCATATTAAGGATGAACCTGTGAATGCGGCCATCCCTACTATCATTAGTATCCGGCCTGGAACTAAATGCAGAATCATGGCTATGATGATGTTCATAATTATTCCGCCGACGGTGATTGCCACGAAATATGCGGTTATCATTATTGGTTTGGCGTGCCAAATATTTTGGAAATATGATGCAGCATAGTAGATAGTGGTACCTTGGAAACTTGTCCACCCTAAGCATGCTACCAAAATACATAACCCGAACCCGGGAAATTTCCAGATCTCCATTGGCAGTAAAGGATGTTTTGCCCCGTAAGTTTCATACAAGAAGAACCCAGTTATTAGAATTACTCCAACAATCAGCAGCGCGATAATGTAAGGGGTTTTCCAACCCTTGGGTGCGGACTCAGCTCCAGTAAGTGCAAAAACAAATAACACTAGCCCGCTTATTATAATGAACATCCCCAAATAATCCATATTTTTCAGCTTGGTAACCATTTCACTTCGGCTTACTGATGGGTCATCTGGCACAACGAAATATACCGCTACGCCAGCGGCAAAATAAATTATAGCCATGAAGTAAAGCGTAGATCTCCATGAAAGGTACTGTAAGCATATACCTGCTGACAGAATACCTACCACGTAACCTATAGGTGACCCTGCGGCAAAAGAAGCCATCATACGGTTACGTCTAACGCCAGGATGGGGGTACAGTCTGCTCAGTATACCTACTGCAGCAGGCACAGATGCAGCTGAGATCATTCCCTGGATAGCTCTGAGAATACAAAATCCAACAAAAGATTTTGCAAACCCTGATCCAAGACTGAACAATGCGAATAAAATGTAACTAGCACAGAGGATATACGTTCTGCCAAATGCATCGGCAATACCACCCATAAATAAAAGAAAAGCGCCGTTGGAAAGAGCAAACGCTGATACAGACCAGGTCAAACTGCCAGTCTCCAGTCCAAAACTCCTACCCAAGTAAGGCATACAGTTCTGGAAAATGCCCGTGGTAGCACTACCAACGCATGTGCCCATAGCTGCAAGAACCGCTAGCGCAATCTCATGAGCAAGGTTTTTCAGCTCCTTTGGACGAGCATTGCAATCTACTTCAGGATCAGGCTCATCTAGGTTGTCAGACACTTGTTTGCTGGTGAACGGCTCCTTAGAATAGCTCGAATCATCGGGTTTGCCTTCAAACAAACCGTCGGTTTTTTCAACAGGTGTTTCGCTGTCGTAACTCTGAGACGGATCTTCACTGTCGCTTTTACTTGAAAGACCGTCACTCGGTTCTACGTTGTACAGTGACACTTTATTCTCCATGGTATACGCACAAGTATGTGAGGAATAGCTAAAGAGGGAAGTACCCAGGACATGGTATCATTTTATATAAACCAAAATGAGAGCAAATTTGAAACAACTCATGGTATTCTATCATGGTATTCTATCATGGTATTCTATCGTGGTTTTCTATACCTGTGGTATTCCATCGTGGTACTCCATCGTCATGGTAAACTATCAAAGATGCATATGCATATGATGGTACACTATCATTTTTAGGTTCGTGATAGGCATAGGACTATCTCAATAGAGAAACTCTCGATTAATAAAAGTACAGCTAATGCTGAGATCAATGAGCTATTCGCCTACACTGGTAACTGGTAACCACTTTAATCATAAGGGGCTAGCCGCTTCTCTGCCTAACCTTAAAATGAGGGGCCTCAGCGCACTTGTATTGCGATGCCTTATGCCAGTTCGCCAAACGTGTAAGATCTGGTAGCGCGCTCATACAAGGGTAATAAAGCTAGCTATGGCCTCATCAATGCACTGTTGAAAGTCTTCAAAGACTTTGGCTTTCTTTACTTTGTGAACTTTGTAAAGTAATGATATGACACTAAACATTGGAACCGCCTAAACGTCTAATGATCAATGTATTCTGCGTTATGAATTCATTGCAACCATCTGTGGTATTCTTTCTGTCGTAGGTTCATCTTATCAATATTTATACGTTGAGCTCGTTGCTTTATTCCATTGCTTGGTGTTTATCGTTTCTCTTCATGAGCTTGCCTGTTGCAAAGTTAGCATCTATGCAATCATACCAATTTCAGTGGATCATGAATGGTAAAGTCTTGAATTTATTACTGAATTGCCATTAAAGATTCAAAACCGTTTGAATGGAAAATATTTCTTATCTACATGTGATAGTATATTTACAATGATAACACACTAATTAGATCTTTTGTCTAGACGCGTCATTTTATACGCGTCGTCCCGATTAGGTAAAGTAATCGATTTTGTTAATTTTTCTTACTTTACTTTACTAGCCTCCCCCTTTGAACGCGTTTTTCTTAAACTTTTTTCTTGTCATTATCATAAATTATTATATCTTCTTCAATTATTAATTTTCCACACATTACAACAATTCCACAGCTACAATGTCACGACGACCTGGAAGTGATGGAGCTTTCCCTCCGAGTTCACCGCCACCTCCTTTGCGAGATGACGACGAAGATGAAGAAGATATCGTAGAAGAAGATATCCCCGATGACCTCGACCAGCTCGATGATTTGGCCGAAGAAGAAGAAGAAGGTGAAGGCGAGGATTTGTTTGATGAAAACATGACTCGGGATTACCGTGAAGGAGGAGAAAACGACGATTACGACTTGGAAGATGAGAATATAGATGATGCCGACTACGATAACCTGGACATGACGACCCGGCGACAAGTTGACGCAGCACTGAATCGAAGAGATAGACAAATACGAGCTCGAGATAGCCAGCAGCAGCGACGTGGATTAGCATACCTGGATAACATTGACGATGGCGAGGACGCATTTTTGGATGGCGCTTCTCTGCCCAATAGAAGACGGCGACGTAACCAGTACGACGAAGACCCCAGCCGGTACAATGGGGACGACGACGAAGAAGAAGATGACCCGATGACAGAAACTTTATCACTGGAAAGTCTCGCCGACGTCAAGGCAGCCTCAATTGCTGACTGGGTGACCCAGCCTGCCATCTACCGCACAATCTACCGAGAGTTCAAGAACTTCTTGCTGGAATACACCAACGATCAAGGTCAATCGGTGTACGGTGGTAGAATCAGAACATTAGGTGAGGTCAACAGTGAGTCCTTGGAAGTCGTGTTTTCCCATTTGGCCGAGATGAAGGCCACACTAGCATATTTCTTGGTCGTGGCGCCAGCTGAGATGCTCAAGATATTCGACGAGGTCGCCATGGAAGCTATTGAACTGCATTACCCAGAATACGCCCGTATACATCCCGACGTCCATGTTCGTATATCAGGTATCCCCACTTCTTTCAGCTTACGAGACCTGCGTGAACAGCACTTGGACTCGCTGATCAGAGTCACTGGTGTTGTCACAAGACGAACCGGTGTTTTCCCCCAGTTGAAGTATGTCAAGTTTGACTGTCCCAAGTGTGGTGCTATTCTTGGACCATACTTCCAGGACGCCAACACCGAAGTCAAGATCTCGTTCTGTCATTCGTGTCAGTCACGAGGTCCCTTTCTGCTCAACTCTGAGAAAACCGTGTACCGTAACTACCAGAAAATCACTCTGCAGGAGTCGCCCGGAAGTGTACCGGCCGGTCGGTTGCCCCGTCACAGAGATGTTATCTTACTCTGGGATCTCATAGATACAGCCAAACCCGGTGAAGAAGTGGATATCACTGGTATTTACAAAAACTCGTACGATGGAGGCTTGAATGCCAAGAGCGGGTTCCCAGTTTTTGCGACGGTCATTGAGGCCAACTTCATTCTTAAACGTGATGTTGACGCTATAGGTGAATTCAATCTCACCGAAGATGAGGAACGTCAGGTACGTGCAATGTCCCGCGATAGACGTATCATCGATAAGATCATTGCATCAATGGCACCGAGTATTTATGGTCACAAGGATATCAAGACGGCAATTGCATGTTCGCTGTTCGGCGGTGTATCCAAGAATATCAACAACAAGCATCAGATTCGTGGTGATATCAATGTGCTTCTACTAGGTGACCCTGGTACGGCCAAGTCGCAGTTACTGAAGTATGCCGAAAAAACCGCTAACCGTGCTGTGTTCGCTACCGGTCAGGGTGCATCCGCCGTAGGGCTGACTGCAAGCGTAAGACGCGACCCTATCACCAAAGAATGGACCCTGGAAGGCGGTGCGCTTGTGCTCGCAGATAAGGGCACATGTCTGATTGATGAGTTTGATAAAATGAATGACCAGGATCGTACGTCTATCCACGAAGCTATGGAACAGCAGTCTATTTCCATTTCCAAGGCTGGTATAGTGACAAGTTTACAAGCCCGGTGCTCTATCATTGCAGCGGCTAATCCTAACGGGGGCCGATACAACTCTACCATTCCATTCTCGCAGAACGTTGATTTGACTGAACCGATTTTGTCGCGTTTTGATGTCTTGTGTGTAGTGCGAGACACTGTTGATCCAGAAATCGACGAAAAATTAGCAAAATTCGTTACAGGAAGTCACACGAAGAACCATCCAGATGCTACAGAGGACGATCTTGAGATAGTTCGCGAGGAAGAGGAAGAAGACGAAAGCAATGACACGGATACGTTAGAACCAATTCCGCAAGAACTGCTTCGTAAATACATTTATTACGCGCGACACAAGATATCGCCAAGACTTCTGAACGCTGATGAAGATAAAATAGCTATGGTGTATGGTGACCTTCGTAGGGAATCCAAAGCGACTGGTTCGTTCCCTATCACTGTGCGACATTTGGAAAGTATTATCCGACTGAGTGAAAGTTTTGCTCGAATGAGGTTGAGTGATTTTGTCAACAAGTATGATATCGATAGGGCTATCCGGGTGGCCGTAAACTCATTTGTTGGTGCACAAAAGGTAAGTGTTCGAAGAAGCTTACGACGAAGTTTTATGAAATATACAATATAATAAAAAAGCCAGAGAAAAACAAACAAAGGAAGGAAATGTGTCATCATACTTTCACTCCATAAATTATTACTAATAATGTGTTAAATATATTACTAATTATATCAATCTAATTCCATGTCTCCTAGTATAGCTTCATCATACTGTCCTGAATCCGAGGAGTACGTAAGATCATATTCATCATCATTATTATCATCATCAATCGTTAGAGATTCTCGTCGTCGGTGGACAGTTTGCCCGTTCCCGGTATCGGAGATACCAGGCACGTACTCGCCTCCGAACGCGGTAGCACCACTACTATAATGTGGCCGTGTAGCTTTGATATGAAGATAAGCCACTCTTTTCCGTTTCTTATTGAAGAAAAACCACATCATTGACCATATCGTGCTTGGTTCTTCTTCCAGGTACGCTACCGGCGGACTATGACTATAAATATCGCAGTAATTCAAATCGATATTTTCGTCAAGACACTCCCATAGTCGAGGAGGTATGGTCATTCCTATACTTAGTATCAGGTTGTCGAATGTGTTAATAACAGTCTTCGAGTCAGGTTCACGCTTGAAATCCTCAGGCTTGAACGCGGAAAAATCATGATCCGGGTCTGAGGCATTTAAAATAGCGATCAGATAGGCAAAGGCCTTCCGTGAAGCCCGTTGATCCATAGGACCAAACGGCGAGGCAGGACCCTGTGGTAACGAAAACCTTCGACCGCGTATGAGCGGTGCATTGTAACTGCCTCCGCTGGTAGAGTATGCACCCAAACTGTATCCATTTGGCACACTAGCGTTAGGCGGAGAAAACGCGTATATCAATTGTGGTGGAGACGCCGACGAAGAAAATGTGACCCCGTTGCCGTTCTCGTTATTTTCTCTGATTATCCCCATAGCGCCTGGCAATGGTGCAGGAGTCCATGCCTCCAGCTGTTTGTCTATCGTCGCGTACAGTCTCTTATCTGTGCCGGTGGTCTTTGTTGTGAATATGTCTACACCGCCGGCTACCACGCTTTCGGCATTCGACTGCGACAAGCAGGCATTTATTTCTTCCAACTCGGGTATATCAATGAACTACATCATCATTTTTGTTAGTACTGTAATATGATTATTGACCATGTCTGCCATTAAATGATACCAACATCAATCTAGGTAAAATGACTGGGGGTGGATGCTGATAATGCTGGTGGTCTCCAACCAGAGATCAGAAACATTCTTCCCAGCCCCGGATCTTGATAACACACGTCGACGCGATAACAAACATAGCAGGATGGGAGAAATAGCAGATTGTTGACGTGTAGATACTCACCTTCATTGTACCAAGCCGTCAGTGATTGAGTGCTGAATTGTGACAAGCAGCAATTTTCGTGGGTTTTATTCTTGTTGTTGTTATTCAAATTAGCGTGTAAAAGATAGGGACACAATACTGGGTAGACAGCTGTATCGAGGTTTAATTATCAGGTAATAAGAGAGCTTCTGTATGGGTGTGTGGGCACGGCTGGTGATTACCCGGAAAGCAGCAGTAACAATAATACTATAACAAGCGCACATGGCCAGTAATTTCCACATGCCCATGCCCGATCACGATCGCGATTGGCCTCATTCCACAGACCCATTAATGTGTGTGTGTGTGTGTGTGTGTATAGGTACTTAAAGCTTATATACACGTACGTACGACGTATACCGTACGTACATTCTGGAAACGGGTATTATTATTTAGCTTTGAAGCTCAAGCACATGGTCAAACACAGATACTAAATGGATTCATCTTAATCTCGGTAAAATGGCCACAAGCGAGTATTCGGTGCCTGCATCTGCAAAGGGTAAGCTGAAGCTTAAAGGCGGTGTTATCAAGTCAACCAAAAAAAAGAATTCAAAGAAGAATTTCAAGAAGATCAAAAAGGCATTGGAAACACCCCCTGTAGAAGAATTAGAAGATACTAGAACAGAAGCAGAACGTAAATTCGAAGAACGCCAGCGTAAGAAATGGGAAGAACAGATAGAAAAACAAGGTGGTCCAAAATCGCATGCCGAAAGAATCAAAGAATATAACCAGTATTTGTCCCAATTGTCTGATCATCACGAAATGCCTAAAATAGGACCAGGTTAACTTTTATTTGTTTTTACTACCCTTTGTCTGGCATTTATTTATACCTGTGACGTATTTTTGATGTCAAAAAAAGATATAAGTTATATTATTAATATTATTTATTCTAAAGAAAATATTCTGCTATTGGTCGTTTCATTGGTACGACTTGCCCGTTTGCACCATCTGGATCTTTTGCTTGGAAAATTGTATAATGGCGTTCCAAATCATCGTCAATCTTTAGCACTGCTGCAACATTGCCACATCTGTAACAGTAGTTAGGTGCAGACCATACAGTCACTAGTGAATTATCAAACATTTCTTTGAACCCTTCCAGTACTAGTTGATGTGCTCTTGCTATCAGAGTTGTATTATTGATACGATTGAATTCGTGTACTGGATGTGGTCCAAATAAATATCCAGCACCTCTTGGAGACACCCCCCAAGAGTTGATAGTCGGTGGAGAGAAATTCCCATCTGCTGATAATGTTGTCAGGATACCTCCAGAGTTGCCGCCGCCGCTACCTCTGCCATTAAATGTATAGTCGTGGTCACTTGACTCATCCTTTTTATATTCATTAGATCCATCATTGTCGTTATCGTCATCTGGGTACATGTTTTCGTTATAGTTTCCAGTACTTTTCCCGTGTTGTCCGTTATTACTTTCATCATTGTAATGGTTGTCAGCGCCGCCTTCACCCGTTTCATCAGAAGAGTTGCTGTTGTTGAACACGAAATCCAGGTTTGATTCAGCCGAATCATCAGGATCCGACCATAACAAGTCGCACATTGGACCGTCATGAGGAACTTCCTGCTTCCTATCTATAAGCCTGATTTGATTGAGGTTTTGGATAGCTGGTGATAATCCTCCATGGACACAAAATATACCGCCAGGCCCACCAACTAATGCAGATAAGGATAAATAATCAAAAACACCACAACAGAGTTTCCATACAGATACGCTACCATACTTGCGCATGCATTCGTCGTAAAACCCATAGGCTGTGGTTATTTGTCGCGACTCGTGGTTGCCGCGTATCAAAGTAATTCTATCAGGGTACCGAATTTTCAAACATAGCAGTAACAAGAACGATTCTAGCGAATAGAACCCTCTGTCGACAAAATCGCCCAAAAACAAATAGTTCGTGAAGGGACATTCGCCTCCTACCTCGAATAATGTGAGTAGATCATGGAACTGGCCGTGGATATCGCCGCATATTGTGACGGGAGTATGCACTAATTGAACATTACTTTCTTCTACCAAAAGTTCCCGCGCCTTGCCACACAGTTGTTCAACAACTGACTCTGGTACGTGTCGTACAGCCCTTAAGTGCTCGATTGTCTCATCTACAAGACTCGGCATGGCTGTGGAAGGTTCCTTTTTTTGCAAAAATAAAAACGAAAATGAAAAGAACGGGGAGAATTAGTAATTGGTGAGGGAAAGGGAGAAAATGTATATATATATACAAACCCAGCACTCAGGCTGTTAAGCGGGGCAAAACCTCTTTTGTTTTGAGAAAAAAAAACCTCCGTGTGGGGTAAAAAAGACAAACCGTGAACAGTCCAAAGATGCTTGATGATGGTATCCGTGTTTACAGAATGGGTATCTATTTGTTCTTCTTCATGTAATGTGAAATTTTGTCAGTATATGGAGTTTAGATGGGTGGGCGATCGTGTTTCGCGTTTTCAAATCATGGTCAAATCGATCAATATTGACTAGTTTTTGGTTGTACACCACCACCAGGGCCATCGCAGCACCACTTTAACTCCAGTCAAGCTCGTAGCCGTGAGTTAGAATTTTGACTAAGCCTAATACCAAATTTTGGTATGAATCAAGCTCTGCGACTGGGATTATTTAACTCGATTTCTTCTTTGCCAAAATTGGTGGTGGAACCTACTAACTCGATCTATAAATGACTAGAATCTTGAATAATAGGAATGGCTCCAAGCCACAGGACTTTTTTTAAACTTGGAACTGTACCAAGTTTAATATGAATATGTACAATTATCAAGTGCGTAATTGAATTACATTTTATAGACCAAATATTAAGAGACCGTATCAGTATTTTGAACCCTCTAACTGCCATACATGAGGGTCATCATCAGCTCTAGCCTTTTATCTTGACTCACATGATTCATCTCGATGTCTGAGTGAAGATCTGGAGAGATCCTTTTTGTAGATATCATCATATAGCTGATGAGCACAGCCGTTGTGGCGACTGGTATCTACATCATTACATCATGGTTACGGCGGATACATTTATGTTAATCAAATTGTGCTTGCCGCCCAGGCCACATGAAAAACAAAAAAAAAAAAGCGGCTGAGCAAGTTTCAGGGGTAACAAAAAAATCATGGCTACTAGTATGAAGCTTCGATCCATGGAAGCTTCCAATTGTTCAGCACTAGCAAACGTACGCGCTGGCCAGTGCCATGTTTTGCATAATAGTCAGGAACAGGGTGCTATTAATATATGGTATGTACCCACGCTTTGGTGGGAACAAATGTAGTATCTGCATGGCAAATCTCACTCATTGTTCCTCATGCATGATCATATTGTGCGCTTAAATTTTTCCCAGTACTGTACGTATCAGAATACATCTATATGCGTCCATTTTCTGGCGGTGGGTCCTGGCATGGAACAGAAAAAGTTATGAAAAAGTTACAGTCAGCTGCCTCGTCGCCTTGACTGAAGAAGAAAACAAAAAAAAAAAAAGAGTTTCTCAACTTGAATCACATATTTTCAGAGCCAAATTGCGGTGGTTTCTAGAAAAACCTTGTCTGTACTTAGAGGTAGATTCTTTCCTTGCTATTTTAAGTGGGGCTAGGGCGGCTCTTCTATGACATATGTATGGCGGGTGCTATATAGCTTTAAATTTACTCAGGCGGGAACCTCCATTATAGTATGCACGCTCTACAATAGTCGCCCTCGTGTGAAGAATTTTCCCTTCCAGTGCACTGTGGTACTAGGTTTTCCTTAGTCACAATACTCCCTCTACCGTTGGCTTTATTGCAATAGGCTGTGCGCCCTGAAGTTCTTTGCTAGCTGATCCCTTTGCCCCTCATAGTACTGCTGTTTGGTATGTACTTGCTTGGTCGATTCTGATTTCGACAGTAATGTACTGCTGTGTGTCTCAAAGCGAATGACACAGCTATCTAACACCTACATAGAACTAATTTTATCAAACAGTATGCATTTCACAAAAAATATTTCCCTACAGAGTTGAGATAAATATGTAATTTTATTACGTTGAATCGCTTATTAGGCGGAAAAATATTCACGTTTATTTTTTTTGTAGCCACTGTGCATGTATAAGTACTATCCTAGTAGTATTAGTATGTAGGTATTTTGTTTTGTTGTTCTGCTGTTTGTTATACGGTTCTGGCTGGGTCACGGCGCGCGCAAGGATCTGCCCTTTGATCATCGATGTCATCATAAAAAACACACACACACAACAACAACTATTTTTTCTTGAGATATATCTAACCCAGAATTCCCAAATCTTTTTTTTATCGCTTGTTACTACTTCCTTCGCTTTTAAGCTGTTTCCCCAGTCTCTTATACTTGTTGATTTCTTGATTGCTAGTACATTGGACAGTGGTATAGAGGAACCTGTTTACAGTTGAACTAACTCGGTCAAATTACAAAGTCTTATTTACCTTTACCTGGCGCAGTGACTAGGGGGTGGCTTGCTATTGTTTCAAGCGCTTTGTTTTTGTTCCGTTGTGGAATTTTTACTCTCTAGACTCACAAGGATTATTGTTACTACCAGTATAGTGTGAATCCTGTTGAAATCTGTCAAGCTATTTAATTTACATTACTTGGTGTTTCATTCTTGGGTCGAAATTTGTCATCATTTGTCTTTTTTTCTTATTTTGACTTTTATTTTTTTTTTTATTTTGAAGAATTGATTTTGGACGCGTGATTTATCAGTGAAAATCTATTGAACAATGGCTAGTAGTGACGATAGCAGTACTTCATCTGGGTCGTCCGTTGGTACCACCGTTGTCTTCAACGTTGTGGTCTTTTTGATTTTTGTTTCGCTTTTCTTGATTCTGAGATCGCGTCAAAAGACCATTTACCAGAAAAAAATGGAATCTAGTACTGTTGCTGACTATGCTAGACCTAAACCACTTCCAGCTGGTCCCTTTGCCTGGGTCAAGGACTTGACCTCACGACCCGATTCTGAAGTTTTGGGCGAAGTTGGTCTTGATGGTTACTTCTTTTTGAGATACCTTCGTTTCGTATTCTGTACTTGTCTTGTTGGTGTTGTCGTGCTTTTCCCCATCTTGCTTGCTGTCAATGCCACAGGCGGTGGTTCACCACAAGGTGTCAAGCAGACTTCTTTTGATATCTTGTCTTTCTCAAACGTTAAGAACCCTAACAGATATTATGCCCATGTTTTCCTTTCCTGGATCTTTTTTGGGTATGTTTTGTTTGCTCTTTACCGCGAACTTCAGTATTATGTCAGTGTCAGACAAGCTGTTCTGACTTCTCCATTGTACTCTCACTTGGTTTCAAGCAGAACTATTTTGTTGACAACTGTTCCTGACGATTACCTCAATGTGGAAAGTCTTAAGGCCAACTTTGATGGTGTCAAGAATGTGGTTATCAACAGAAACTACAAGAAGCTGGCTAAAAAGGTTTCAGAACGTTCCAAACTCGCCAGTAAACTAGAAGGAGCTGTTAATGGTTATATCACTAAAACCGTCAAGAATAAATTGAAGGCTGAAAAGAAGAACAAAACTGTGGGTGACGGTAGTATTGAAAACTATTTGCCCAAAAAGAGACCTTCTCATAGACTTAAGCCTATCATTGGCGAGAAAGTCGATACTATTGAATATGCCGGTGAGCATATCCAAGAATTGAACGCTGAAATCACTGATGCTCAAGAAAACCCTGATTCTGCACCTGCTCTTAACTCGGCCTTTATCACTTTTTATACTCAGGAACAAGCTGAAATTGCTTACCAAGTATTGGCTCATCATCAGGCTCTTCATATGGCTCCTCGATATATCGGTATCAAACCTGCCGAGATCGTCTGGAGTAACTTGAGACTGCTTTGGTGGGAAAGACTAATCAGACAGGTTGCTGCTGTTGCAGCTATTGTTGCTTTGGTGATTTTCTGGGCTATTCCTGTTGCCTTTGTTGGTGCTCTTTCTAATTTGTACTATTTGACAAACAAGTTACCCTGGTTAAGATTTATTTTACATGTGCCTAAGGTTCTTCAAGGTTTGATTTCTGGGTTGCTTCCTACTGTTTTGTTGGCTGTTCTTATGATGCTTTTGCCTATCTTCATTAGAAAGATGGGTCAATTGGCTGGTGCTCCTTCACAAACTGCTATCGAATATTTCACTCAGAATGCATACTTTGTGTTCCAGGTTATCCATGTTTTCTTGCTTACCACTATAACATCTGGTGCTACTGCTGTAGTTACTCAGATTATTCAAGAGCCAACCTCAGCTATGGGTCTTTTGGCTACTAATTTGCCCAAAGCCTCAAATTTTTATATTTCTTATTTCTTGCTGCTAGGGTTCACGTCTTGTGGTGGTATGTTGCTTCAAGTAACTGCTTTGGTTTTGTACCATGTCTTGGGATTCTTGCTTGACAAGACTCCAAGAAAGAAGTGGTCACGGTCTAATCTTCTCGGTGGTGTTGGCTGGGGTACCGTTTTCCCAGTATACACTAACATGGCAGTTATCGCAATCACTTATGCAATCATTTCACCTTTGATTTTGGGATTTGCTGCTGTCACATTTGGATTAATTTATTTTGCTTACTTGTACAACTTCATTTTCAACATCGGTACTACCAACAGCGGCGGTATTTTCTACTGCCGTGCTATTTATCAAACTTTTACCGGTCTGTACATTGGTGAAGTTTGTTTGCTTGGTTTGTTTGTTGTTGCCAAATCGTGGGGTCCAGTTGCACTTGAAGCTATTATGATTGGTATCACTGCTTTTGTTCAAGTATCATTACAATCTGCTTTCGTTCCTATGCAACACAGTTTGCCACGAAGCTTAATGAGACATTCTAGCGGTAAGGCTGAGAAGTCTGCTTTTGTTGTCGAGGAGGTCGATGATAAGACCGGTCAAAATGATAATCCCTTTGAAAGTAATGTTTCAGGTAACAGTCATGTCGACGGACCTAACACTGAGGCAGGATATGGCGCTGCTGTTACCACTAGTGCGGCTAGTACCCATGCTATCAATGGTAGTGATGAGCAACAACAGCATCACCACAAACATGGTATTGTATCTGGAGGTTTCTGGAAACGATACTTCCGACCAGACTTATTCTTGACTCCAGAGGCTATTCAAAGAGAATTGTTAACACATGATAGTTTTATGACCCCGCCTCCACTTCCAACAGAGGAACAAGAACGGTCAGCTTACTTCAACCCAGCTCTCAACGATGAGAACCCTGTGGTGTGGTTTGCTCGTGATCCATACGGACTATCTACTACTCAAGCTGAGGAATTACGACACCATGACGTTGCTGCTAGCGATAGCGGTACCTGGTATGACGTCAATGAAGAGAAACACAAGGCCAGTATCGCCTGGGGTGATGTCTCTCAAATTCCTATCTGGGAGCCTGCTCCAATGATGTAAAATGCCCTTTTCTCTTTTCGATGGGTCATATCTGTGTGTGGATAGAGGTTTATGTCACAATACCGGCCCATCTTTTTGTAACGACCGCAGAATTATTCTATTTCTTTTTTATCTTATTTTACATAATAATATTAATAATCTATTATAATCTATTATAATCATAAAACTGGCATTCTGTAGTGGATTTTATCAGTGAATTTTGCTTTTATTATCCAGTAATTATGGCTTGTACTAATGATCCATTGTTTCTCATAATGGGGCTGTACATCTGTATGTGTGTGTGTGCCAGCTGGCAGTGCTAAGTACTATATTACGTAGCTTAAACATAAGGGGTTTGATAAATCACATTTTATTACGATCGGGCTCTCTCTCCCTAGAAACTTTTCTTCGATCCATTCACCACACAAATTAAATTTCTTTCCATTCGAACGTTTTTTTTTTATTATAGTTTTCCACCGCGGTGATTCCTTTTTCTTTTCTTGATTTTACTATTGAATGAACTGTGTGACAATCAAAAGACTCCGTCTTATTCAGCGTCATTTTTTTTCTTCTTCAATTTCCAATTCAACTCTTTTTTCTGAAAACATGTCTACTTCTGCTTACGGTTTGAGAAAGATTGGTGCTGCCAACACTTTGGAGCACAAGGTCTACATTGAGAAAGATGGTAAGCCCATTTCTGCTTTCCACGACATTCCCTTGTACGCCAATGCCGAGAAGACCATCTTGAACATGGTTGTTGAGATCCCCAGATGGACCAACGCCAAAATGGAAATCAGCAAGGAACTTCCTCTTAACCCCATTGTGCAGGACACCAAGAAGGGTAAGCTCAGATTTGTCCGCAACTGTTTCCCTCACAAGGGTTACATCCACAACTATGGTGCTTTCCCCCAGACCTGGGAAGACCCCAATGTCACTCACCCTGAGACCAAGGCCGTCGGTGACAACGATCCATTGGACGTTTGCGAGATTGGTGAAGCTGTCGGATACACCGGTCAGGTCAAGCAAGTCAAGGTTCTCGGTGTTTTCGCTTTGCTCGATGAAGGTGAGACTGACTGGAAGATCATGGTCATTGATGTTAAGGACCCTCGTGCTTCTCTTGTCAATGACGTTGAGGACGTTGAGCGATTGTTCCCTGGTTTGCTCAGAGCTACCAACGAATGGTTCCGTATCTACAAGTTCCCCGATGGAAAGCCCGAGAACCAGTTCGCCTTCAGCGGTGAGTGCAAGAACAAGAAGTACGCCGAGGATGTTATCAGTGAGTGCAATGCCGCTTGGGAGAAGTTGATTGCTGGTAAATCTGACCCTAAGAAGATTGACCTTACCAATGTCACCTTGAAGAACACTGCTACTTGTGTCGAAGCTTCTACCCTGGATATCCCCGCCGGTGACGACTTGCCACCAGCTCCTATTGACTCTTCCATTGACAAGTGGTTCTTCATCTCAGGTGCCTCTGTCTAAACTGGACATTGAATTGGATTGTGTTCAAAGGAAAACCACCACAACAAAAAATGAAAAATGTTGATATTAGTTTTAGGTATTTTACATTACACATTACAACGTATAACCTTTTGGGTATAGTAAATTCTATTTGTACAGTACATTAGTTTGAATCTTCACTTCGTTATTATTTCCAAGCGGATTTGGCTCGTTTGACGAACCGTTCGATCTTTGCCAGATCTTTGACTCCATTAGTTTCCACTCCGCCGCTGACGTCGACGCCATACACTCCCTCGACTTTTAACGCTTGGACAACATTTTCTTCGGTAATGCCACCGGCCAGTATGAACCTAGCACCAACCTTGACCTGACCTTCTATAGCACTCCAGTCAACAAGCTTGCCCTCGCCGCCAAGCTCGCCATCTAGTAAGCTCATGTGGTGGTATCCTGGAACAGAGCTGTTATAGAAATCACATGTACCAGGCGTGAATCGTTTAATAACTGGTACCGGTATCATCGAAGTCCACTCCAAGGGTTCTGAGCCGTGCATCTGTACAAGGTCGAGCTGAAGTAACTGTGTCAGCTCCAAGATTGTCTCCAAGGACTGGTTCCGGAATACGCCGACCAGCAGTGGTCTAACAGACCGTGTTCGTGAATGAGTGGTTTTGAAATTGACATCAAAAACAGAATCTCCTTGGTGCAATAACTTCCTAGACGGCCTTGATAATGAATCACCTTGGTGTTTGTTTGTTCTATCACATGAATGTACAGCTTGAGATATTTCTAACGCATTTTTAAGCTCAACTGTTCGCTTCCGGTTCGGGACTAATATCATCCCAATCATGTCAGCACCGCTCTTAATAGCGGTCATTGCAGCCTCCGCCGTCTGTATGCCACATATCTTCACTAGTGGGCTCTGTGGCCGGTGTACCAGCGACTCAAGCATTGACCGTTTTTGCAACGGGATCTTGTCAAAAGTGTCAACAAGAATTCCTGATCCTGGTTTGATCTCGAAATTCCCCTCGGAAGAGCCGACCCTGCTCAAATGCAAATTAAGAGAGCTAATCTGATTTGGATCCATATTTACTGTGACATCGTCATAAGTCAAAACCACATCTGGTTGTGGATTCAACTCCAGTGCTAGCTTAATATCTTGTGGAGATTCAATTTCTACTACTCGAGAAAGTCCCAACATACCACACCGTGCATAAGCACTGCGGATTTGGTCGCCATACGCGCCAGAATCTTTCAGCCTTGATGACAGAAATATGATACCGTCAGCTCCGGCCATTCCGGCTTCAATTTCTTCTCCCAAAATGTGTTCGATAATATTCTGCTCTTCTCCGCCGTACTTCCACAACAGAACTGGGCGTTCAACTACTTTACTCACCGTTATTCGGCCAGCCATATTCTGTTGTAGTATCCCTGTAGCACATATAACCACTTTTGCGCCCGACCGGCAAAACTGTAGAAAGTCGTCTGGGTCTGTGTGGGAATGTGTTAGTTCTCCGGCAATGAACGGATCATTTTCGGTAGAATTTCTCACTGTATCCAGCAGCTTGAGCTGGTGACTTATAGGGTACCGTATTTGGCTGCAAAAGTAGCGAAGGGTGTTTTCGTCATCAATACTCATGAGAACCTGTTTCTAACTGTGTTTGTAGCTATCTAGCAAAAAAAATGGTGGGTCAAAACTTGCGAAAAGCAAAGCACTAATGCTTTGTATACCGTTAAACAACTACCACCTATAAGTCAAGGTCAAAGATGCAAATCTAGTAAAATACTGTAGATCGTTGTGAGTTATATTTTTATTACGTGAGCGCACACTGATTTACGAGATTGCGCAACCCCAAGGTTACTCAGAAAAAAAAATCTAGACTCTTAGCTCGTTTGTTCGTTCGTCGTTCGTTTAAAATTTGTTTCCGCTCGACAAGCTGGTTGGTCATCAGTCTTGAGTCATTAAGAAAAATACTCGACACCTACCCTCGGTCTCTTACTAAGGTTAATATTACCATACATGCATTTGCATGCACAAACGAATACACCCACACCCACACACAAAAAACATAGTGCGGCTGAATGCCAAATTTACTACTAGGGACACCATCGAGCCCGATCTCACAATGTTTTATAGCCTAGCTTCATAGTAGTAATTCACAGTTGGAGACTGATCGAATTTAAAATATTCAAGGACATAAACAACCCTCTCGTCGCGAGAAAAAAACAGTTGAGATCCACTCCTGCTAACTGCTGTGTTTCTCTCATAAAATAATTGGATGCCATGAGCCAACCCTCTGGACGTTTTGTACGGCCTGATGATATTACTTGGTACGTTAATATTACCCTCTTCTCTCTTTTTTCATTAGCTGTTGGTCCTACCAATTCTGTTATTGAAGTTTTTCGTCTAACCAAGTTTTCTAGGACATACGAGTCTGCATACAATATCTTATCAGATCAGACATCAACAATAAGTAAACAGACTCTGTCTGGGCTTAGGTCGTTCTTGGTACAGTCAATTCCAGTATTTGTTGAATGCTACAAGCAACTGCCTTCGACAAATGCGGAATCAAAAAGGGCATTTGAGAACCCCAATACAATAGTAGCCAAAGATACTCAGATCAAATCTATATCACAACAAACTTTGGAAAGTGCAAAGCTGCTGAGTGATGTTCTTCAGCTGAATGAAATAGACGCGTTGCGAATAGTACTGAGGTTTGAAAAGCATGGATTACAAAATGATGAAAGACAGTTTGAGTATTACGCTCGACATTATTTTGTCGAAAGCCGGTACTTGGTTAAAACTTTACAAATGATCTTCAAGTATCAAGGCCAGTTGGATGTAGGCTTGTCAGAGCACGAGAGCGGGTCGTCAGGTGCAAGGAAGCGAAGCAAAGATGCTGTAATAGATTTATGTCGATCGTTGTCAGCAGAAATATTGATTCACAATGATGATTTCTTAGCGGGGCTTATCAAAAACATCAAACAGACCTTCCCACTAGATGTACAGGATACAAGAGTAGAAGACGGAAGCACAGATTACCTGTCGTGGTTAATAGTCAAGGAAACTTCTTTACGACAATTGGAATTACTGGATCTTTTGTTAACAATTTTAACATCAATTCCTGTTAAATCTAATCACTTTGTACAATGGATGACAGTTTTTGCTGACTCGGATTTATTTTCGACTGCTCGGCTTGCTATGGATGGTACCCACCGGTCAGCATTGGTTTCGTTATGCAATTTTATAACTTTGGCGTTCATTGATCTGGAACAAGATTTTGAGGATGACAATGATGATGTAAACCAAGACCCTTACTGGAATATACCTATTGCATTTACAGCAGTTCATGATAGGATTGTGCTGATATCTGAGTACCCCAACACCAGCCCGATAGTGTTTGCTTGGTCATTGATTTTACAGAATCTCGGTACAAAAATTTTTTCTAATATCTCAAGCCCACGATACGATTTTGTTCTTTTCAATGTCTTGAATCAAAGTAAAACCAGCCTTAGCGATGATGACCGAATAACCTTAGCTGAAGATTTGGGCGACTATGCTGCATTATTAGCTGAAAAAGCAGCCAAAGACGGATTGTTTACTCAGCTGCGCGAACTTAATAGTCAATTCCCGTTGAGGCGGATTGACGCTACCATAAAAGCAACTCTGATACGTGAAAGTATTCCGTTTTTGAGTATCAACGATGAACTTGCTAGAATTTTGTATGATACCATATCCCCATACCCTGATCTTTGTCGCGTGTTTTTTTCTGACGCAATGATCAAACGGTCGGTATCATTACCGTTATACAAGTTTCCTCTGATTACTAATCCAGGCCTGATAATGAACGCATGTTTAAGACATTCTGAATTTGCTGCCACCGATATGCTAGCCAATTTGGACACTTTCATGTACGAAATTCCTGACTCGTTCAAGCAATATAATCTTGACTTTGATGTCAAGCCACCAACAATAACACTTACTGATGATCTGACTATATTTCAAGGGCGTGAATCTGATAACCAAGGTGGAATAGTGCTGCCCAAGGGCACAGTTGGTGAAGTTCTACCCAACATAAAAGACAGTGTGGTAGTCATTTGGCAGATTGAGTATGATGGGTGGGGTTTACTTGGTAGACTACTGGAGGATTCTTTCAATAATAGAACTTGGACCTCCACCATTGAGAATATTTATCTTTTACTTACTGACACCGCAAAGTTCTGTGATGATGAAGAGACTGTAAATATTTTACTAGGGCATTTGTCAATTGCTTTACAGCGTTCAGATTCAATTGAGTTGATTGTAAATCAATATGAATCATCGCTATTCTCGCAGAATTTACAAGCATATGTGTCTATATCCAAGTTTCTGGCCAGCCTAGTTGATGTTATCCCTCATAGAGTATGGGGGTATCTTGGCCGGAGTCGGTTCTTGGAACATAACGGTAAAGGAGGTTTAATTTCATCAATGCTGGGAACTTCGGAGCTATCTGGAGATCGATATGATTTCACAATAGCACTTATAGATCTTACCGATGCCTTGGTTAACAATATGCTAAAACTGACATTTGGTGAAATTGTCGGGTCGCAGGGGTTCCGTATTGATGTTCTGAAAAAGCTTATTAGAGCGCTTGTGGATATTTTTGAAAGCTATTCTTACTGGCGGTATGATCTGTTAGAGCAACGGTTAGAAGTCGGTCAAAAATTAATCGAACTTTTCTCTAAAGTGATTTTTGCTGCCTTCAGTGTTGAAGGGTCTGTTGAGAATCCAAATTCTGATGTTATGCCTGGTCTGGTGCCATGCGCTGAGATACTGTGCAAGGCATTTTTGAAACCCTCGGAATCATCAGTAAGGACGCTTCAATCGATGTTACAGTCCATTAAATCAGCTGGAACATCTCGTGGTCCTCTCGACTCTGGAACTAAATACATGAAATTTTGTGATCTTGAGTTTGTAAGATCTTGTTTGAAATTTGCTACCCTGCTAACTAAAGTTCGTTCGATACAAAATCAAGAGGCTTCATTGTTGGAGAGGAGATTATATCGGCTAAGTCCCGAATTAGTTACAATCTATATGATGAATGATAGCTTACACTATGAGGTTCTTCAAGTTCTTGAAGCTATAGTGTCTGCACGCTGGGAGGGTAAGCAACCATCCTTGTTGGCGCATCTGGGAACCCAAAGTGCACGTATCCTTATTTCAGAGCTGCACGAGACTATTTTGAACAGGTTAGAGCTGGATAAGTCTATCATTAAGGCGTGTGATTTTTTCTCGGCAGTTGTCAATTCCGAACAAGAGGGATTATCTATCTTATTTATTACCGGCGAAGATACTCGTCGTAATGCCAGTACCAAAGTTGAAGCTGATCAGTCTCTTCTGAGTGCTCTTGAAGACCGTATAATGCGGATATCTCAGGGGAAGAGTGATAATTCTCAAGACAATGGGAACAAATTAACTCCAAGGGTTGCTGATAAGCTTTTAGAAGCAATCTCGTTCGCTCATAGTTCTACCTTGAAGCAAAATGTTATCGATGGCAATAGTGGATTTTGCGAAGCCCTGGTGGAACTTATCGAAGAAGCCGGTGTAGCTAAGGGTCTTTCTGCACGATTTGATGATCATCATGCATATCTTAACTCTATGATATCCCGAGTGTTACGCATTTTAGCCATTCAGTTATTCAAGTACCCTAAAAGTAAGGGCAGCGAACACTTTATGAAAGTTTTGATGAAAAAGAATGAGAATGGTGAGTCTCTGCTCGTGAGGTACACCTCGGAGTTTTTACAAATTGGTGGGTTCCGTCCTTCGTTGCATGTACATTTAAAACGCAATTTTCAAAGCAAGTGGGGGGTTGATATCAGCTGGTTCACCCGAACTGATGGGTTGGAATTAAAAGAATACGGTAGAGGTTACTTGTATGATATTGATTATATGGATGAAGTTCTTGGTAGCAAGTTTTCCAAAAATGCAGAATTCTGGGAAACGGGTTATCGTGAAAACGTTGCGCAGGCCAATATCAACTTATCGTACACAAGGTCTCAAATGTTACTGGTCAAAAGTTGGTGCTCCGTTTTGACATCACTAACTCTCAATATCTCCCGCAAAGTTAATGTTCAAATGGTTTCAGAGTTGAAGATGTTGCCCGAGCAAATTATTGGTATGTCTACTCTGGATGAATTCAGCACTGATGTTTCCAACGAAGTTAGCTATCATCGACTGGAAGTGGTATTTTTCTTACTCTATAATTTATCAAAGTTGGGGTATGATGCTGCTACGGTGGAGTCGCTTGGTTTGACAGTACAACTTATCACCGCTCCGAGAACCCGATTTTTGGCATGTCTCAGAGGAGACGTTGCGCCATTTTCGTTTCATAAACAACTATTGGAGATTCTCAACTTGCTTTTAGACTATTTCGGCGAGAACTCAATCTGGTCTTCCAACTCAAGCACCTACAAGCTAGCTGGTCTTGTTCAAGATATCATTGAAACGGTTGCGATTAAAGGCATGACAGAGATTGGTAATTTTTTAATTCACACCCAGCTTTCCGAGAATGTTAACAAGAAAACTGCGGCAGCTACTAGTAGCATTGCGGTGGAGAATATAGTGCAAGTGACTAGTATCTTAGGAAAATGCTTAAGAATCAAAGACTTACAAAGCATTTATCCCCAGTTGATCTCAGCTATAGAGGATAGCACTTGTCCTCAAGATGTTTTAGCCATGTATTCTTATGGACTTAAATTAAGAGGTCCTACTGGCGAAGAAGACAGTGTTTTCAGCGAACTGGCGCTGTTGTACATATTAGAATGGTTGACTATCGATCCTATGGCGGATATTTTTGTATTAAATGGACTATTCACAGCACTTGAAGATGCACCGATTTCTAACATGATACAAAAACTCGGAGTCAGCTCTAAGAGTAACCAGCAGCTGCACAGTATTTGGTCTAAGGGTATTTTGAATATTGTTTTGGAATTGGTACAGACCTTGGGTTCGAGGATATTTGGAGAATTGATTACATTTTTGAGACACTACCAGAGACAGATCGAGTACACATTCATGTCATGGCTAGACTCTAATACAGATATCACTTTAGCACTTATCAACGAAACGCAGCAGCTTTTGTTTTTGTTGGTGTTTATTCGCGAAATTTTTGACGCTGATGTGGAAAAGTTACGTCAAACACATGGTATATCGTTGCCCTTGTCGGATATCTCTGATTCTATGAACCATTTGTTAACTCATAAGCTGTACCTTGCGTCTAGAGTCACTTACACAACCACTGAGGAGAAATCACTAGTAATTCAGGGAACGCAGGATGATAACAAGTTAGTGGATCAAGTCTATGAAGCCCTAGACGAGCTTGCAAAGTTCACAACCTCTCTGAGCAAACGACAAATTATATGAGCACAGCAAAGAAAAAAAAAAGTAAATTTTGTAAATTAGCTAATTAATTATTATAATTAACAAAATTAGTATTATGTATTCATCGTTTACGACGACGGGAATTATGTCTCATGAACGCACGTTTCGCAGCCGCTTGTGTGCTGCTAATGCTACTGGCGGAGGATGAGTTTGAAGTTTGAGCAGATCCTATCTGGCTTAAGCTTGGTATTTGCATTCTTGGCTGCACCTCAATCCATCCCATGTACCTGACTGGCGCTAATAATGCGTCGCCAATCATAAACACCACAACCATTAGTGAAATTAGTAACACTTGTATTAAAATGACGGAGCCTGCAACTAAAGCGCATCCAACTCTAATCATCCGATCTCGTGCTCTTGCAAGGGTATTGAAGGTGAGATCAGAGATGCCTGGTAGTCGCTCACGAAGAGAGTCAATCACTTCTCTAGGTGGTAACAGATTCCATTGCTGCCCGGAAGATAAAGTGACAGTTTCTCTAAAGTTTTCAGGGTGTGAAAGCATAGACCATAAGAATTCAAACAGTTCTAAAGGCTCAACAGAGTTTTCTTCATCGCTGACATATTCCTCCGATAAAACACTGCTCTCGCGGCTATACCTATCTTCATTCTTATCATGGTTTTTGATCTTCTTTTTATCCGTTGGTACAGCTGACCGCATTGACAATTGCAATATGTCGCTAGCCATTTTCCATGACAAAACTGTGCCGCCAATTGACCCGGGCCTACTTGGACCTGGTGGGCCGTGGAAAGATTCATCAGGACTCTGTAGATTTTCAAGGTCTTGCTGAGACATGACAAATATACTGTTGGCATCAAGTTCTTTCTTAGCGCTACGACGGCTGCTACCGCTGCTTAGTATTGAGGAATCTATATCTGAAACAGATCCCCATTTTCGAGTCAAATCAGCCCTTCGTTGTTGTTGCCTTGATCGCATTAAAAACGGTGATGGAGATGCAGGTGACACTGGCGTTCGTCGTGCTAAAATGCCACGAGCCATCTTTGGCGAACTAGTATCTGAAGGGACTCCATGTGAGGTATGGAGCTCAGTAACAGATTCGTCGCGTTCTACTGATATATCTGGGCGAAAAGAACTATCATGACTGGTATCAACCAAAAGCTTGGCGTTTTCTGACCTTGCCAGTTCTTGCAATTTCAGCTGTAACACTCGCTCTTGTTCAAACGCCAGAGGATAAGACCTCCGATTATTCGATGTGCTTGGAATAGAACTCCTATTGTTTTGGTAAAAAGGACTATTAGGTAGGGTTGAATTCGCAGCGTGGGGCTTTTTGGTCATGTTTTCTTTATCATCCTCAGAATCTTTGTCGTCACCATTGAATTTACTAATACCAGCTTTTGTATTTATATTTCTTCCAGAAGAGTTTCTGAAACTCCCCATAGCTTCATTCAAAGCTGAAGGGTAGAATGGTGCTCTTCCTTGGTTCAAGGGCCCAGAAGTAAACTCATCCATATCAGTCATGAAGCTACTAGTACCTGTACTTTCAAAACTTGATTCTGGTGACATACTTGTATGAAAATATCTGGGAGTTCCATTGGGCATTACACCCGTCGAGGGAGAAGTTGGAGAAAAGATATTCAATGACCTTCGTTTGCGCCTATTTCTGGAATGATTATCACCGGTACTGGGAGATGAAGTGACGTTCTGTAGGTCAACTGAGGCAGATACAAATCTTTCTTGATAGTCACCATCACTGCTAGCCTCTCCAATATCACTGTTAGATACTCTAAAACCGCTATCAGGCATCATTTTTTGTCGTTCCATAGAAGTGTAGATAACCGCTGATTGTTGTAGTCCGTGAAATGTACGAGATGCGCCGTTATTAAAAGAACTGCCAGCAGAGCCAATGGAACGACGCTGAACATGGTGTTGCATCAGAGTCTCCATTATTTATATATTTATAGACCCAACAATAAGAAATTGCCGCGTCACTGGTTCACAGTCCGTTTTGGGTCGACCAACTGGCCAATTGTGATGTATCGAATTCCAAAATCTGATCTGTCTACTCCTGAATTTTCGACTGGGGTTCGTTGGACGGACCACTCGCCCTCAACTGTTGCTTCTTTCAAAACAAATGATTGATCTTCTTTCTGTAGTGAAGCAAGTAACAAGCACAGTAATCTATCACCACAATGTTGTGTGCTTTAAAACCCCCTATCTGAAAGTTTCTTAACTTAACTCGCATGTAAATATTCGTGAAGTAGCCACTGTAGCTACTGTTTTGTTTTGAAAGATCGATTATTGACAATTGTACACTACAACGCAGCCTTAAAATCCAATACGGAATTTAACACGCCGATCATTCACTTTAACATCAACAAAATGCGCGTAAGGCCGCAAAACCTTATCAAGACGCGTTTCTTCGGCTAAGGAAAAGTTAGTTTATCGCGTGTTTCAAACGTTGAGTAAGAAAAAAACGAGCATGAACACCGGTACCAGTAAAAGGTCCGGGATGTCAAATTATTCTTTCATATATAAAATTGGCAATGATTGGATTTGATTAGTATAGAGATCAGCTGAATTTATTGCAGAGCCTAAATCATGGCTTACGTATTTGCGTTATCTACTTCCTGTCAATTTGTTTCCATGCCTAATTTCAGTTGTCATGAAGTCTGAATTTTATTTTGAAAACTCATTTTTGGAGCTTTCTTTACCATTGAAGGTATATGATGGTAAGACTGATCTAGTAGGGTTCAATATCATTCTTGGATGAACAAATTTTAGACAATTGCAAGTGTTCCGAGCAAACTACAGACATTATCAACAATTTGAAGTTCAAAAAACGTCCAAATTTATCGGCATTCTCAAAATGAAAAATACGGCATTTGAAATGTTCTGGTCTTGTCAAAAATATCATGTTAAAATTCACCATGAATAAAGAAAAAAAATGCTATGTTGAATATGCCTAGAGTACTGAATGTTATTGATGTACCTGGGCTTATCACTATGTATATTGGTAGAATTGCATCACTGAAATGCAATTTAGTATGTTTCAGGTAGTCCCATTGAAGCGAAATCAGGTATGCCTGCTGAACATGTACTGTTACGTTTATACGCAACTTGAGGAAGTAATCCGTATTGGCGACCTTTTTTGTATGACCATTGAGACGACTCTACTTTTTCAGTATTCCAGGTCCAGTAAAATGAGCCCCATCCCCCATTGTTTTCAAAAACGTCCATTTGCAGCTCGGCAAACTGTCTGAGGAACTGTTTATACTGATCAGAATAATTTGAAGGATCTTGGTTTGATTGCTCGCATGAGCAGTTAACATTCCCTGGACATGAGGGTACTGTGACTGGTTGTTGATCATATCCTGGATCAAAATCACCTTCCCATCTTGTGCCAGTACCAACATTGTTCAAGTACAGAGCACAATCATTGTCAGCTTGACTCCACTCACCTACCATAGTATGCCCGTGTCCTGTTGTGCCATTGCTGCTCAATCCCATCACTTCTTCCCATTGATCACAGACAAAGTTGAGTTTTCCTGAATGTGTCATTTGCAGTAATCCTTGGTCAAAAATAGTGTACTGGTGCAGATCTAAGGTCATGTTGCTGAACTCTTCTTCGGGGAATACTCCTGTCCACTTGTCGTACCCCAAGAATCCATCTCCAAAGATTACATTACCCTCGTAACCGGCATCTCTGACAATATGATATGCGCTAGCGGTCCAGTTGACGACTTCATCGAAGTCAAGTACTTGTAAACGAGGCTCGTTGACAAGTCCATACAAAGTAACAATATTAGTGTACCTTTCTTGGCTAAAGAATTCTGCCAGTTGTTTGTGCATTTTGAGCGTTTCTTGCCCGTTGCTTTCTCCTTTGGTCCCATTGAGCCATTCAACTAAACCTTGACGACCGCTATGATTCCAACCATTTTGCCCTCCAGGTACTGAATGAAGATCGACGTTTACTCTGAGTCCATATCTCCTGGCCCATTCAATTACTCGCAGTAAGTACCGCCAACTAACATGGGGAAGATATTGGTCTCCGGGGTACGTTTTGATAGCCCAGTATCCATAAGGAATACGAATATGGTCAATTCCGGCTTCGCCAATTTCTCTTATGGTGTCTTCTGTTACCCAGTCTCTGTAGTGCGATTCCACTGTTTTTTTGACCAGGTCCATGCCACCCGTTTGGTTGAGTTTTCCTATCAGTGACCATTCATCAATAACAGCATCTTTTTCAGAGTACTTCGAGAAAAATGAAGGGGTGATAAACGGTTCGAAAATTAACCACCCACCAAGGTTTACTCCACGTATAGGCATCTCCCCATACAAAAATGGCTCATCCAGCGGTGGAACGTGCTCGTTTGGTCGCTTAGAATTATCCCAAGTGGAGTTCAATCCCATGATAGATAAGCCTCCTACTTTTTCATCCGTGTATGTGGTATTAAAGTCTTTAGTATCTAACCAAGTTGTTGGATCAAGAACTGAGCCTTTAGCCTGCTCAGGTACATCGGCCCCTAGATGTGATGTTGCTGCTGGGCCACCTCGTGATGAAGATGAAGGAGTTGCGGAGTTGCTTTGCGATTGACTAGCAGTTGAATTATTGTCAAGATGTTTCTTGATTATTAATAAACCAACAGGTACCATGACGAGCACTAAAATAACTATTATTGCCAAAAGCGCAATCAATACGAATAGGATGCCTTGCTTTTTTTTGACTTGGTATTTGCTTTGGGCGGAGAAATCCACTGAACCCTCTTCTGACTTAAGTGAAACTCCAGACTCATACCCCATTTGAGTAGCTGGCTTCTGTGTATTAGAAATCTTTGGTTTTCTAGGCTTGTTGCTTCTGGTGAAAAGCGCCCATAGTCTGCTCAATTCAAACAGGGACCTATTTTGTCTCATATAGGTCTCGCTTACGTCGGACGAGGAAATAATTCCGTCTCCTTTGTTTTTGGAGTCGCTCGATGAAGTGGATCCATGCCTTGGCGATAGCGTTTTGTATTTGTCAAACACTGTAGGCTCTGATGCCATTGATAAGCCTTGATGGGATCCCGTAATTGTCATGGAATCTGTGCCATTACTGCTACCTGATTGACCGTGAATCCCATCAGGTATATACCGGCCATGACGCGTGGCCGCTGTTATTGGCTGTGAAGGAATAATTATAGTTGATCCTGAATCTGGAGATTTTTCAACCCTGTTGCTGTTCATGTTGAGAGCTCCTGTGTTTGCTCTGCTATTGGTATTAGGAGTGTCTTCCATGGGGAAAGGAGGTTCCGAATCAGCAATACTATGACACGATTCTTCATAGTACGTGTTGTATTCTTGTCTAGCATTCTCTGGCACCCTTGGTAGAGGCTCCGGTAGCGTTTCTGTTGGAACCGAATAGATACTTGAGCAGTTCACTGTACTGTAAATTGACTCAGTAGGCATTTCTCTTCGCCGGGGAAATTTCTGTGAGGGGTCGGCTAGCAATGCTTTGTCTTCACATGTTCTGGTACTTTTTCCCTGGCTACCGCTATTAACGCTTTTTGTTGAAGCCGACCTTGACACTTGTCCTCTCTTAGTGCCGGCACTGCTGTGATTTGCACTTTTTGCTCTGCCACTTTCGCTGGATGCCATTTCTGCACTCAAAAATGTCATATTATTTGAGCTATTATTTGATGTTCCTGTACTTGCTTCTCCTATTAATAAATCTCGTCTTGGCTCAAAAAATGGAGGAAGTGGGTCAAATAAGGGCTGGAAATGTTGCACGGGTGCTGGAGGCCTTACAATTGGTCCTTCCTGGTAAGAAAGTCCACTTTCTCTTGATAATTTGTTTCTAAGGATAATACCGTGATGGCTTGCTTTCAGAGAGCTTCCACGCGGGTTGTCTCTAAATTTTCCGGCCTTACTTTTTCTTGCAGTTGGTTTTTTGTTTCTTGGAAAGTCATTGTCTTGGTTACTTATAGGCTCGTCTTTATCAGGGGGCTCCTCGTGCATCATTTTGAAACAAGTTGGTAAAGGTTAGGTATACGAGTTTCAGTTCCCGAGTACACAACCCGCTAGTACTGCAAAAAAAACTTTGCTGATGCTCTCAAAGTTTATAATTTTTGAAGCTGTAGAGCCCTTTTATTTATGTCTGTTGTTTAAATTTCTAGGTACGCCTTGGCTGGCTGGGTAGCTATTTTTGCCCACCGGTGAGTTGGATATTTGCAATAGCGAAATGTTTAAGCCAGGTACGCGGAAGTACACCTGGAACCTTGCTGCACGTGTCGACGTTTTCACTGGTACCTGCAGGAACCGAAGTTAAATTTGGATAATTGATTCTTATACTGTCAGCTCTGTCGGAACTTAGTAAAAACACGAATAAGTGAATTGAAAATAAAAACAACTGGATAGCGCTCACCAAGCTAATGGAGAACGACGGCTACAAAAGTTGCATCAAAAGTACAGCACTCTGAAAATGGTATTCACAGTGATGGCTTGGGTGGTGTGCATTCTAGTATTTATGGAACGGTGAAAAGCTTTGACTATATCAGGGTTATGGGGCCACACTGATGATCTAAAAGCAGCTTACCAACTCTTTACCCACACATGTACAATTTCATCTAAGGTAAAAATAAAACTTCTAAATTGGTATTTACTAAGGCAGCTAAGGAAGGGCTGCTTTAAGAGAATGCATGAACAGTTTTCAACAGATTGTTCTACTTATAAAAATGGGGATAGCAATTTCCGATATATTACTTTGATTTTTTACATCAATTTAAAAATACCATTTTCACGCACCGACCTGTCGTTCCCTGTGCTTACAAATTCTGGTGGGCCCAAGAAAAAAAACCTAATTTCTCTTAGCTTGGTACCGATGTTGAATCTTAAATTTATTGAGATGTTAAAAAAAACCTACAATTATAGGCACCTGTAAGCGTCACCCATAGTTTTAATTTACTTATACGGAACAAACAAGTGGTTTTTACGTCATTAGTGTAGGTTTTAAAATTTCAAGCTAGCTCCGCACAGTTAAAGGTGACCCGTTAACATATAACCACAGTTCAAGCACATAGTGCAAGGTATGTAGTGCTTAAGCTTTAATTTATGATCATCGAAAGATTTTCAGGGGGATCTGCCAAATTAAAGTATGGGGAAAACTTTAATGATGCAACTTCCAATTGCGCACTTCAATCATAGATTTAAATACCAGCATTGAATATACGTTAGTATATCATTTTTTTATGTATTTTTCATCGCTTCAAAGGCACTCTTGCTCCTATACCTGTGCCGTACTCAGCAATGATACCCCTGGGAAGTCCGGTATAGGTGGAAGTGCTAACAGGAGAATCAACTACCTTTTGATCTCCACTTTTCTCGTCGTCGTCATCGTCATCAGAGAGTGTCGGCAATCTTCCTAGAACCTTCACCTTAGTCTTGAAGCTATTTAATGATAATGGCGACGACGGGTTCATATGTCGATAATAGGGATGTCGATGCCGACATGCCCCTCCACTAGATGATGTAGAAAATATTATTGGCGATAACTCTCCATTTTGTTGTTGCTGTTGATGAACTGCTGTACTAGAACCTCCTTTCCATGAAGAGGTGCTTGTAGATGAGCCATTAGCTACATCAAGTGGTGGTGGATATGGCATTACTGATAACGATAAACTTGGTGTACTTCCAGCACAGCAACAGCTGCAAGAGCCGGTACCGCCAAATTTATAGCTACTTGATGGTGAAGACAGCACAGACTGAATATTTGTAGAACCCTTTTCTGATAAAAGCCAGTTGCTGTTATTTTCGGTGATAATATCCATGGTACTTTGTTTAACTTCATTTGAAAAATATCTGCTATGGCCCTTGCCATGGCCGTACCGCCGGTACTCAAATATGCGCTTACTGTACAAATAGTTGAATAAAACAGTTTTGGTGCCGAATACTTTTCGATAATGCACAGTAAGTCTACGCTTATCATTGTGCCTTTTTTTGTAGCTAATTTCGGACTTGCTTGTTAAACATGTGTGCGCGTGTGCTCCAATATTGCAGTTAGGACGTGGAATGGTATTGACGGTACTTCTCTTTTTAGCCCCGTTAATAAACCACACTGGTTCTTTAATGCTTGTGCATCTTCTGATTTGGCTTTTAAATTTCTTTTTGCTATTGTGGGTCTTTTCAAACTCATTTCCGTCTTCTTGTGATTTTTCGTCCTTCCCTTTTATTGGAATAGGTGGTTGAACTGAAACCGGCTGAGTTACTGGTCTTGGTCGCGGTAATTGCTGATTACCCCAAAACAGTTTTCGTTCAATTTTCCAGTAGCTCAGATCTTTATTCAAAATTACTCTTGTTCGTTCAGTTTCTCTGCCAAGGCGGATTCTACACGGTGTTGGAATACTCACTGGGCCGGGCATTTTGTGTACGTACCAAAATTCCAATAATCTTGTAGAAAGTCCTTCAAAAAATTCCAGCCTGAACAATTCACTGCAGTTATGAATCCTTTTCCAAGGCTGAACTTTTAAAAATCGACCCATTGCTTGAACACATGGTTTTGAAATTGGTGGGTATGTTTGCGGGTACCGTATTTTTGTCATCACTTCATTGGTCATCTGCCGCTTTTTTTGTGCTTTAAATGGAACTCTACCATAAATGCATTCATAAAAAACCACCCCCAAAGACCACCAATCAACCTGCTGATTATAAGGTTGTTTTTGAAGCATTTCAGGTGGTAAATAGTGAAGTGTTCCTGCCACACCGCCTAACGTCTTGTTATTGTCGTCCATTATTCTAGCCACATTAAAATCGCCCAGGTGGGCATGGCCTAAGGTGTCCAAGAATATATTTTCCGGTTTAATATCTCTGTGAACTAAACATTTGCTGTGAAGAAAATCCACGGCGCAAGCAATTTCTGCAATAATCACTTTTATTGCGTCCTCAGAAAGTGTGTACCTTTTTATCAAATGCTTCAAATCTCCTCCTTCATGAAGTTCAAGTACCATGTATAAACAGTGAGCATCCTGAAATGCGTACTCCATGTTACATAAAAAATAGTACCAACAGGCTCTTTCTAGCACATCTCGCTCTTGAATCATCAACTTCAACCGCTTTCCAGGTAAGAATTTAGGCATGTACTTGAGGGCAAAATATTTTCCGCTGCACCGGCTGCGTACTATTCTGACTTTTCCATATGAACCTCTCCCAAGTGTATTCAAAAAGTTATAATTGGTGATTTTCATGGGCTCATTTGTGCAGTCTCTCAATGAACACACAGACACATCTTTATAAGGATCATTGTTGCCATCTTTTTTGTTGAGAGGAGCAATGGCAGAGTGTACCAACCGGTCACATTTTTCGCCAACAGCGTCCAGCCATTCAAGTGATTTCATAATTTTTTTAATTGATTGGCATCTCTAGAACTGATCCAAAAATATATCTCAGCAAGCTTTATTCCAAACTTTGCTACTGCTGTTAGTTTCAAGTTATTTGTGTAATTTTACCAAACGTTGGAAGCTCAAAAGATATAAAACTTCAAGAGATGAACTCAGAGACATCTGATGTTATCTAACTGACAGTGGATAATAGTGATATCTGGCACTCGCATGTTTTGAGATGCCCTCGCCAAAAGTGCTCCTACATTTTAATGTTAATAACAAACATTTTTTGTCAAACTGATAATACTTGACCAATTTCATCAAAAAATTAATGTCGCTAGATACCAATGTTGCTAATCGTTAATTCTAGCAGCAGCGATCTAGTAGTTTCCTAAACAAACTGATTTTGCATGAATCAGTACAACCGAGTTAACAACTTGTGCTCGTTTGTAGCGGTTTTCCCTACGAAAAAAATAAAAATGTCCAATTTAATTATTTGAAAATTATCTTTGATTCATTAAGTGAGCAAATGTAGGCATCCTTTTTGCTTATTGGTGATCAATTGTACCCAAAATGTCTCTGTTCCTGTGCCTGAAACCTAAGATGATTAATTCCAACCTTTGGTTTTTCCCTAACAATTTTTTACCATTGCACATTTCACTTGCCTGTGTCTGTTGCCGCTGCATGCTCTTAACTAGCCTACTGCAGCTTTAAAAAATTAATAATTTGCACACAATTAATGGTATCGGTTTAGACCCGACCTGAACCCCAGCAATATCTGATCAAGAGTATATGGGCAACTGCTGTTCAACTTCTATAAATCGATTGATTTATAAAAGAGCCTATAGAGCATTTCAGGGGTGCATAACTCAACAGTAACTGTCGATCGATGCCCCACACGTGCACACATGCATACGCACAAAAATGTTCCCAAAGAAGACGAGTTGACTGGTACATTTTCATGCCATGGGCAGCATACGTAAAGTGCTAAAATACAAAAGTGATTCGAAATTGGTAGTAAAAGATACTGTAGCTTTTTTACTATATGATTAACTACCGTAACATTTTCGTTTTCATTGATTGGTGAAGTGTTTATCACTAAGATTTTGCAATTTTTATAGTTGAGTTTCCCAGTTTCCAATTTTATATGAGTTGTCATTTTGGCAAGCCTTTTGACATGCGATTTGCAAATTTTCAAAACACTACAATAGATTCATAATTTCCCTGGCACTATGTTTGATTAAGACGGATAATTTCCTAATGTCTCTTTTTTAGGGGTTCTCTAATTTTAAGTTGTAGTGCGGACTGCGGCACCATCGTCGCTATGGAAACCTGGATAACCTTAACGGTACCTGCGTTAGTGTCAATAAATCTTGATCTACATTGATATCATACCAGCCTCAACGCTCAGAGCTGATTTACACCAAACATTGTGAATTTCACTGAATAGTAAGTTCCCCAATCTGCTGAAAGCAACTCTAAAATTTTTTAAAAGTTCTAAACTGTGCAAGAATAAAATTAGGGCGGTAAAGGTCAACAACATTAGGCAATTTTGTATCAATATTACAAATTTTGGGTAACGATCGCAGTAATCTTTTACTTATTTATTTTTGCATAAGTAATTGTTAGTGACAACCTGATAATTTCTTGATAGTTAACTTGCAAATTTTGCTTTACTTTACCGAATTTTGGTAAAAAACACTGTCCTATGAACAAGAGATGATGATTTTAAATTGATACGGAGCTCGTGTTATCTCAGAGCCGTGGAATGTGGTGAATGCACCATCAGTACGTCTCATCATGATCTGCCATGCACTCCAGGCTTATTCAAGTGGGTGGAGATCGGCCATCAAGTACTTATCTACAATTGTCATGTCAACCGCAATTCATACCTAGATAATGGCATATAGTAAAAGCAATTCACCTTGGAAAACCCAATGATTAACAATTAACCATAATAGTGCAGGTTCCTTATTTGGTATTAGTTATATATAGCGTCTCGTAGTGAGAAAATCCAATTTTCTTTAATGAGACACCTTCAACTATAAAATCTAACAGACGCTTAAAGTGAATACAAAAGGATTAGCACAAAAATCAGCCTTTGAAGTGAAATTGGTGTTGGTTAAAAATGTGAATTGGGTTGACTTTACTTGCAGTTGATAAAGATTTGGTCCGAGACCTCGAGCTCAAGCCCCCTTTAGTAAAGGCCTTAATTTGCTCGATCGATTAACAACGTCACCAATGTTTGGCTCTAGCTTTAACTTGTACACTAGTACTGGACAACAACAGACTTTATAACAACCGAATTCACCAACAACGCACCTATAAACCGAATTCGAGGATATCCTCATCTGGCAGTAACACACTAGAGGTACATGAGATGGGAATGAGGGTGCTAGTGAATACACGGCCAAGGTCGTTGGCACTGGCTACCGATACACACGTCTTGATTTTTCGATATTTTCCAGACAATAGCGACGAATATGACGGTCAATTGTCCTCATCAGGTGTAGCCGGGAACCCCGGCGGTCCTGGAAGCGGTCCTGGTGGAGGTGGCTCTAATGATCACTCTCGGCGCCGTCACCATATCAAGAGCGCAAAGTGTATCGTTGAATTCACCAGCATTGACTCTGTTGATTTAAGTGTCTACCGACCTTTAAGCAATCAAGAAACGTTCGGGTTCCTTGGGTTAACCAATGTCGGCAATGATATATACCTATGCACAATCACACGGAGAGCTCATGTTGCGTCTCCACGACCCGGAGAAACCGTTTCTCGAATATACGGAGTTGAATTCCACTGCCTGACCCGAGCTGATTGGGACTTTAAAACACTCGACCAAAATGGGTTTGTGCTGGAAAGCAGCTTGGCTGATAGAGATCATGGTTACAATTCATCAAGTAGCGGTACAGGTCCAGATGGATTGCCAATGCGTGATTCCAATGGTGGCGGCCCGGTGGATATGCCATCTGACCTAGCACAGGCAGTTGAAGGGGCTGCAGTCGTTGAACATCCTTGCACGCCTATAAGGAAACTACTGAGTAACGGAAGTTTTTACTATTCTACGGATTTCGATTTAACAAGTTGTCTACAAAATAGAGGTGATAAGGACCAAGCTCAGAACTATGCTGAGGCATTTGATGAATCGTTTATGTGGAATAGATATATGATGCACGAGCTTACAAAGTTCCGTAATCGGTTACCACCAGAAGAGAAAGATCCCTTTGATGCTGGTGGATTTCTCACTACAGTTATCAGAGGTTATGCCGGGTCAACAAAGTTCCGATTAGGCGGTCACTATGCGCAATTGACTGTTATATCTAGGCAATCTTATAGACGAGCTGGTACAAGATTCAACGTGCGTGGAATAGACGACGAGGGTAATGTTGCAAATTTTGTTGAAACAGAGACAATACTATGGCTTAAAGATGATGTTTGCTTTGGATATGCACAGCTCAGAGGTAGCGTACCGGTATTTTGGGAGCAAGACACTAATCTTTTGTCGTCAAAGATAACGATTACCCGAAGCTTGGAAGCAACACAACCAGCTTTCAACATGCATTTTCAAGAACTGATGAACCGATTTGGTAGTGTGCATGCTTTAAACTTGTTGGCTCGTGACAAAAATTCGGAATACGAGCTCACAAAACGATACGAGAACTTGATCCACTCAAACCCCAGTTTACAAACAAATCTTAGCTACACCAATTTTGATTTTCATGCTGAAACTTCAGTAGGCGGAGGATATGCTGCAGCATCACGGATTATTCCCAGGGTCCAAAATGACATGATCAACTTTGGATTTTACAGTTTCAATGAACAGACCCACCAAAGCGATACAGAACAGATCGGTATATTCCGAACAAACTGTTTGGATTGTCTTGACAGAACCAATATGGTGCAGCAGTTGCTTTCAAAAGAAGCCATTGAATTATTTTTGGAGTATCACAATATTGAGCCGGGAAACCCTGACATGTGGTCCAAACACAATATTCTTTGGGCCGATAATGGCGACCAACTGTCCCAGATTTATGCGGGTACCAATGCGTTGAAAACATCATTCACTCGTAGCGGTAAAATGGGTATTGCAGGAGCTATTGCCGATGTGACGAAGTCAGTTGGTAGACTGTACGTGAACAATTTCGTTGACAAGTCTCGTCAAACGTCCATTGATATGCTATTAGGACGGCTGGAAGGACAGTTAGAAGTTATATTGCACGATCCTATCAATGATTTCGTTGATGCAGAATTGGCTAGACGTAAAAAGGAGTTCACTTCGTTTAAGGATATCACAATTTTTGCTGGTACGTTCAATCTGAATGGTACAATGTCTGATGAGGATTTAACCTCATGGTTATTTCCTTGGAAACCCAACCCTGGTGAAGACGATAAAAACATTGAAGGGCTGGCCGAAGTGTATTTATTAGGATTCCAAGAAATTGTTGAACTCAGTGCGGGCCAGATTTTGAATGCGACTGAGGGCTCAAAGGAATTCTGGGAACGACAAGTCAGTAGGTGTCTGAACTATCATTCCAATAATGAGTACGTGCTATTGAGAAGTGGCCAACTTGTAGGAACTGCATTAATGGTTTTTGTAAAAAAGAGTGAAATTGGTCTTGTGAAAAACGTGGAAGGTGCAACAAAAAAAACCGGTTTAGGAGGTATGGCTGGTAACAAAGGCGGTATAGCCGTCAGCTTCATGTATGGTGATACCAGTGTCGCATTTGTGACCTCACATTTGGCAGCTGGTCAGAACAATATTGAAGAAAGGCACCAAGATTACAAGACATTATCTAATGGTCTCCGGTTCTCTAGAGGCCGAAGAACCAAGGATCATGACATTGTTTTATGGGTAGGTGATTTTAATTACAGAATATCATTACCTAATGATACTGTTAGAGGATTAGTCGAGCGAGGTGATTTGGCTAAATTGTATCAATTTGATCAGCTGAACTCCCAGATGGAAAAGGGAGAAACCTTCCCTTATTACAATGAGATGGCTATAACTTTCCCTCCCACATACAAGTTTGATAACGGCACAGATGTATACGATACTTCTGAGAAGAGTCGTATACCATCATGGACTGATCGTATAGTTAGCCGTGGCCAGTCATTGAAGCAACTTAGCTACGGCTCAGCGGCTAATATTCGGTTTTCAGATCATAGACCTGTATTTGCTACGTTCCGGGCTACTATCACAGTAGTTGACAAGAAACAACGCGAGAAGTTGAAACTGCAATTATATGACAAACGTCGAGCCGAAATTGGTGATACGAACGATTTGGTAAACTTGATTGACTTGAATGAAACCACATTGACTCACGGATTACCGCCGCCTTCGTCTGATACCAAGAAATGGTGGATGAGCGGAGGCCAGTCTGCAAAAGTTAACATTGCACCGCCAGCACCCAATATGGTCCTCAATCCATATAAGAAACCAAACCCATTTACAGAGGATAACCTAGCCATGAATGATTTCATATCGGTTCCTCCTGCATTACCGCCACGGTCATCTCGATCAGCATCAATAACATCTACAATCAGTGCCAATAGCATGGATTCCCAGGATAGTACGAAGCGACCCAAACCAAAAGTCCCTCGAAAACCTCCCAGATTGCGACCAGAAGCAGCACAAGCTGGCAATGTGATGATGCCTGCAGGTACAGCACCCGCGTTACCACCACGTCCAGAAAGTATATCTTCATTGAACCGGACCGATTCTAATGGATCGAGTTTAATGGATATGGGAAATTCTGGGGAGGTCACTTGGAAGGCACTGCAACCAAAAAAGAACTAATGCATTGAATTTAATAGTATGCGCTTTATTTTAAATAAGCTATTAAATATTATTTACTCTTTCTTATTACTTTCCTCTTTAAAGGAAGTTGCATCTTTGATATAGGCCTCGAGTTCGTTTAATTCAGCGGAGTTTGCTAGACTATCGATCTTAGCTTCCAATGCAGTAAGCATTTTTTCCACGGACTACCCAATATTAGATACGACACGAGCCCTTTTTTGTTTGCTATTAAAGCACATCTAGACTTACATCTGCCTTTTTCTCGCCTTCGAGTAGGTCTTTGTACACCGCCGCGACGTCCACACTGTCTTGCTCAGTCATTGTAAATGCCAATGAGATTATGGTCGATGATGATAATGTATTTGGTCCGTGATCGGTCGGCCAACATGGTTTAACATGGTTGGGTTTAAGTCCCTTTTTTAAGTGCGTGTCTTTGAGAGATCGGTATCGACGTGGCTCGTTCTTCTACATTGAAATTTACCGAAACATGAAATTTGTCAGAGGACTTATTTCAGTTGTCAGCGTATTGGCAGTGCCATTGACGTCATGGGCGCGTCCTGTGAACGGCGGACTGACGCTGGTAGTCAGCGACGGCGATGGAACCCAGCGGGGAGGTTGGTTAAATGATATTACTAGATCTGGAGGCTACACACTAGAATTCAAAGATATCAGAGACACGGATTTCGAGCTGACCCAGTATGGAAAGAAACTGTATGATAATTTGATTATTTTGCCCACAAAGGCGAAATCATTGGGTCCGGAATTGACCTCTACCAAGCTTTTTGATTTTTTCAGCGCTGGTGGAAATGTTTTTGCTATCACAGGATCGCTTTCTAGCCCTGAATCAGTTCGAGATTTTGCCAACGAGTTAGGAATATATATTAGCCCCAGAGGTTACAAGCTTGTTGACCATTTCAACGGCGAAGGAATTCAACATGACACAGTTACCTTCAAGGGCTCAGACTTTACCGGAATTGACGTTAGTAGTATCCCTGGAGACTTCAAGTACTCCGGTAATGCTGCCTATCTCAGTAATAACGAGCTTGTCATTCCTATTCTTAACGGTTATGACACTGGCTACGTGTTTGATGCCAGAGATGAAGATGCGACTCAAGGAGCGTTGACCAGCCGACCATGGGTTGCTGGTAAGCAGACTTCATTGGTTGCTGGGCTGCAATCAAGAGACAATGCTCGATTTTTATGGTCAGGTAGCGAAGAGCTTTTATCCAGCCAGCCCTCAGCTGCTGTTGAGCTTGCTAAATGGGTATTCCAAGAACGACAAGTAATTAAGAAAACCTGGTCAGACTATTTCCTTGTGGAAGACTACAACAGCACCGATTACAAGATCAACGAAAAGCTCGAATACAGAATTGCATTGAGTGAATGGGACGGGGAGTCTTGGAAGCCATTCAAAGTAGAACAAGCTTCAGATTTACAATTGGAATTTACTATGCTTGATCCATACTATCGTCTTAACATGGAACCATTTGAAGAAGATGGGGAATCACAAGTCTATAGAAAAGAATTCAAAATACCCGACCAGCATGGAATGTTCACTCTTAAGGCTGTATTCAACCGTCCAGGATATTCATATTTCACCGACTCGCAGGTGCTGGCGGTGCGACACAATGCCAACGATGAATGGCCTCGATCGTGGGAAATCACCAACTCTTGGGTATACCTGACAAGTGCCTCAGGTGTAGTTTTTGGGTGGTTCTGTTTTGTACTTCTCTACTTGTATGCCAAATAAAAAAGGGAAACCAAAAATAGATATCAATATATCAATATATTATATTATTAGTATGTTTTATGTTATGCTTCGTGGTACCAGTTTGTAGTCTGCTCATTTTAGGTCTGAACAATTTGTACTTTGTTCTTCTTTTTCCAGTCATCTAGTTCGTTGTCAATTTTCTTATACTCCTGTGTCAATGAAGCAATAGCTTTACCCAAGTTATCTGAATTAATGACCAAGTTGGGCTGTACTTTTTCAATTGTGGATTCGACAAGCACGCCGCCAATCATTTGAAAACATTTTCGTGATCCTTCCAAAGGCTTCAACGTATCCAGCACGCTTTTATACTCTTCCGACTCTGTTTCAAGCTCGCCTATTTTCTGACCCAGCGTCGTCAGCTTGTTTTTGTATACATTGTATTGTGCTTGCAACTCATTGTTGACCTGTGGTTTCGACATGGAGGAATTCGGGATGTAATAAAGAAAGTTATATAGTAAAGGTTAGCTCTACTAGTATACTGTAGATCGTGTTGAGCTAAGCTTGTCATATTAATTGTAAACTTTGGATGAAGAAACACTTACAAAGATATTTTCCGGGGAAACCAGGAGATGCAGGCGGGGAAAGTAGCAGTGATGAAGAAAGCAGTGGTAATGAGGAGGAGTTAGTATCTGAAGAAGAAAAACGAGTCCCCATTTTTTCAAAAGTAGAGTTGAAAAATCCTCCACCATCTGAGCCCGAGATCACATTGCAACCAGAGCCAGAGATAGAGATCAAACAAGAGCTAAAAGTTGAATCTGAGGTAGAGGCTGAACCGAAGCCTGTAGTGGCAGTCACTGAGACTGTTTCTAAGGATATTCCGCCCGGTGATGATTCACAATCAGAGTCAGAGTCAGATGTATCTGAAAGTTCATCATCTGAAAGCGAGCCAGAGCTGATTCGACCAAAATTCGTGGCCAAGAACAAGCGAGCAGCCAAGCCGCAGGCCAGTGAGTCAGTGGATATAGATAGATCTTCAAGACAAGAAGAGACTTTACGGATAATAGAAGAGCAGGTTCGACAAGAGCAGCTAGCCGAACGGTCACTGCATGAAGATAAGGATTTGCAAGGAGTAGATGATACGGACGGATTAGACCCTGAGAAGGAGTTTTTAATGTGGAAAGAGCGCGAGCTGGGGAGACTTAGAAGAGAGCGCCAGGCAATTGTGGACCGCGAGCGGGAATACGAAGAGCGTGAACGACAACGCGAGTTGACCGAAGCTGAGAAAGATAAAGAGGCTTGGGTGAGAACCCAAGAACAGCTTGCACTTAAGCGAAAGCAGCAAGGTCAAGAAGACCAAGATAAAAAGGATAAAGCAGCTCATAGATATAAAGGGGCGTTTTTCCAAGAAGACGAGCTTGTCAAGTCTCGTGATTTTGATGCGCCAATTGAAGAATAATTCAATTTATTTATCCTCCATTAAACGATGGAACTAAATTTATAGCATAGTTTTAAGACCTATATTTGTAGTAATAGCTTGCTTAATGAAAGTTTTTTGTAAATACCAGAAAGCTTTTGAATGTCGGAGCTGTAAACCGAGCATATTGACATATTTTGTAACCTGCTTTGGACTGGTAAAGACTCTTGACTAATATGGTAATCGGCATTGTTGATCAAAACGATCGAAATTCCACTGCTAATACATTATTTGCTAGGCCCTACAAACTGAACCCTTTTAACGTTAACATAAATACTAGAGCTCTGTTGAACGTTCAGACAGCGTGTACACATAGCTACAGCTTTTGAACAACGACATTCCACAATGACAGACATATTCCGGTACGGAGGTAAGCTTAGAAATTTGGGAATTGAATTCAGGTACTATGTACCAATGAAGGTTATGCATGTGAATGAGACAGCCAACTAATTAGATAGGTGATTTGGCACATTGCCTCTCGATATACCTGTTGATAGCCAAAATACGACAATCCCGGTCAGTTAGCGGAATATCATTGAAGACTCAAATAGTCTATGCTTTAGTCTACGTTGCGCGGTATCAAGATTTACTGTACAGGCCGTGGTGGTCGTTTTACAATGTTTTGTTGAAACTGCTATACTTGGGCACGTCTTTTTACATTATCTACCTGATGACTGTCAAATACAAGCCTACAAGGAATCCTAACATTGATACTTTCAAAGTTGAATTTTTATATATTGGTGCGGCAATAATGGCCTTACTGTTCCATTTGGAGTTCAGTGTAATTGAACTGTTATGGGCATTCAGCATTTGGCTCGAATCAGTTGCCATTCTTCCCCAGTTATTCCTTTTGCAACGAACCGGAGAAGCAGAATCATTAACGGTGAACTACATTTTCTCCCTTGGTATTTATAGAGCACTTTACTTGCTAAGTTGGTTCTGGAGATGGGTTACTAACACCAACTATGATTACATCTCAATCAGTGCTGGTATTATCCAGACATTATTATATTCCGATTTCTTCTACATTTACCATCAAAAGGTCATGAAGGGCGAGAAATTCGAGCTACCCCAATAAGGAACTCAATCAGAAACAAGGAAAAAAGAGAACCAAGGAAGAAGAAAAAATTTAGAACAAAAAGAAGCGTATGCTTCTTCTTTAACGTATAAACGTATATATATATATAGGATTTTTAATCTCTCTTTAAAGGAAAGTATCTTTTCTCAACACCATCCTTGGTCACAATGAAGATCTCTAAACCATCACCGACGTGGATATGACGTTCCGTAGCAGATGCAAACGAGTCTAGAACCAAGTTGATAGCGTTGTCCAAAGTCAATGGTACAGGATCCAATCGTTTGCCTGTGGCGGGATCGTATTGGTTTTTGAGGTTGACCTGGTTATCTAAAACAGGCATGATTAAGCTCGAGGCAGAGCCTACAGCTCTTGTTTGTTCCCGTTCATATGATCCGACATAATCGTAAGAATACACTGCGCCTTTCCCTTCTTCGTCGATACCTGCTATGATGGTCTGAACGTAGAATGGGAAGAACCGTTTACCGTAGAGAATGTGTTGTATCTTTCGTGCACACGACTTGATTGAGACGGCCTTGCCGCCGTTGTTGTGATGGTACCATTCGATATCTGTCTTGACCCGTTCGACGACGGCAGTAGTGTCAGCAGAGTATCCACATGCTGAAAAAACGATATTGTCGCCAACGTCAAAGATTCGTGGTTCGTATCGCGAATTGATTGAGTATCCCGCAGACATTCGAGTGTCGCCAGCTAGCAGAGCAAAGTCATCACCAGCTATTCCAAGCACCGTCCCACCGTTATCCGTGTACGGGTTGAAACGGTGTTCAATAGGCTCCTGAGCGACGGTGGCGGACATGATAAATAAGAAGAATATAGCTTGGTGAATACTCAGATGTGAATCGAACGTTGATTATCTGTACACGTACTTACCCTACTGTAGCCTTTTTTACAAGATCGCAATCGCACACTGATAGGAACTCACTTGAATGAATCACACAACATCTTCTTTGGACTTCAGGCCAAAACTGTTTTGGAACCGGTCTAAATTTTCTTATGGAGGTAGAAAACTTTATCATAATGAATAAATATTTAGTTAGGGAGTATCATGGCATGTTTACTAACAATTTTCGTACCATTGTTTGAAATGCTACGATGATTACGCGACTGAATTGAAAGGTCCTAATATTGATATTATTATATATACCCCAATAGATATCTACAGGATTGTGGTGAATATGCGATAAATGAATGTGCAAGAATGAAATAAAAAATAGCCTCTAAGCGGCGGCGTTTCATACCAGACTGAGTTTTTTGAGTGGTTCTCCAGATACCTTACTAATGATGATACCTGAAATAAATGAATAAATGATGAATAAGAGTTCTTTAGATTGAAATTGAATGAAAAAAACAACAACAACAGCGAAACATGCTTCTTTTTATGCTTTTGAAGCGACTGTAACTCTGTTGGCTCTTATTATGGCAATAACTCCCACACTGCCGGTGATAAACCATACTACTGCAAGAATGATCTGCGAGACAAGAACACCTCTTATCTGACCACATGGATTTGTGCCAAATGGATTGAATGCACCCCAACCGCATGCAATAGGGTTTTCTTGGTTGAGAAGCCAGAACATTGAAAGCAGCCAGCCGACTGCCAAGCAAATATCCCATAGACATACTAATCTGTGGTAGAAATTGAAACAGTATATGATCTGGGTAGCAATTGACACCGCTGCGACAACCAAGTCGAACACATACGGACTTGAGGCAGAGTCTCCGCTAGCTGTTTGATCTTTGATGAAATTGGCCATAGTCCCCAGGACGACACCGGCGAAAAATACCTGGACCAGCCGCAGGACCAGTATGATGAGGTTTGTCGTTGCCAGAGTTCTAATTATCCCGTCAAACCTTCCCATTGTAGATTTGTATTATGGAGAAGATGTATTGAGTTTTCGTAAACAGAGTTCTGAAAAGGGTAAAAGAGTTTTTTTTGAAAAGTGTATAATAATGCTGAGTTGGGGGAATACAAATTATGAGGGAAAGCTGTATGCTTTATACTGGGAAAAAACCACCAACATGTTTTACTTGGATGCACCTACCATTCACATTTTTTTTACTGATTGACGGGATAGACGGTACATATTGGCATACATGTAGTGATATATTCACGGACCGGCTAAAAAAGTGGGTCAATTGATCTGCTCTAAGGCATGTCCTGACAGGGGGTCTATCTATTTAGTGGTAGAGTTACTGGTAGTAATTTGTTAGTGATTTGATCTGATAATATAGTGTGGCTGGCAGGAACGCTCATCGATAAGCCCGCCATGCGATTTTTTTTTTTATTTTTATTTTTATTTTTTTTTTCTACAGGTGACCTATTATTATATTAAAGCGCCTAGAGCCCCAAAGCCATGACATTTGAGACTGGAATAGTGGGTCTGGCGGTAAACTAGTTCTATGCGGGTTGTGTAAAGTATTGTGAGGTTTCGACATATCTTTATGGTATAACAGTTTTTATCAATGTATCAAATGTTATATGATTATCTACGTCTATGAAGGGCCCACAACGTATTCAAGGGAATATTTTTATATCGTATTCACTGTGCGTTTATTAGTTTAAATAGATACATGGTAGTAAAGAGAACCATGCTGGTTGATAAGTGCAAAAAGACACAGTATAAGTTTTCGTAGGACTGATTGATTGATTCTTTTTTTATAGACATATGCGGTAACTGGCATATCGACCACTTGTTTCACTTCGACGAATAATTTTAACAACTTGTCCTCTTCTGAGCCCAAAGTATCTTGAGACGGGGTCTTCTCGCTGGATACGAGGTAACTGTGATTCCTTTAATCTGTATTTCTCCAATAACTCTTTCTTTTCAAAGTTGCTTAATCTGATATGTTTGGGTACCAAAACATGCTTAGTAATGTTGACGACAAGATCAGCTTCAGGGAAAGTCTCAATAACAGCAGGCTCAACACTTGGAATGAGTCTAGCGGCACTGGGCGTGATGGAAGTTCTGTAGATAAACAAAGCATTACTGAAATTCTTTGATGCAACAAGAATACAAAATTCTCTCATGGTACCAACACCGACACCGACTTCATCACAGAAGTTAACCCACATAGTACCCATCTCGGGAAACTTTTCAAGAGACTCGGGACTAGGAACAGCCTGGAAGTTCATCTGTTGTCGTACCACTTCACCGTCTGATGAACAATACTGTGCTCGAAAATCGTCCAACGATATTTCGATTTCTTGGTTGGAAATAATGTATCCCTGAACAACGTTAGTACTAACTCAAAACCCGGAGACTTTATCTCATCTGCAAATAAAAGAACATACTCTATCTCTTACGAGCTCCTTCACCGTGCGGTAAACCCGCCATAGTCGCGTAGCTTCTCTGTCTGGATCCATGTTGAAATTTTTCAAGATCTATAGATCTGAAGGTTCAATATTGATCGGAAACTGAAAGTTAAAAAAAAGTTAGGTATAACGTTAACGGCACACTGAATTTAGTTAGCTGGAGCTTCTGATCTACATTTACCAATAACTGTACAGTGTGATAATGGTTAGAGCCAGTTTTTGTATACATGGCAATGATAATGATTCATGGTATTTAATTACATTATACAATCTTATACTTTATAACTACATCTCCACCGCTACGCCAGATACGGGTTCTGATAGTAGCTAGAGTCATTCTTTCTTTTAGTTTTTGACCTTGGCAATACAGTTCAACAGCAGTGTCTGAATTACCATCGCTCAGTTTAGTTCTTGTGTCTTCGTCAACGTCCAGTCTATCGATCACGTAGCCTGCAATCTTGCGAGCACGTAACAGGTGATATGCTGTCAGTCTCACGTTAGCTGATTTCAGCTTCTGCACCGAATCGTCAAACGGTTGAACGACAAACCCTACTTTAGTGCCCTCCTTGGTAGGTAATTCATCATCAATCAGTACCCGTGCTATCCAGTCGGGAACAGCTACTTCAAGCTTAGCGATATCCTGGGAAATGCTGCCAACAGTACCCCTGTACACGTCAACCAGTCCTCCTGACCCTGGCGTCTGTTCCGATATGTAGACTTTAGTAACTGGAGCGAAACTGACGGTCGGCAATGTTTCTTCGTCAGACGGAGGGTGGAATGGCCGCGACTTGTTTCGTATTTTGGTAATGTATCCCTCTAGGTTTGTACTGGGGGGTGGAGGCGGTGGTGCAGGAGCTGGAGGAGGAGTATTTTCATTATTTTTATCATGCTTCTTATCATGTTTTTTATCATGCTTTTTTCTGCCGAACCGTAACTTACCCATGAACTTACTATGACTTTTCTCGTCTTCTGACGTGGACTTGTGACCTTCATTCCCACCAGCTTGTTCATGGGAAACGTCTTCAGTGTGTGAGGAATCAATTTTCTCATTAGAGTCGTTATGCTGGGCAGTAGCATGGATATTATCATGATGATGTGATGATGAGTTACCATTTTCTCCGTCACCGATTTCATTCAAATGAATGAAATCTGACTTATGCTTTTCATACTCGGCGACAATCAAATCTTTTAGCAAACTTTTGAGCACCCATCGTCCATAGTTGATTCTGTACTCGGGGCCTTCTTTACCATTATTACCACCGCCGGACTGATCTGGACTGAGATCCATATCTTGATTACGCTCACGGGTGACATCGAAGTTTTCATCAAGCTCATCGGCGTATATTTCTGAGTCAAAGCATGTGTTTTCGTCGAGCGCAATGTGCAACTGACCTGCTTTTATAGTCACTGTACACCAGTTAGATACAGCATCAAATGTACTTAGGTTATCCGCAACATCGTCCAAGTCAAATCCTTGGTTACCGAATGACTTGAGAATGGTTCCCTTGACCAAATCCCATAGCTTGATTTCACCAGCAGTATCAAGAGTAAGCACTCTTCGACGATCTGTCAGTAATCTATGCTTGATTAATCCTATATTACCCTGTAACGTCTCCACGGGGTTATCTGAGTATGGTTTCCCCTTTACTTTAGTTGTGTCAATTTCTCTGCCCTTTGAGTATTTCCACGAATGAATTCTCGAGTTCGACGTGGCCACCCACAGATTTTCTCCGTCAGAAACCATTGAAGACACTCCATGAAGTTCTTCACAGATAACCATAGACATATCGCCACTTCCAGGTCCGATGTTTGCACCCGGGCCAGAAATTGCCTCGCTGCTATTAGATTCTGCAGAAAAGATTGTGGAAGCAGACGGCGATTGTAAATCATCATCAAGGAAAGTGAAATCGTCATCAAAGTTACCGGCATTACCGAAATTGGTCTTGTACACATACCCCAATCTATCAGAAGAGTAAAAAACCGATAGTTGTGGGTCTTCTGAGTATAGACTCCATACAGAGTCTTCATGCATGTCAAAGTTATGTAGCAGTCTCATATTTCTCAGAGACCACAATTTAATTGTCGAATCTGAGGATCCCGACAGCACCAAATCGCCTGAATCAGATAGCAACAGTGCGCGGATATTATCATTATGGCCAACCAGCTTTGACGCAGCCCGTTCAGGAGAATCATTTTTGACTCGCGAGTCCCATAGTCTGACCACTGAATCTGGACCTCCTGAAGCTATCAGTGAGCCCTTTACATCCAAGGCGTACACACTGCCGGTAGGATCTTTACCTTTATTACCGCAATCAATTTCAAAAGTCGGCGTCGCGGTAGACGAAGAGTTGGAGAACATTTCTCCAGAAGTTGAAGACGAAGGTACTCCCGAAGCTCGAGTAAGGTCCCATCCTAAAATACGTCTATCCAATCCTCCAGAAACAACATGGGTCTCTGACGACTTTGCCAGCACTTTAACATAATCCCGATGCTGGCCCACTAATGATTGCTGCTCCGTATTGGGGTTCCACAGCTTGACTGTCAAGTCTGACGAGCAGGTCACCAGCGACTTGAGCGAGTCTCCCGACGCCCCAGAAGCAGCAAATGATTTATTCGGGGTATCTACCAGCAACAGGTCATTAACCCAATTGGAATGAATCTCAATCTTACTGCCGGGCTCGGTAGCGGCACCACCAGCAGCGGGCTGTTTCCCGTTCTCCTCTTTTGCAGCACTCTTGGGCTTTTCGCCAGCGCTGGGTTGGTTTTTCAAGTACCATGTGTGGACTATACCGTCTCTACCGGCAGAGTAGAGAATGCCCCTATCAGTCGAAGACGCAAAACTGCGGTCAACGGCCAGTGCATTGATACCGAGAGAGTGGCCCGTATCAGACGACCCCGACGACAACACGTAAGCCAACCGTCTCGTGGTCTTTTTAGCCATTGAAACGAAATTTTACGTGGCAGCCTGTGATATTTATTGAGTATAGTACTAGTGGGTAGTAGTTGCGATGTTTTAAGGATTTGAGAGGAGGTCGGAGATACAGTTAAACCAGATGTTATTCTAATAATTAGTGGGGAGACCACCACCTAATAAAACTGTGTGCGGACGTAACGTGGTAGCTACCATAGTAGTAGTATACTGAGTAACTGTGTATACGCCCTGCTGTTTGCGGTGCCAATCGGTTTATGTCCACACACTGCAATTGTGTGGTGCTTGTACCACGGGTGGTGCGGTACGTACGTAGCGATCCGGTGGTGCCAGAACTCAGCGTACGTGTGTTGCACATATGCACATATGCGCATGTGCAACTTCGCATCCCCGATCGATCGATCGATACCCATGGCCATCGAAGAGAGTGAACTGATTACGTACGTACGCGCTAGAAACTCGAGTCCACTCACCTGCCTGCTGATTCTGATACTACCACCCACCCACCGCCTAATTAAAGGAGATTTCCCCAGAGATCATATCAAGCATCAACGTTACGTATACCACTAGTACTAGTACTAGTACTACTACGACTTTACTACTCCCCGAGGAGGTTAGAATAAAAAAACTCAAAAGCAAAAAAACTCAAAAAAAATCCATAAAAACAAAAAACACCAAAAACACCAAAAACACCAAAAACAACAACACCCAACTAATAAAAACACCAACGTTTGTGAGGTGGATAAAGCTGTCGGAAGAAAAGAAAAATGAGTTCGAGTGCACAAACGCTTCATCCAGCTCATGTTGAAGATGATAGCTCTAAAGGGTTTAATTACGCTCATCATCATAATCACGTCTTGCCCTCTTCATCGGGTCTCGATTCCGGTGCGGCAGTCCGTTTGCCAAATGATAGCAACAGAGAAAATTCAAAGAATGCTAGTTCTAGTTTTGTTGACAGTAGTAAAAGCAATACTGGTAATAGTAGCAGGATCCGTAGTAGCGGAGTCTCTGATAGTAGTTTGAAAGAATATACTGCTACTACTGCTACATCAGACGGTTCTGAGGTCAGCAAAAATGAAGCTGGAGAAAAATCTGATTCTACCACTACTACTAATACTACTAATACTACTAATACTACTGACGACATTAATGATAATGCTACTGCTGCTACTCAAATCAAAACTGGGAGCAAAGACGATACGAATAATACAAGCGGAGAAGGTTTTATTAAAAATGAGGACACTCAGATAAATAACGGGCCGGCGACTCCCCAGTCTACTAGAGCTGAATCGGAAGATCCAGTGCAGGCAGCATCACAACCACATCGACAACCGGCGAAAAAGCAACCAAAAACTATCGAAGATGCATACAAAGAAGGGCTGAGGTTAATAGACGAGCTCTCCACTCTTACCAGGCCTGAAGAAGACGAAGAATGGCGCCGAACAGCACAAAAAGTTGCACAAGTCTTGACTTTAATGCATGACCGGTATCACAAAATGGGAAGTAGTAATACTAAATCAAAGGGTATTCGTAAGGGCAGATGATGATACCAGCCCAAAAGGACGCAATAGGTAACTTATTTATTAATATATTATTAAATTTATGACTTTACAACCAGGTATAAATCTATGTCAACAGCCCCATAAAAAGGTACCATGGGGAGCTAAGATTTTACATCAGGGTAAGTAGGCACCAGATAGTAGAGCCGCACAGTATTAGTATGTAGTATTAGTACCTAGTATTAATATTAGTGTGCATACATACTGGTATGTACTGTACACACACTATATACACAGTATAATGTGTAGTAGTGTATACACTATTACTGGTATGCAGTCTTGCGCTAACTAGGCTATCCCCCCATGTATTTAAGTGTGGAAAAAGTATCAAGCACCCGCGCGGAAAAATATCTGTCCGTACGTACGCAACTTTGCAAAACAGCAGCTCACAACTCAGCCATGGGCATGCGCACATACATACAAATGTTACATGTACGTAATAATGTATGCACACACTATAGCTATATAGTATGTACACATAGTATGAGTCCATGGATCGATGATCACTCAATTACCGTTAAGGTGTTTTTGAAGCTGTGAATTTTAGTGCGGGATTTCCTACCGGTCCTTTAATACATGTATTTTTACCAACAAACAAATACTACTGATTAATACACAGCAGCGGTTAGGGTTTGACATACTTTTTCTCCCCCTCCCTCTCTCTTTTTTTCCCTTCTCTGTTTTGTACACAAAGATGATCAAGGGAAAAGAGGCAAGGATCCTGATCCTGCTGGCCGTGGATACGGTATTTTTCTTCTTGGAGATTATAGTGGGTAAGTTAAAAATGCAGGATTATTAAGGCAAAAGAAAAAAAAAAAAACCAAGCCTTTCCTGCTTATGGTTGTTTGATCAAGAAAATTTGCTTACTAATGACTCTTTAGGATATGCCGTGCACTCATTAGCTTTGGTAGCTGATTCGTTCCATATGTTGAACGATGTTTTCTCATTATTGGTTGCATTATGGGCTGTCAAGGTGGCCAAAGAACGAGGAGTTGATTCTAAATATACCTACGGATGGCAAAGAGCTGAAATTCTCGGAGCTTTAATCAATGGTGTTTTCTTAGTTGCTCTTTGTTTATCTATTTTCTTAGAGGCCATTCAACGGTTTGTTGAGCCCCAGGTTATCAGTAACCCGAAACTCATTCTTGTTGTTGGATGTCTTGGTCTGGGGTCAAACATTTTAGGGTTGTTGTTGTTTCATGAACATGGTCATTCTCATGGAGGAGGCGGAGGCGGTCACAGCCACGGGTTGTCACTTGACGAAGAAGACGAAGATTACGAAGAAGAAGATGATGATGATGAAGAAGAGCATGGCCATGAACATGGACATGGACATAGCCACGGACACAGTCATGAACACAGTCATGGTGCTAGTGAAACTGCTCCTTTATTGAGAACAACAAATGGACATGCACAAACTTATACTGATCCCGAATCAACGATAGTAGTTTCAGATCATATCACCAATTATTCCCCATCTGAACCAAGATTACCGGAACAGGTTGTTGAAGATACGAGCGCCCGAATTTTGCCTGGAAGAAATATTTCACATGCAAGAACAGCATCTACTGATACCCATGCCGGTCATTTCCATACTCGACCAAAAGAAGCTTCCAAAAAAACCAAATCACTTAATATGGAAGGAGTATTTTTGCATGTTTTGGGTGACGCCCTGGGAAATATAGGTGTCATTCTCACAGCAATATTCATTTGGAAAACTAATTATTCCTGGAAATATTACATGGATCCAGTGATTTCATTAGTAATTACTGTAATCATTTTCTCATCAGCTATGCCTCTTTGTCGCAAGAGTTCGGCAATCTTACTGCAAGCAGTGCCTCAAAGTGTCAATGCCGACGAAGTCAAGCAAGACATTGCATCATTGAAGGGAGTTCAAAACATTCATGATTTACACATTTGGATTTTGAAAGAGGATTTTTTCATTGCAACTTTGCATGTATCAGTATCATTAGATGAAGAAGAATTTATGGTTTTGGCAAGAAAGATCAGATCTTGCTTGTTACAACACGGTATAAGCTCAATCACTATTCAACCAGAGTTTGTTACATCCACTGCTGGAATTAGCAGTGGTGGAGCTGATCAAAGTACCATTGGTGGAACTAGTAGACAAGGAGCGTTCACGCCACAAAGTAGAAACTCATCGTGGTCCAGCAATGGCAGCAATGGACCCATTTGTGCACTGGGACATCATTCAGTCGGAGGTCTTTCCGAGGAAAACCCACGACGAGAATAAGAATAATAATAATAGTAATAAAATACAAATTTTTAAAATTAATAATAGAGAGTAGGTAACGTTTAAAAAATCAAGTCATAATTGACAATGTTATACATTATATATATTGCGCACAGTACTGGTATTTACATGTAGCGGTGCCATAGTAAATTTTTTGGTACTGAAATTAAAAGTGAAATGCCTAATTGGGAGGGACTTGCATACATGCAAGGTCCAAAATGGTAATCATGTTGCCCGATCTAGTAATGTAAGGGGTGGTTCAACGCTACCAAATGCTCACGGTAAACGGTACACACGTAGTGCACTGTACACATAGTTTACAGACGCGACCAAATTTGTAAATATGTATATGCGGGGGCCCTCAAAACGACGCGTAGATTTGCATGGATCTGTACATAATTACTCAATGAGGATATCTAAAAGCATTGCATAGGTCGTTTTTTATACCCTAAATTTGCTCGCGAGACCCATGTAAAAATTCGCGAAAGAATTCTCTAGCCTCCTTATTCTTTGACGACAACATTGTTCACAACCAACTCTTCGGTTTTACCGACTGTACGCTCTTTTAATTCAATATCTTTTTGACGTTCATTCAGAGCTTGTTACGCGTCATTCAGTTTCTAGATGAAGCCTTTGAGATACTCCAGGCTGTGTCTGGCGCTGGTCGCAGCTCTATGGCTGGCTATCATCCTTACCGCGCGATGGTCCACCAGCAGGTCACTCACTTCGGAAATAATACAAGAATTCCACAACCTTAACACCAAGAAATTTGCATGGTCATTAGACGACCCCCGTCAAGCACCCGTGGTGGCTGCCAATTCAGAGGATGCAGTACCCATTCCTTGGGCAGTGACTTACTCACCTCTCACGGCATCGGGCAGTTGTAAACCAGTTGCCCAAATAACCAAAGATGTTCAACATATTGCCCAGAAAGTCGGGGTACCGTATATCCGGTTATACTCTACAGACTGCCATGTACTGAAAGTCATGCAGAACTACCCCTCTGTCAAACTCATCCTCGGCATTGAGCCTTACTATTATGATGAAGGCGAGCGCGAAGACACTCACAACGACCCAAGTGAAAAGAATGTAAACTTGTCGCGGTTAATAAAATCGTTATCAGTACAGCTTGCTGAACTGTCACAAGTACCTTCTACATGGTCACGGATAGCCCTGCTAGTTGTCGGCTCACAAGGTGTGTTCAGTGACCGCTACTCTGCATCAGATCTGGTCTCTATGATCAAGTTCGTTAGAACCAAACTGCCCCAAGGGTTTAGAGGTCAATTGACGACCGCTGAACCGGTACAGTCTTATGTGTCTTCAACGCGATACAACGCTGCATCTTTACGCGATTACCACATGTACAGACTGGCTGTTGCTGAGTCGTCAGGTAATTTAAACCTAGTCACTTCTACCGGTGACAAAACTAATAAACAACTTCCCGAGGATAACGACTTGTGCGCCGCAGTAGATGTGGTAGGTTTAGTAACCGAACCTTACTTCAATTCTGGAGTCAAGGCTGAATGGGCTGGTGATCTAGTCACCAGAGATGTCCAGTTTGCAAAGTATCTTTGCTCAGATAAGTTCATAGGGTCGGCTCATCGTAAACCCGATGAGGAAGATAAGGCAGAGAATTCCTCTGAGTACAACAAAATGTTTTCGACCCCCAAGTTGCCCGTGGTTGTTCTTGAAGCAGGGTGGCCGTCAAGTGGCATTGCTAATGGTAAAGCTGTTGCATCATGCAAGAACCAAAAAGCTGCAGTCAAAAGCTTGGTAAATGCTAAAGATGAAGATACCGGAGAACGGCTTCGGTTAACTTTATACTCGTTTTGGGATGAAAAATGGAGAGACCCTGGCGACCTTGAAGTCGAAGCAAGTTTCGGAGTTGATTTGTTATACTCCTAGTGTACAACAATAATTTTTAATGATAAATGTTTATGATTTTATTAATTCTTTTTTTTTTTTTTTTTTCTGAACCAATGTAATTGTAATTTAATATTATTGAGTTAGATTTTTATTTAAAAATATATATATGCCAAAATTTTGTATTCAATTCTATATACAATGTTTCTTCTTGGATCACATTATAATACAGCTTTCCTTTTCACCAGAGTTACCGTTCCCGCCAATTGACTTGTTCCGTTTGCGGTCAACAGCAGTCTCTTTATTTTTCTTCAGTCGTTTGATAGCTCGAGGGTCATTATTGCTGGCAGCACGCTTGTACCAAATGTTTGCCTGAATGATATCACGTTCTGTACCTTTGCCCAATTCCAGGAAATATCCTACAACATACTGAGCTTTGGGTAAATTCATCTGTGCAGCTCTCAGAGCCCATTCAAAGGCTTCTTCGTCATTCTTAGGTAAAACATCGCTACCCATAGTATACCAGGCGCACATTGCGTACATAGCCTCGGGATGATTTTTGTCAGCAGCCATTGTATAATAATGGATCGACAATGCTGCATCTTGAGGACAATCCAATTCACCTCGTTCATAAATAGCACCTAGTCGTACACAGGCGTCAGCGCACTCCAAATCAGCAGCTTTGACGTACAGTTGTACCGCGTACGCAGAATCCTGGAAAACAATATCTCTGTATCCGACTTCAAAAAGTTTGGCCAATTCGTATGGTCCACGATTGTAAATCCTATCAGCTTGTTCATTTGCTCTAGTAAGCCATTTGATACCTTCTTGTTTCTTTTTCAAAGTACGTGCTTGGCCTAATTGGCCATACCAACATGCTACTCCTAGTCTTATCATAGCTCCAACTTGTCGTTTAGATGCGGCATACTCCAAGAATCTTACAGCCCGTCGAACGTCGCGTGAAGTACCTATCCCTTCTTCAAGACAGATCGCTGCACGGTACGCTGCTTCTGCTTGGTTATGTTTGGCAGCTAATTGGAACCAGTTAAATGCTTCTTTGTAGTCAGGTTTGCCAAATGCTCCAGCATAATATGCATCACCAAGAAGGTACTGTGCTTCTGCCAGCCCCTTGTCGGCTAACCGTTTCAAAATGGCCTCGGATTCCTTAAGCAATTCAGCTCTATCCATATCAGGATCAGGTCCGCCACCAGCACCACCGGTACCGCCTCCAGACGATTTCGAATGTAGAGATGACATTAATGATCCACGGTATCGTTTGGTATTCATGTTAGCGTTAGAGTCGAGCAAGGGCAAGGACCGACTAGATGATGAGGTATTGAGTCCCGCATTGTTGACTCCGTTGTTGTTACCATTGGTAGAATTATTAGTATTATTGGTGTTGTTATTATTCTCAGCAAACATGCTGGAAGATGTGGAGGATGAAGATGAAGAGTTGATGGTGGCAGCAGAGTGCGGGCTCAACAAGGGGCCATTGTGGGCTACACCCGAATGTAAAGCGGCTTGCAGCATGTACTGAGCAAACCCAAACTGTACAATAGGGTCGTTGCTTTTCTTAGCATTCTGACGATACATTTCAATAGTCTGTCTTCTCGGGATCAGCGAGTTAACATTCGACCCCAAGTGTGGGGTAATATAAGACTGTGATAAGTCAAACATGGACGCGGATGCAAATTGTGCCGCTGTGCCGGTAAGAGACAAAGATGAAGCTCGTCTGGTATGGTTATTGAAGTGGGCGTTCGGCGCATACTCAAGGTTCGCCGGTAACCCATTCCCGACTTCGCTGCCTCCCGGGGTACCGCCAGTGCCATTAATTCCACCGTTCAGAGAACTCAGTGAAGACCTTGAAGATACCCCCTGGCGTCTTCGGTTAGCTGAAGACGGCCGCGCGGGCGAGGGACTCGCCACAGGGGTGTAAACCGAACCGTTGACTACACCAGACACATACGGCGGCTGTGGAGGGAACTGCTGATTAACAGGTGTGTTTGTGCCTGAAGTAGGGTATGGCGGGGAATTCAACGCACCAGCTGGACTATACCCACGAGGGTACGCATTTGAGGGTAAGGGACTTCTTCCCCTAGGTTGATATTGCTGTTGCTGCTGGTATTGCTGTTGTTGATACTGCTGCTGCTGGTATTGCTGCTGTTGATACTGCTGTTGTTGTGGTGGAGGAATGTATCCTTGTGAATAGCTTGGACGCAGCGGTGGTTGTTGCCCGTTCAAGCTTTGATTGCTTGTTGAATGATGTACTGTGGTATGCTGACTACTGATTGATACAGGAGACAGCGGCCGAGTAGCACCAGCAGTAGCTACAGATGTATCCATGACAACTGAACTCATTGAACTTGAGGGAGAGTACTCTTGCCCGGAAAAAGAGTGGATACTGCTTTGATAAACCGCTGGGGGAGGGTTTAGAGGGGCAGCAGGGTGGTACGTACCACTGGACGAAACAGACGAAGCGAATGAGAACTCAGATGATCCTGACGAAACTTTCCTATGTTGACCACCAGTGCTGGAAGATCTAGACTGTTGTTGCAGCGGAGGTAACTGATCCGAAGCGTCGTAAAATTGAGGATGTGGAGGCGGAGGAAGTGTTGATGTTGATGTTGATGTAGACGGTAGTGGTGGTGGTGGTGGTGGTGGTGGTAGTGATGTATCGAAATTCTTTTCTCCTGTGCTCAAGGCGGTTGTACCAGTAGTAATAGTACCAGTCGTATTCGTACCTGAACCACTAAAATTATCACTAGATGTTGGAGCTAGTCCCGCAGTGCCCGTAGCTTTATGGTATTCGTTTGAATCACACGAAGACGAAGCTGAGTGAACGGGGTTCTGGTAACGGTTGTCGCTGGACGTTCCGATGGCCGTAGCTGTGGTAGTAGTGGTAGTGCTAGCACCAGTACCAGATTTGATTGAACTCTGGGACGAAGAAGAGCGTAAAAAAGTAAAAGAAGACTGAGATGGGCTATTATCTTTATGTCTCCTGGTGTTCTGGGGTGCCACAAGGTTGTTTGCGTTGGTATTTTGTTGGTAGAGTTGAGGGATGTCAGGGTTGTTGCTAGCAGAAAAATCTGTTGGCGGTGTTGACAACGATGGCTGGATCAACGGTTGTGGTGGTAATGGTGGTGGGTTCATCATAGTGTGGCTAAGATTACTACTAGTACTAGTACTATGCTGGTGGTGATGGTGATGATGGTATATGGGCCCCTGGCTGTTGTTATTATTGGCAGTGAACGTAGTCGTCGTCGTCGTCGTCGTCATACAATAAGAAAATTTGCTAGGAAATTTGTTACCTCCGACAGCGCGTTAGATCGATCGATCGACAACGTGCGGGGGCCGATCACTTAAAAATAACTTTTTTTTCTAAATTTTTTTTTTTTTTTTTTCCAATGCTTCTGGAAGACAACAACTCACACAACACACACACACACACACACACACAAACTGGCGTCGTCAAAGAGTAAACAAATTCCAGCGGCCAAATATGTTTTTGGCAATTCCTCAGTGTTCAGCGCTAGAAGAACGAAGTAGTCTTGTTTTCTGTAGTAACAATGTGATTCTCTTTGTTGTTGATTTTTTTCTTTCTTGTCAGTAAAAATGACACACGCGGATACCCGGGCCACACACACGCACTCGCACACTCACACACAGTTTGAATTCTCTGGTAGTTTTAAATATAGCCGATCTTGCGCTTTCTTCTTCCGGTGTGAAACGAAGTTAGCGTCAGAGCTACTCAGCACTTACTAATGCGCAGTAATGTATAGGAATAGTAGAGATTAACCTCCTCCTGCTAGGGTATTGGGAGCAAAAAAAAAATTCCAACTAGACGTCGTACAAGGTGTCTCTTTTTACTTGTATTTTTGTCAAGATCCAGATATGAAAATTAGAAAGTAAGATGATTTAGAAAAAGAACACAGTATGACGGAAGGAAATGGTTTATGATAAAAAGTTCTCGTTAAAAAATATTTATTTTTATTATATTTAATTTTTTTTTTTTTTTTTTACAAACTAGCTAAATGTATTTATCTCATGGGCCGGTACGTAACTGAAACTGGCAATGCCGTTCTCCTAGCTAGCAAGACCACCCGGTGACCCAGCGTATACCGTCTGCGGCCACCACTTCTCGCCTATGACGAGTCAATTGCAAGTACGGCGAACGCGTGGCTAAACGCAATTCACTTACAAGCTTACAAGCTTGAGTTTAGTATATACATAACATTTGCAAGGCAGCCTTACAGGCAGGCAGGCAGGCAAGGAAGCCCGACCCGGCTTTAATTGCGACGCTAAGCTTAGAATTATATGCGTGTATATATATACGCTTTAATGCATGTTCCGTCTATAGCTACTAGTAGAACTACCCGTCCCATCGTACAAAGCCTAGCTCTACTTGGGATAAAGTTGAACATTACAATTGATGTATAAAAGTAGTACTAGAACTTAGCTGCTTATATTGTTGCGGTTATGTAGGTGCAAAAACAGACCCGCACATACAATTCTTGGCACTACTACGCGTGTGTGTGCACACACACACATTAAGCTACTAGTAATAGATCATGTTCTACGCCGAAGACATTCCTGATGAGTGACCGGCATGTTGGCAAATTACACAGACACACATGTGCACAGGTTCCCCCAAACTAACATTAGCTTGAAGTATATTGCAATTATGTGCAATAAAAGCCACTTTCTACCCGGTGGATCAATGGTGGAATGAGGATAATAGAATCTAATTCATTGAAAGGAGGTCACAAAAAAAAAAAAAAAAAAAAAAAGAAAGCTTTAAGGTTCGGGCCTGTCTGATCTTCTAGCTTTGTCAAACCACTGCATTGTGCATTCATATACCGTAATACATAATTATGCTGTAATGAGTAAGTAACCAACTGACGTACGTACAGTACTAGTACTAGCAGATAAAACTATATGGTAACTTACATCCTTTCACCCCTTTCAGGCAAAGCGCCTTGCAAAGAAGCTTTATAGATATTGGCTCTACTTATGTATCACAATTTTTTTTGGTAATCAAGTATTTAAAGACGTGCGTCGCCTTAGATTTAGATGGAGTACCAGCAGTTTTACGTACCAGGTAATCTAATTGCCATATTGGCAGATCATAGATCATTGAAGAGATGGATCCATGCCCAGATTCAGCCAACGTACCCAGTCATCAAAAAAAAACGAGACAGAATAAGTTCAACTTTGCGGTTACTTCAAACCCGTCAAAGCTAGCATAATCTTAATCAGTAGTCGACGTCTTACGCTTCAAGTAAAATGCTAGCTTTGCCTTGCCTTGTCATGTACGTCTAGGATCTGAAGTTGTAGTGCAATATAATTCATGTTGTGGATTTTTAAAATTTATTCTCCTTACACGTGACATATCTTGATTTACACATCTTCACGTACGTACAGAGTACCACGCCGCCGCTGACGTTCAGTATCGACAAGATCTTTGTACTAGTACCATGGTCACCTAGTCTACTCCTCCACGTCTCAACTCTTTGGAGAGCGAACAACTTGCAAATCTTTGAAAATGAACTTTTTGGCTAATTTAATAACAGTAAGTGGAAGTTTTTTTTTTTTTTTTTTTTTAATTTTGGTCTCTCAGTATTGATTTTCTAATTTATTGGTAGACTGGGTTTTTACTAGCATTGTGCTTAGCAGTTTTATATTTTGTGTTTGATTTGGCTTTGAGACCACTTTTGTTACGACAAAACATCAGATTAACAGATATCTCTCAAGATGGCGCACAGAGAGACGGTTATGATGCTGTTTGATCATTAGTATAGCTGAACTTCCAGTAATGTTTTTAACGATTCCATTGTTGATTATTTATAATTTATATTGTTATTTTTCTTCTTATCTATACCCCTGATGTATCTAAAGTAGAATATTGTTTTCACATCCTCCACACACAATGAGTACATTAACGTCGCTGTAGACGATATCGATCATAGTATTAATTTTTTTATTACCAACATTGTTTACATGCTTCCCTCGTCAGTCTTGGGCAAGTTCAAGTACCAAGGGTCACAACAACCATCCGGTACTGACGTTGAACAATCTGAGAATGACGAAAGTCCTGTTGGTTTGAATAGTAAAAAAGGAAAGAAAAAATCAAAGGCAAAAACCAGCACTACCAAATCACCATCTGGCACAAGCAAACCCAAAAGAAAACCTCGGAGTTTTGTTACAAGACAGACTATTACCGAACGAGTATCGGCTCAGTTTCGTCGAACAGATTCACCTGGTATTGAAAATATTGCCGACAATGGTAGAAATAATAAAATTGCTGTAGGCAGCGGATTATCCGGCAAACCAGACAAGTTCAAGTTATTTTCAAAACGAGTAGTCGAGAATAATGGCAATGATCTATCTTCCATATACACTGAAAACGACTCTTTGTATAAAGTGGAACGGCCAGAAACAGCTGTTGAGAAAATCCGGTCTTTGCGGATCAAGTTTTTTGGCGATGATACCGATACAAACTCAAGTACGCCAATAAAACTCACCCGCGAAGGTCTTTCCAATATCGTATCCAACAGCAAGTTTCAAAATGAGGAAAATGATTCTTTATGGCTTTCTGCCTCCAAATTCCCCAGTGATTTGGATTTGACCGCCGCCATTGAATCATCCATGGTTTTGCTATCACAGGAAAATAACAGCTCACAACAACAACAGCAACAGCAACAATTACATGATGATAATGAGGGTGCTGTCAAAGGACCTTTTACTATACCTTCTGAAGAAATCATATCGAGCCAAACTAATGATTCTGATTTATTCGTGGTTGATGTTCATGAGGTGATACCTGAATCTCCTGGCGGGATTGAAGTAATAGAACTGTCTGATACATCACTGTTATCATCAATAGGTGATTATGCTGTCGCTAATACTGAAACTACGGACGATGTACCGGCAGTTCCAGCTACACGGACCGTAACTACGGGTGATGTACCAGCAGTACCAGCTACACGCACTGCAACTTTGGATGATGTACCAGAAGTTTCAGCTACACGCACTGCAACTATTAATAATGCACCAGCACTACCAGCTACACGGACTGCAACTATTGATGATGCACAGGAAGTTCCAGAATCACCTTGTGCTAGACCAATGGCCTCAGCAGTCCTACAACCAACTGAGTATGAAGATTTCAATACTTTCACTACCGAGGAACTACGCGCTCTTATGAATAAATGGGGGTTTAAGCCACGGCAGGGCCGGGCTAAAATGATATCAATTTTGGAAAGTTGTGTCTCCATTCACCAATCTGAAGGTGTTGTGCCCGTTTCAAGAACATCGTCTACTAATGTCACTGGCGTACAGATACAAAAGGCTATATATGAAAGGATCAATAAGGAAATACGACTAAACCCATTAGCTGTTTCTTATTACCAACGTATATTGTGCTACGACCCTATACCTTTGATGGAATTCACAAATTTCCTCAACAATACTTTGAATTTAACTGTAGACAAAGATTTTGTCCACGGATGGGGAGATAAGCATGGAGTTACAATGTCTGTTGAACGATGGTTACGATATAACTTATGATTTATGACTTTACGTACACAAAAATTGCAAATTGCTCTTACGAGTTCATTGTAAATATTAGTATTAGTATCCATAGTGATACAAATGTATATACCAGTAACTCAGCATACTGACCCGCAGCCGTGCAATTTCTATACAGGGTCTAGGCTTTTTAACGTAGGCTACCCCATACGTAGTGTAATGACAAATGAATAGCCAAAACACTCATAGATGTTTTATTACTATTGGTCGGCCTAAACATGGATTGTGTCATATACCAATGGTAATGCTCACATTTACAACATCGGACATGTCCGTCACTCATACAAAAAAAAATCCATCGATGCACTTAAAAATCCGCCGAACTCCGATGAACCTTTCCGGATACCCATCGCCAACGGTTTCCGAACTAATACTGGTTGGTATCTTATCTATATAGAGGGTAACCTAGTCGCACATTGCGTTTATAAATCTCGCAACACACATTTTAAAGATCAGAGATAGTAAAATTGTTTGGAGCCGTTCATATTTTACCCTTTCTCTTCTCACAATTTTGCCCCTTATTTCACACACAACAAGAGAAATATGACGGGACAAGAGCACCAGCCGTTGCTCGGTGAGCCAGTCACCACCAAACAGTACCGCAAGCGAGGACACAGGGTCGCTCGTATGGCGGCTTATTCATTTATTGGAGTTGTGTTTTTAGGCATTTTCAACTTGTTGTTCCTGCCGCGAACATCTTTGTCTAGAGACTGGAACAGATTCCATGGCGAAAACATCAGCTATGATGACCTCAAACGCTCTCTACTTAACAGCATTGATACAGATAGCATCCGTAACTGGAGTTACCACTACACACAAGAAGCGCATTTGGCCGGCCAGAACTATGATTTAGTACAGTGGACCGCTGACAAGTTTGAAGAATATGGCATTTCTTCAGAAATTGTTACTTACGACATTTATTTGAACTACCCTCGTGATCACTCTTTGAAGTTACTTGAGAAGGACGGTAGCATAAAGTTCCAGGCGAGTCTTGAAGAGGACGAGATTGAATCTGACCCTACTACCAGTGCTAAGGATAAGATCCCAACTTTCCATGGCTACTCCGCATCAGGGAATGCTACTGCCCAGTTGGTTTATGCCAACTACGGTACCAAAAGTGACTACGATCTTTTGGTGTCCAAGGGTGTTGACTTCAAGGGTAAGATTGTTATCGTAAGATATGGCATGATTTTCCGTGGGTTGAAAGTTAAATTTGCCCAGGATCTGGGAGCTGTTGGTGTTTTGATTTATTCTGACCCTATCGATGATGGCAAATACACCGAAAAGAATGGATACGAAGCTTACCCTGATGGACCGGCTAGAAATCCATCTTCAGTGCAACGAGGATCAGTTCAATTTTTATCAATTGCTCCCGGTGACCCCACTACTCCTGGATACCCTAGTAAAGGTGACGCCAAGCGCAAGGATCCTTACCATGGAATTCCAAGCATCCCTAGTATTCCTTTGAGTTACGTTGACGCTTTGCCTTTGTTGAAAGAGCTTAATGGCAAGGGGTTGGGTCCTGATGACCTCAAGGAGTCTAAAAACTGGGTTGGAGGTTTAGATGATGTCGATTACTTCGTCGGACCATCTGATCTTGAAGTGAATCTTTACAACGACCAAGATTATGATATAAGACCTACTTGGAATGTCATCGGTACCATTAAGGGTGTCATCCACGATGAGGCTATCATTTTGGGTAACCATCGTGACTCATGGATCGTTGGTGGCGCTGGTGACCCTAATAGTGGTTCAGCAGCACTTATTGAGGTTGCTAAGGCCTTTGGTGAGTTACTGAAGCTTGGATGGGTTCCCAAACGTGATATCATTTTGGCCTCATGGGATGGTGAAGAATATGGGTTACTTGGTTCAACAGAATGGGGTGAAGACAATGCCTTGTTTTTAGATAAACACGCCCTTGCATATATTAATGTGGATGTTGCTGCCAGCGGAAGTGCCTTTGGTGCTGAGTCTACTCCTTTACTTTATGATATTCTTCGCCAAGTTGCTAAAGAAGTTATTAGCCCTGATCAAGAATCTGGCCATACTTTGTTTGACTTGTGGGTTAACCAAACCAACACCCCCGAGGGAAAGAACCCTTACATTGCTAATTTGGGGTCTGGTACTGACTACACTGTTTTCCAAGACTTTTTGGGTATCCCCTCTGTTGATTTTGGGTTCAGTACCAGTTACGATGACCCTGTGTACCATTACCATTCTAATTATGACTCGTTCACTTGGCAAGACAAGTTCGGCGATCCTAACTGGGCTCACCACACTGCTATCGCTAAACTGTGGGGTCTGTTGGCATTGCAGTTGTCTGAGGGAGAATTGGTAGATTTCAAAGTGCAGGAATACAGCGAGCTTGTAAAGGCAACTGTTGACAATCTCGCAAAGAGTGCTGTTGCTGTTTTTGAAACATCTGATGATTATGACTACAATGACAACAACAACAACGAGAACCGTGACAACCGTAATCGTAACCGTAACCGCAATGGCAACCACAATCATCAACATCGCAACCGTGTTGATGACGATTTTAAGGAATTGCAGAAGGTTAGTGCCCAGTTCGTTGAAACTGCGCGGTTGTACGATGAGTACACTAACAAGCTTGCAGCAGAATATACCCAAGATTACCCCTGGTACAAGCTGCACAAGAAGTTCATTCTGCTCGCAAAGATCAAGGTGGCTAACATCAAGTTGGCCAAAGTCGAGCGATTGTTCAAGTACAAGCATGGACTTGACTCACGACCATGGTTCAAGCATATTGTTTTTGCACCAGGCATTAATACAGGGTACGCTGGTGTTCTTTTGCCCGGTATAGTTGAAGCATTGGATGATTTGGACTTTGAAAGAGTCATCAAGTGGGTAGGCATCACTCGTGGTAGCATAGCTGCTGTAACTCATCTTTTAGAGTAGTTTGACTCTAAATTTTTATACTATCTATAGTTTTCTATTTTAAATTATTATTATTCTTTTTAATGTAAAACCGAAGGGCATTTTGAATTTTATTCCATACGCTCAATGCTGTCAGCATGGGCTATATACTGATACTACTGATAAAGGCAAAGTTTAAAAAAAGGTATCGCTTCATCTTTAGATCTTTACGCGCCGCGCGTAAATTAAATTTCAATAAACGTTTGCGAGATCGATGACAATCGCGCGGTTTAAGACTGCTACGACGCGTTCTAAATTTTATTCAATCACTCTGACCATTTTTTTCCCCTTGAGAATGACTGAGGTTCAAATGACTTTGAAGCGCACTTTTGAGAGCACAGGCGGGACAACTCAGGCTCAAAACAAGGAAAATGTCACTCCACCGTCGAAAAAGATCCATGTAGATGATAGCGCTACCAAGCTACTGAAAGAAGAACAGAAGGAAGCAAAAGTACGACAACGCGAAGCGGAAAAACGACTAAAAGAGGAGAAACGTGAAACTGAGAGAATTGCTAAAGAAGCCCAACGGGAGGCAGAGAAAAGGGCCAAAGAGGAGAAACGCGAAGCTGAACGAAAGGCTAAAGAAGAGCAACGTGAAGCTGAGCGTAAGGCCAAGGAAGAGCAACGCGAAGCTGAGCGTAAGGCCAAAGAAGAGCAACGTGAAGCTGAAAGAAAGGCCAAAGAAGAACAACGTGAAGCTGAAAGGAAGGCTAAAGAAGAACAACGTGAACTGGAAAGAAAGAAAAAAGAAGAGGAGAAACTAGCTAAAGAAGCTGCTAAGAATGAGGAAAAACGAAAGAAGGAAGAGGCCAAACGATTAAAAGAAGAAGAGAAAGAGAAAGAACGGTCCAAACAAAAAAATCTCACAGCATTTTTTGCACCCAAAACTGGTACACCTACAAAAATAAAAGTGTCTCCAATAGATTCGTCACCATCAAGAGACCAGGATGAGAAAAGCAGTTCAGACTATGCTGCCACTTTCCATGCTTTCCATGTGAGGCCCAATGTTGAGCTAGCCAAGATTATAAGTACCCAAGTCAATAACGACGAGTTTAACCAGGCGTTAAATGGAGGTCGGTCCAACCTGGATGGATGGATAATATCACAACAAAAAGAGACGAACGAGAAGCCTGTCCGTACAGTACAAGAAGTGGTTGGATTAGCTAACTCTGGCGCACTGGACGACCAAGAACTTTATGCATTAATAAAAGAAATACCACAGATAATTATTAGATTTGCTGAGAATAGCCGGCCGCCATACATTGGCACTTTCTCCAAACCTGTACCGGCGGATATGTACAAAAACCCATTTTCAGAGGTTATAGAGGGTCTAAATTACAGCTACGATTCTGATCTTGACTGGGGCCAAGAAGACGAAGAGGAAGGCGAGGATCTTTTAGATGACGACGACGAAGATGAAGAGGACGAGGAAGGTAGCGTAATTGACGAAGATTTTCTTGATGACGAGGACGACCCACAAAATAATAGAAGACTTCTTGTTGGGCCGCTTAAACCTCTTTCCAAGTGGAACGACGGGACAAATGATTCTTACTTTTCCGGGATGCATGTTGATATACTGTTACCTGTTAATGAACCCATAGATCCGTTTAAGGATTACTGGGGTACTGGGAAGGCTATTGATGTGCTGCAGGCAGGCCAAGCAGCATCTACAGCTAAAACAGACTCCAAGAAGTTTGTGCCAAGTATACGAATGAAAGATGTGTTGCAGAAAGTGGAAGGAAGCGAAGGAACACTGGTGTTTTTAGTGGAGATTCTGAAAAACGATTTTCCAGATTGCACGAAAGAAGCTATTAGAAATACTATTCGTGAGCATGCTAGTAGAATTGACAAGAAAAAATGGAGGGTCAATGAAAATATGCGGCAACTAGTTGCTTTAGAACCATAACGAAATGAATATCCATATTAATGTATTTACCTATATTTTGTACTGGCATTCCAAGTTTTCACAAGTGAAACAGCTATTATTTATACGTGACTTACCGCAATTGACTTTTCTAATTTCAATTCTGTGGTCGTAGAAGTTGATAACCTTTTTTCTGGATCTAATTGATAGTGACAACAGTTCCATCTCGTAACTGTTTAACTCGAGGACTTTCAATAATAAGTACAGTCTCTTTTAGCTCTATTTTCAAAAAACGGATTGTCAATTTGTATATCACAAATTTCAAAATGCGTCTTGTTAAATTTAATTGTCCAGATAGAATTGATGCCCACTACTCGCTGAGTGTACCGCCGATAACCGCGTCACGAAAATTTAACGTGATTTTTTTTATAGTAAACATACCAGAAAAAATAATAAAATGACGCGTTGTTGATGAATTTTTGATTAATATTTTTGTTCCACCATAAAAAAAATTATTCACTAATGCAAGGGTACCTACCTCCGGAATTGAGATAAGGAGCTTTTTCAAGTAGCACCATTATGTGGTAAGTATATTGTAATTCTTGAAAATGGCAATTGGACTATGTTCCCAGACTCAAATGTTGAGCTGAGCCATAGCGACAAGACCTCATTGCATCAGGTTATGACACACATCCGTCTTTTCAATTTCTCTTTCTTATGAAATTTGATTTTATTTATTTATCTTTTTTTTTAAAGTAGCTTTATTTCTGGGTTCATCAATTTATGGTATGGATCAAACTTTTTTACTGCAACATGCGCATGCCGCCGTGCAGCTAGTAACTTACTCTAGGTTAACTTCAATATTGGATTTTTAACTGATCTTTACCTGATTTGGCCCTTTGGATCAGATTAGTTCAACCTTATGAAACCACCCGGCACGCGTCAGAGCATGAAAGTGTCCTGACTATTTTTACGTGTTTCTTTTGGTAAACATCATTTGATAGGCAAATGCAAAGCTTTTTTACAGTTGCTCTATAAAGCTTGTGACCCTAAGATTGACAAATTTGATTTTACTATTATTCTTAGTTGCTTTTTAGTTATATAAAAATGATTTGCGCTACTTAGTCAAACTTGAGTCCAGATCCGGGTAGATCTCAAATGATGACTGAGCTGGTTAGCTTCGGATCGAGATCACCGACCAAAGTTTTTTGCGCTGCCGTTGTCTAATAGTTACGTACATGCGCGTAAAAAAATTAGATTATGCATAGTATGCGCCCGCAAACGTTATTTTGTATGCTGGGTGACCAACAATGCTGGTGACCATCAAACAACAGCAGGTGGAGTTGGATCATTTAATTGCATTAACCAGCCGGCCCCACGCGCGCAAGCCTCGAATATCTTGTTGAAGAAGTATTGATGATCACTTTTTATTAATACTAAGAAGAAAAAAGCAATAGTGTGAGATAAAAGAAACTGAAGACCGTTTTACTTTAAAAGGGTTCACAATCCCCAATCGTGGACACCAGTTTTTCTTTTACCAGTTGATTTTTATTTTTTTATTTTGTCTTTCCTTATACAACAATGTCTGAACAGTCGTCTATGTCCGAGCCTGAAGAACAGGTCAGAGTCTCTGATCCAGAGTACATCACCAAGGATAAAAGCAACGAAATCATTCCTGATGACGATGTCTATCCTAATAATGAACATACGCTGGAAAAACAGCCTACGAATGGTTCGCATACGTACCCAACATTCTCTTTTGCACATGAGACTATCCTAATTATTTTACTGATATCTACACAAATGATAACACAGGCCGGCGTTGCTCAGGGTAACCAGCCGTTACAGATCATTGGTAATTCGTTCGGCGTTACAGATCTAGCTGAATTATCATGGGTGGTTGCCGGATACAGTTTAACGGTTGGTACTTTTATTGTTGCTGCCGGTAAACTCGGTGATATTTTTGGCCACAAACGATTGTATATCATAGGATATCTTTGGTTTGCACTGTGGTCTTTATTAGCAGGTATAAGCCGATACTCTAATTTTGTGTTTTTTGCTACATGCCGAGGTTTTCAAGGCATAGGTCCAGCTATTTTATTACCAAATGCTATGGCTATAATTGGTAGAATCTACCCCCAGGGACATAAACGTAATTTGGTTTTTGCTCTCTTTGGTGCTTGCGCCCCTTCTGGGTATGTCTTGGGTGCCCTTTTTTCTTCGCTGGTTGCCATGTTTGCTCATTGGTCGTGGGCGTACTATTTGTCCACTATCGTTGCTGTGGCTATAGCTGGACTAGGTTATTTAGTGATACCAGACCAAGCATCAAACCAACTTGAACAGGATGCTAAGTTTGACTGGCTTGGTGCTGCCACGGGTATCTCTGGTCTGATATTGTTTAATGTGGCATGGAATCAGGGTCCAATAGTTGGGTGGACTGATCCTTATACATATATATTGCTGATTATTGGATCATTACTACTTGTCGCATTTGTCTATATTGAATTCAAAGTAACTTCGCAACCTTTGGTACCTATATCGACGTTCAGTCCGCGAGTCGGGATCATTTTAGGATGTATTGCATGTGGTTGGGGAACGTTTGGTATATGGGTTTTTTATCTGATCCAAAACTTGCAGATTTGCCGCCATGCCTCACCTTTATTAGCAGTGGCTTATTTTGTGCCAGCTCCTATCAGTGGGCTTGCTGCTTCATTCACCTGTGCATTTTTGTTTGCAAAGAAAGTCCCAGTTTCGTTGGTTATGGCTCTTGCGCTGACAGCTTTTTTTATAGCAGCAATTTTGTTGTGTGTGCTGCCCATGCATCAGACATACTGGGGACAAGTCTTTGTCAGTATTCTGATAGCGCCATTTGGTATGGATATGAGTTTTCCGGCGGCTACAATCATGTTTAGCGACTCGGTGCCGAGAAAACACCAAGGTATGGCAGCTTCGCTCGTCAGTACAGTCGTGAACTATTCTATTTCAATTGCATTGGGTATTGCTGGCACAGTAATTAAATACACTACTGATGGTGACAGTTCCCCCGAAGGGTTCTCACAACAAACCCATTACGCTGCTTATGTTGCGGTTGGGTTATCTGCAACCGGTATTATTATGGCACTTTCAACTTACTTCTTTCATGACCGAAAACAGCATTGAGCTTTGCATAGTTTTTTCTTTTCTTCTTCTCTTTTTTTGTAGATCTATTTATTCAATTAATTATTTCTGAAGATTGATTTCATGTTTTTCTCTTATAATCATTCGATTCAATTAGGGCTGACAATAAGTTTTCGAAGCTTCACCATCTTTGATGCCATTCTCCATGCATGAACTGACATCTGCCAATATTAATGTCGCGTCTTCAACTTTATCATAAGTAATTTACGCGTTGTCCTAATCGGGAAGTGTAATCGAAAAATTTAAACCAGGGGCTGGGAATCTCAATCTACGCGTCAAAGTTTCCTTCGCAGGTCTGTGGAACCTTATTGTTTTCCTCAGATTTTTTTTTTTTTTTTTACCGAATAATCCTCCAAACCGTTCACGTTTACCATGTCGTCGCCTCCAATTCCCAATGAGCCGTCGTCACCGCCATTGGGGTCGTCTCCTGGCTCGCAACGAAGACGAGCAGGTGGTAACAACAACAATCTTTTCCTTAATTCGTATTCAGATTTGGGATCTCAGTTAAGTGAGGAAGGATCTACTACTATGCGGCCACGAAACATGGCATCTTCGCCAATGGATTTCAGTACTTCTTCATCAGCTATCCACCCATCTGCATCCTCGCGTGGACAACGTGATGGTGGCTCGTCGTTACGGTTTAGCGAGTTTGATAGCTTTGATTCGCCTTCTGAACGACGGCGCCGTGATTACCGTCGTGGAGATATTCATTCATCTGACACTTCTACCAATAGACGTCGAACAACAACTACTTCAAGCGATGGAATAGCTAGTAATACAAGCGGCGGAGCTGACAATTTTCCCTCCGACCCTGTCAGAGTCGTTTGGGGTACAAATGTGACTATTCAAAACGTGGAAGAGGATTTCAAAGACTTCCTAACTTCGTTTAAGTCCAAATATCGTACTCAGTATGATAACAATGAGGTGTACCCCGGCGAGGGAGAAGATTTTTATTATGTCGATAAGCTAAGACAGATGCAAGAACTCGGACTGAGCAATTTGAATCTTGACGCACAAAACCTTTTGGCGTATCGTCGGACTACTAAATTATACAAACAGTTGATAAACTACCCACAAGAAGTTATCCCAGTGATGGATCAAACAATTAAAAATCACATGGTGGCACTGGTAACTTCTTCCCCTAATGAATATTCATCTGAAGAAATTGATGAAGTCGAGTCAAGGTCATACCGAGTCAGGCCATTTGGCTTGAAAAACATGAAAGGGATGCGTGACCTCAATCCCGGCGATATCGATAAACTTGTATCAGTGAAGGGGCTGGTTTTACGAGCAACGCCAGTTATACCTGACATGAAAGAAGCATTTTTTAAGTGCAGCGTATGTCAACATACTATTGTTGTAGCAATTGACAGAGGTGTTATCACTGAACCAACGCAGTGTCCTCGAAACCAGTGCCGTCAAAAGAACTCAATGCAAATTGTGCATAACCGAAGTCTTTTTGCAGATAAGCAAATCATAAAGCTTCAAGAAACTCCCGATATCACACCAGCAGGTCAAACTCCTCATTCCATTTCTTTATGCGTGTATGACGAACTTGTTGATGTTTGCAAAGCTGGTGACAGAGTAGAAGTTACTGGTATTTTTCGATCAGTGCCTGTGAGAGTGAATCCACGACAACGTACTCTCAAGTCGCTGTTTAAGACTTATGTTGATGTGGTCCACATACAAAAAACTGATAAAAGACGGTTAGGGATTGATGTCAGCACTATATCGGACAACTTAGAAGCCCAAGCAGCTGAAAGTACTAGCAACGACCATGTACCTAATATACACGCAGCAGATGACGATTCTCGGCCTGCAGATGTTGAGGAAGTACGAAGAATAACCGAGGAAGACGTGGACAAAATTGTTGAGGTCTCTCAGCGACCAGATGTTTATGAATTACTTGCTCGGTCACTTGCACCTTCTATTTACGAGCAAGATGATGTCAAAAAGGGTATTTTGCTACAGCTATTTGGAGGCGCTAACAAAAGCTTCAAAAAGGGTGGTGGGCCTAGGTACCGCGGTGAGATAAATGTGTTACTTTGCGGTGATCCTTCCACTTCAAAATCACAAATCCTGCAGTATGTACACAAGATTGCACCAAGAGGTATATATACTTCCGGTAAAGGTTCTTCTGCTGTTGGTTTGACTGCATACGTTACCCGTGATACGGAAACTAAACAGCTGGTGCTAGAATCTGGTGCTTTGGTTTTGTCTGATGGTGGTGTATGTTGCATTGACGAGTTTGATAAAATGTCGGATGCAACACGATCAGTGTTGCATGAAGTTATGGAACAGCAGACGGTTTCTATTGCCAAAGCAGGAATTATCACCACTTTGAATGCACGAACATCAATCTTGGCCAGTGCAAATCCCATAGGATCAAGTTACGATCCTACGCTATCTGTTCCGCAGAATATTGATTTACCTCCAACTCTTTTATCGAGATTTGATTTGATCTATTTAATGTTGGATAAAATTGATGCACAGACTGACCGTCATCTTGCCGCACACTTGACTCGAATGTACCTTGAAGATACCCCTGAGACAGGTTCAATTGATGAGATCTTGCCGATAGACTTCCTTACAATGTACATTTCATACGCCAAACAGCACATTCACCCAGAAATATCTCAAGGTGCTAAAGATGAGCTTGTGAAGGCATATGTTGAAATGCGTAAACTAGGTGAAGATCCACGTGCTGCTGAGAAGCGAATCACAGCCACAACTCGACAACTCGAGTCAATGATCAGATTATCGGAAGCGCACGCTAAAATGAGGCTCTCGTCTGTGGTTACTCGGGACGATGTCCTTGAGGCTGTGAGACTGATCAAGAGTGCTATCAAGCAGTATGCTATGGATAGAAATACTGGTGCAATTGATATGGATCTTATCCAGACCGGTACATCTGCAATGCAACGACGGCTGCGTACCGAACTGAAAAGTAGAATTATTGGTGTTCTCGACAGTAATGATGGCGGCTTGGCTTCTACGGGCCCAGTAAGGTTAAGTGATCTGTTTAACCGGCTTAATGAACTTGCTGGCGAACGGCTCGACCCCAATGAAGTGGAAATAACTCTGCGCTCACTTGAACATGAAGGTAATATACTGATACACGGCTCAGGATCAAGAAGAACCATTACCAGAATAGGTGTTTAGAATATGATATGCAATGAATATAATTTATATAATTTATTTACAAAGAAGATGTGTAGTCGATAGACTGCTTGACAAGTTTTTCCAGATCATCCTCAAAACTATCATTAGGCTGCTCAGGATAATCTAACACAATTGATGTCTCAACTCTGCGTCCACCGCGCATACCACCTTCAAGTACATTATGCTGTACTAGAAAATCACCACTAGTGTACTCCAATTGTCTAACAAACTGGATCTTCTCGGTGGTGTATTCAATTTTTTGACCATTAACTGTGAAAAATATAGTACTGGGCGTACTCACTGTAGTGTATCGTGATTTTCCCAGTCTAGAAGAAGCTAAGAATTCTTGTATGGCAGCATCTGAGCTTGTCAGTATTTCACTGTTAAGGGCTGTGTATCTTATATCAGCACGTTTGTTGGGTAAACTAACAACTGTATTGGACTCTTTCGATACTCCTAGTAGAGTAACTCTGTCCAAAATTGGCGTGTACTTCCAGTCAGATGCCTCTATCCAAAGTTCAATCCCTGGGAGATCCCCAGGTTCACTATCATAATTTCGATTAATTAATGACGGAGTGAAAGAAACCTCAATCATATATGTGAACATGGCAGATGTATCCGAAAACCCTGATTCTTTGAGTTTCTGACTATAAACTCTGGAATTAGAGCCGCGGAAAGTGTCCGGAGTATCGTAAACCCTATCCCAGGGGTTGATAGGCTTTTCAAGCTCGGGCTCTGGTAGAGTCTCAATTTCCTGGGGAACTGGGTCATGCTTAATAGTTGAACCAATATCATTGAAAACCTTTGCTGATATAAAGGGTATATTGGTTAAAAACTGCTTTGGAGTTTCGGGCCCCATAGCAGTAATAATATCAGGAACTTCAATGTCGTGCAGTAAATGACCAAATGTAGCAGCAATAGTTACAGGCTTCTGTAAATCAATATCTTTCGATATATTGCTTTTCAAAGTTGATACAATCTCTGGGACCGTGTCAATGGCCTCAGAGTTATGCTTGACTTGCTTTATTCGGTGCCAGTTTCGGCGACGTTCATCCCATGCCTGCGCATCATCGTCAGCCTCCCAGTATAGCCGTAAGTTCTGGGTATCATTTATGTACTTGTAGTGTTCATGTACGTGCGGGGTATACTTAGCTGATGCAGTTAACAATGCAACGGCATAACGAACACCCCAAGAACTGTCAGATGTTACTCTCAGTACGCTGCTATTTTTGTCATAATCCAAAAAACTTTTGGAAAGCACTTGTATCCTTGATAAGGGTAAACTAGACACCGACTTAATGTTGTCAAGTTCTTCAATGTTGAAATTTTCACTAATTAAATTTGACAAAAACCGATGTAGCGTTGCACCAATCCATTCTACTGTTCTCTTGCTTCCCTTTACCACAATATTGGTCATTGAGTTTCGCAATTTTTGTCGCTTGCGGTACTGCTCAGGGCTACTAAACTTTACCTGAGCACCATTTTTTGCCCATTCATTCGGTAGTGAGTTAGTGAGAACGCAGAATAGTTGTGGAGCAGTTACTGAAAACGTAGCCTGTTCTAATGGTTCATCATAAGTTCTGGCTTTATCCACCTTAACATTCCAAATACTGGTAACGATTCCTCGTGCTAGTTTAGTTTTATTGAATGCGCTACCTCTGCCAAGTATACTGACTAATTGTTGTTTCAAAAATGATTTCTCCACTTTTGACACCATTTCGTTAAACTCTTCAACCGATACAACGTCCCGCTCAGACAGATACAATGGTTTCAGTTTATCAAGGATTTGCAGTAGAGAGTCGCTCCCTTGAGTATTTGACATTTTTAGCTCAGTTAGTGTATCTGAAAGGATATCCTGAGTCTCCAAAATCACATCATCTTTTTCACCCATTATAGCAGGTTTGAACTCGCTACCAAATGTTTCCGCTCGCGGCTCTTCTTTGGGCAAAATATGTGATTCCTTTGCGCCAAGAATGATGTAAGGACTTGTTGCATGGTTATTGCGAGTGATACCTCTGCTGCCACCTCGGGTACGGAATTCCGACAACGTCCTTTTCTGAGTAGTTGTTTCTTCAAAATCCCTTAACCATTGCGATTTATGGTCGCTCGGACCATCATTATTAAATATTAAACTGTTAATTCTACCTTCTTCTATCGGTTTTGATGGGTTATCACTTAATGCTGCTTGAATATCAACTAGGAAGCTGTCTTTAGTATCATGAGGCTTGGTCTCGGGTTTTAAACTTTTGCTTAGCCTTTCCCACTCTTCTTGGTCTGCTTCAAACGAGTGAAATGCACTTTTACTCTTTGAAGTATTGTCACTTTTCAACTGACTCAGCAAACTCAACTCGGAATCGTCCGTTTCAGTCCTTTCATTTGAAGATCGTTGGCCCTTTTGCTGTGATTCGTCTACAAGTTTTGCCAAGTTATCCAAAAAGGATAAATCATACTCAGAAGATTTACCCAGATTACTGCTACCAGAGTACCATCTAATAGAACCAAAAGATACCCTTTGTTTGGTGACTGCCCTACAAAGCGTACAGGCTTTGCAGTATCTCATCCTCCAAATTTCTCGGGCAAAAAAAATAATTTTCGTTGATCTCAGATCGATCTCACCAAAGCTTTATTAGTGCCTGCAGCTCTGTAATCTGGAAAATTTATAATTTCTCTAATTGTTTATATTAGTTTACAATGCAATGAATGATGGAGTTGACGGGTTTTCGAGGTACGCCTCGCTGTACGAAACTGAAATGGTAGAGTTTCTTAGTGGTGTTAATTTAGAGGATCCATTAGAAGGCTCATTTATATCCACATCAGGTCCTGCAAGTAATAATCATAATTCAAGTGATAATGAGGACAGCGAGAATAGCCAAAATGGTGATATTAATACTACCAGAGACAGCTCTAGCGAGGATATCGAAATTTTGGAAAGGGAGGATGAAGATACCAATACGGGTGTGTACTGGTCCAGTGAAGAAAAGGAAAAATTCTTTAGTTACCTTGGACGAAAATCCAGACATGATCTTGCATCCATAGCAAATTTAATACGTACTAAAAGCCTTGTTGAAGTGGAAGAGTACCACGATATGCTTTTTGCAGCTTCACAGGATGTAGGGAACATAGTCCCGATGAACGAAATGCCCAGTGCAGTAGAAGTTTCTGAGGAATGGATAACGCGTGAATCTGATTATGCAGCTGAGATTTCTATAATTGATGATAACGTCTCTATTATAGATCCAAATGATCCCGACGATGAAAACGAGAATCAGCTTATAAAAGTTGGTCAATTACAAAGGTTTTCTGACATTTATATGGGGTTTTCTCATAGCTTTTCGGACGATGATCCTCACGCGGAGTTGAGCCAGGAAGCCCTTGTATATCTTATTGATCTCGTCGTTGATATAACTAAAAAAGTAATGCGCGAGCTCATTCAGCGTTCTATGCATAAACTAGTAATCAGTAATGAGGTGCACAAAGAAGTGGAAAGATATTCACCTGGAGAGCTACTAGATATTCTCAAATATCTGAAACTACCAGTTGATAGCGTTCAGTTTTTGGAAAAATTTTTTGTTCGAAATAAAAATTTAATCCCCTTTGAAATTGACAAACACCGTTTAGGACATTACGACGTTGTTTATCTACCACCAGAGGTAGACCTTTCGACAGGAAAACGAGCAGGGTTTTTTTATCACCATTTTCTGAGAGCGCTGCACGGTGATTTTCAAAAGCAGTTTGAGGAAAAGGGGCCCATCGTAGAAAATGAAAATACTGACTCTGTCATAGTAATAAGTGACGAAGATAAAAGCGACGAAGAAGAAGAAAAAGAAAAAGACGAGGAAGATTATTATGGTGACGAGACGGAATCTGTTATTTTGGAAGAAGCATTGTCACATTCTGAAACACAAGCATTGGAAAAAGTTGATTTATGCCGGTCTAAAGATTATGAAAAAAGACTTTATGACTGGATTAATACTTCAAAAACAACAAATTGTGCATATCCACATCCCGAACCATTATCTGGCATACCTATCATGCCATTACCTACAGAGGATCTTGACAAATTTTTGAGAACCATTCCAAGAACCAACTACACGATTTTTTACGACGAGCCATCACGAGAGATTAAATATTTCAACAAACGTAAGGGCGTCTACGCTCAGCTCAAAGCAAAGCGTACAAAGCATCAATAGTAATTTATTTATTCTTTTTACACGAATCCGGGGTAAGGTTGCCATTATGTCTGGCCAACCCAAAAGGCCTTGCTGGTTACGCGCGATCGATCGTGGTCGACCTCGTATATTTCGTATCCACACACTTAATATGGCAAACTACGGCTGATATCAACCTTGTAAGCTTGACGTTCAGCTTATAATATCGATCCCGTGGTCGTGAACCCTAGATCCCCAAAGCGACCATGGCATTTTCCTTAAAGCTCGAGGAGTTTTCCGAATCAGATCTTCCTAGTAAAGATGAGGCTTTTCAAGGCGGCAAGAAGGTAATAGACGAAGTTCTTCAAAATTGGACCCAGGGAAAAACATACGCGAATGGGTTGGTAAAGACATACCATAAGCGCCGAGATGACTCCAAGTTCTGGATGGCTCGTGTTTCTATACATTCAGATCTACCTTTTGAAGCATTCAAGCGTGGATTATACGAGGATCACACTGAACAGGAAGTTAAATACATTCCTTTAGTAACTTCAGCAAAAAAACTTGGAGAAAAAAGATCGGAAGATGAGAATGATACAGAGATATGGCAAAATTATTTGGTCCATTACACATTTCCCAAGTTTTTCAGCGACCGTGAAATGACTGCCTGGATATTGGCAGTGCAGCCCGATCCCTCTGTTGATCAGTTCTATGTCATTTCAGTTCCGTCGACTTCACCTATATCTGACGACCACGGCCTTACTCACGGTTATTACACATCGGTTGAGCGTGTAACTGCACAAGAAGATGGCTCTGTTGAATGGATAATGGCACAAACAAGCGATTCAGGCGGAAACATCCCTAGATGGGTACAGGATAAAGCCGTTTCGGGGAGTGTTGCTGAGGATGTTCCTCATTTCATTAATTGGGCAAAGGAGAACCTTGTTAAAGAATGAATCACAGTACATATGTAGAAAGAAAGGGAGAAAACAAATAAGTGACAACAAAACAAAAACAAAAACTAATGCATTATTCATATTTTTGGAGTTATTTTCATGAAAGTCTTGCTGATATATCTCGCTGTTTTGTGAGCGCATTAGTCCATTCTTCATTAGATATTGGTTGAGGAGATTTCTCTTGTAACAATGGCCAAAATTCTGCTCCAATTCTACCCAAAGACTGTGAACAGTAAGCTAATTGTAACCACAGACTATCTCGGATAGATTGATCAGTTACTTTTGGTGAAATTTCGAGTAGGGTTTCGCGTAGCTCGGTAATCAGAGTTCGTAAAAAGTCAGCCAAAATTAATTCACCGTACTCTGTCTGGTCAAAAATCTGTCGATAGTTTGCAACAGTGGCGAACCCATGCTCACGGAATATTTCAATGAATCTTTTGAGAAACTTATCAGGAGAATGTGACCGTAATGCTTCAAGAGTGTTGAATTGGGTACGAATAAAATATAGCCTTGACATGAGAAACAAAACATGTAATTCATTATCATCAAACTGATCAAGCCGTTTAAAATAAGATACGACTTTTATCAGTACTGGCAACTTTGTAGTTTCTCGTAACAACCTCAATAATTGCCTGCTCATTACTTCCAGCACTTTGTCAACTTCATGCCGTATAGATGCTATAATTTTGATATTAGGGAATCGTGTTTCCAGTCTTTGTGCATGAGCAGCTAAATCCTGCGCTTCTGAGTAGTATCCGTTACGAACACATGCAAGTGCCAGTGATGGTAATTCCAAAATATCTTGAATTTTATCTAGATTTTTCAGTAAAATAATAGCATCATGTCCAGTGTCTTTGGTAGTTCCGACTTGACTGTATTTTGTGTCATTACCAAGGGTGTCTAATGCAGGAGATTCTACCAGCGTACTGCTGACCTCCTGCAAAACTAAAAACTGATCAATTGCACTTTTTAAATTACTCGCACCGGATATGAATTGTGGTTTGGAGTTCTGTGACAAAGATAACAACGTCTGTGAAATGCTTTGGTTTGAAGATTGAAGATATGATTTTTCATTGTCAATTGCTGACGGGTTCAGTGTCCTTAGATGGTTAAGGTAATCCACCCATTCATTTTGGTTAAGTTTTCTGTACTCTGGTGGCAAATGCTGCGACAGAACTTCGAATAATGGATCCATGGCCTATTAAAACTGTCCACCGCGACGAAATTGATCAATGAGTTTGTATGCGCGAGTACTAAGGTTCTGTATTATCGTATATACCCGAGTGTACCCATATCTAGCTAGTGTGATCGGTGAAAGCCAGGTGGGTTAAATTTTGTTATTTACAGGATACTAGCTAGTTTAAACAGAGAGAGGCTTTCGATCGACTGCTTGTACTTTTCAGTTCTGTCAGTTCTGTCTATTCAACAAGCGATAAGAACATTTACAATGGAAGGGCTCTTCTTCAATATCGACAAGTAAGTATCTCTTCGAGAATTCAAGTGCAGTGTACTGTGCAGAAGACTAATTGTGTAGTGGTTACATTGAAGGCTTAGTTCGTGGGTACCGAGTTGGCTTATTGACTTCGGCTCAATATTTGAACTTGACCCAATGTGATACTTTGGATGGTAAGCAGGCTTTTTTTGACATATTTCTATGAGTACTATAAGAGTAACTAGGTTCTAATTTTGTGACAGACCTCAAGCTGCAGCTATCTGCTACAGAGTACGGCAACTTTTTGGCTAATGTGCCCAGTCCCCTGACAACATCGAATTTCCAAGACAAAACCTTCTCCAAACTTATCGAGGAGTTTCGGTATATACGTGCCCAGGCCGTGCCACCTATGTCTCAATTTTTGGACTACCTCACTTATGCATATATGATTGATAACGTTGTGTTATTGATCACTGGTACTGTTCATGATCGAGACAAGAGTGAGATTCTCAGTCGATGCCATCCGTTGGGATGGTTTGATACTTTACCTGCATTGTCAGTGGCTACTGATGTAGAGAGTCTTTATGATACCGTTCTGGTTGATACGCCGCTTGCACCATACTTCAAGAACTGTTTGTCATCCGAGGAGCTGGACGATTTGAACATTGAAGTGATTAGAAACAAATTGTATCGAGAGTATCTTAAGGACTTCTATGAGTTTTGTCAACGCGAGCTTGGTGAACCTAGTAAGACCGTTATGATGAGATTACTTGAGTTTGAAGCAGACCGTCGTACTATCAACATTAGTTTGAACTCTATTGGTACCGAATTGACCAAAGAAGATAGAATAGATTTGTTGCCACAGTTTGGCAGCTTATACCCAGCTGCAAGTGAACCATTGGCAAGAGCTGAGGACGTTGAACAAGTGCGAGCTGTTGTTAATTCAATCAACCCATTATACGATGGTATTTTTGATAATAGCGCCAGTAACCGATCAATTGAAGATTATTTTTACCAGCAAGAAATGGAGTTGTGCAAAGCTGCGTTCACTCAACAGTTTACTGTTAGTACTTTATGGGCATGGGTTAAGTCTCGTGAACAAGAAGTTCGTAACATTACATGGATTGCTGAATGCATTGCTCAGAACCAAAAGGACAGAATCAACAATTATATTTCGGTTTTCTGAGGTATTCAAGTGTTTTGGGAGGGGTGATTTTCCCTCTCTTCCGTTTCTAAATGCCAATGTAGATTTTTCTTTTTGTTTTGTCTCGCTTTTGCTTCTCATAGTTTATTAATTACATTGTTACTTTTTATGAAAAAACCCACCTTTCTTCTTATGTTCGTCCTTTCTACTAGCTTTTCTTGGTAAAAACTTTGAAAACGATCCATTTCCACCATTTGAATTGTTTGCAGTGGGGACAGGCACTGGAGCAGTACCAGTCTCAGTGTTGTAAGGGGAAATATCCTCGTCTCGTTGCTTTGGAACCACTAGAGTACTACCAGCAGTCGAATGTGCAGCTGTACTACTGCTAGCACTGGCACTAGAAGCTTGTCCATCATGTGATATACATGGTATATCAGGTACATCACTCAGCGGTGAGTCACTGCTTGAAGGGAGCAATTCATCACCTTCTTCTTCAATCATTGGATGTGCCAATTTAGTTTGGAACTCAGTGGCCAATTGATTAGGAGGGAATGCACTGAGGTCAGCACTCAGAGTATTAACATGATCAGTAGTAGTATACAAATTTTCCTTTTCGAGTTTGGTTGGAGAAACTTCTTGGTAAAAAAGTACATATGCGGTAGCCATCCCCTTATTATCACCAAAGAAATTGAACACATAGTTATCATCAACAGCTTCCACCATTTCATCATCATACAATAGCCAGCCCGCATGCTCAGTTTTAATAACAGACACATAATGACCATGAGATGGCCCGCCACCAATATGAACAACTACTGAAGACAGCTCATATAACTTATCTGGATCATCGGCATCGAACGTGGTGTTAGATAGCCGGATATGTTTAGGATAAACCACTCTGTGAAATAACTTCACGTTACGCTGCATGTCTTCAGTAAACTTGAACCGCTTCAAATGCAAAGCCAAAATCTTTGGTAATCTTTTCACTTTCATTCGTTTTTCAGCCTCTTGTAAACCACCGCATGAGTCACAATGAAATTTGTTTCTTTCACATAACATCTCACTAGCAGAAAATTGTCTCAAGCAAGCAGTGATAGATGAGTTACGTTCCAAATCAATACTTAGATCCAAAAACATCTCATCACGACGAGATACAGTCTCACAGGTAAGACATTTAGTTTCGGAGGTAAGTAACCCTTCAAATAATGAATGAAGCCATTTGGAGTTACCAGTGCTATCAATTGTTTCAATGACCTCATTTAATAAGAAATTGAAGAATTCATGAGCATCTTGATGCATGGATGAACGAAAAAGTTCATTTTCACGTTTTAGCACCTCAATGAGGTTCGCAGGTGATGCTACACCAACTCTGGATGAATTTTCAGCCATGGATTCAAAAATATCCTTCAATGCAGTGAACAATGACTCAGGCATTTCATACTGATCAGAAAAGGATAAATCCAGATTGATAATGGGACCTTGAATTAAAGCAGCACGTTTTCTTGCCTCAGGAGTTGCGAATGGATCCTCTGTAAAGCCGACAACGGGAATGTTCTGACCGGGTATTCTCACACCAATCGGCAACCCTAGTAATCCAGGATGGGTGAGCAATGCAGTTCGAGAAGTAGCACTTTCAGAATCTGGTAGTGCAATAGATGCATTTGAAGGTAATCCGTTATTCTCCTCGTGTGCCGAAGAGTCCTTTTCTTCTTCATTCCCATTGTTTGACGAAGACTTATCTTGGCCATTACTGGAATTTGTGCTCTTACGACCAAAAATGGATATTTTCCTTCCCAAGGACTTATCCTGACCATTATGATGTGAATGTGAATGAGAATGTGGTTGCTGGGATTGCTGCTGCTGCTGTTGCTGCTGTTGTTGAAGAAGACTCTGTTGTGCTAATGACAATGTAGTACCATCGCCGGGAATCTGCTGTTGCTGCTGATAATCACCCGACGTAGATATAGCAGCACCTTCTGGATTAACAGTGAACGGATGAGGCACTTTACCCTCTACTTCAGTTTTACGAGGCCTGTCAGGATGTGCAGAGCTGTTTTTCCGTAATGCATCGAGTGAGGTATCGGGATAAGCTAAGATATGTTCCCGAAAAGGTTTGCAGTGATAAAGGCATTGAAGGATTGAATTGCAGTAACATGTATTACCGAAATTCTCCATACCAAAAATTTTTGATGACCCATCAGTCAGGTCATCATACTTGAATGTCTGTTTGTGCGACGTTCCGTTAGAATGGCCATGCCCATGTACATGTCCAGACCCAGGACGAGACTCACCTTTAAAAGGCGGAGGCGACAAGTCCGAAGTCATTTGTTACCGATTATTTTTGCGAACAATAGGAAAAGAAGAAAAGAGCTTTGAGCGGCTTATTGTTCAAAAAAATACCCTGGTATTGTTTTTCGTTGGGGGGGTTTTTTCTTTAATTTTTTTTTTAATCCTGGGGAACCGTGCAAAAAAGGAGACGGATGTTAGTATCTGTTCCGTCCTCGAAGAATAGGTATGTATATCCGAAGATCGAGCGTAGCACTGAAAAAAAATTATGTAGAGACAGTGGATTGAACTTTCGGCTATTGGATTTGAGAACCAGTCCAGGAATTTCAAAAGCGTTGCTTTCTAGCTTGAAGTGTTGAAAGGCTAGTAACGAGTGAAATAGGCGTTGTGAAATAGGAGCGGGGAGGCAATATAAACGAACGTGTACATGTATGTATGTATGTATGTATGTATGTATGTATGTAGTATAACACACTATCGGTCTAATAAAAACCGTGGTATAGTGCCAGATATATGATGATCATGATACAAAAATTGTCTATACACTATAGTTAGCACCCACGCCCGGCCGCCATACATTATCATCACCACCATCTATCATCATGATATACTTACTAGCGCTACACACGCAACGTCGTACTTAAATTTGGGTGCCGTCGTACCCAGGAATAGATCGATCGATCTTAGCTCATACTTGAGTTTTTTTGAGAGAATACTCCTGCAATTAGTTGATTGTTTAAAGAAACAATGCAATAGATACAGTAGTCTACAACTGCGCATGGTTTGATTGAATTCGAAGTTACCTCAATTGTGCAACTGAAATGGTTAGTTTGAAAGTCATGTTTTATACAGTCTAGGTAAATGTGAAGTGATTCCATGATACTCCAGTGGAGAGTCAATCCCCCTTAACCGGTTCCTTACAATGCAGGAGTGACACGTTAGCATATGTATAACTGTTCAAGCCTGTATTTAGATTATATTTAAACGATAACAAAGCATTAATTTGATTTTATCTTGCCATATTGGTCTCTGCATATTTGGGGGTAAATTATTTAATTGCTAAACATAACATCCTACACCACTTAGAGTCGTCTCCCCAACATTGCTTTCAAATTAATAACACTAGATACTCTGTGAAAAAGTATGTGCGCTGTTGTGGAGAACTGATATCCTTTGATGCAACATCCATGTTATCATGCATGACAAACGTGGTTCAAGTCAAGAACTTTCTGATGCTTTGAAATACAATCTATAAGATACCTTTATCATATCTGAATGACACAAAGACTGATAGTAGCACTATCGAACCTGATACCTTGTCGATAATATCCATTTGATTTTCATGCTTTTGTGGTTCTCTCTCATCTTGCCGATCTGGGGTATGGTGTGTGTGTACCGCTGATCAGGATATGTGATTCCATGTCAATAATTTCATGTAAAGCTGATGAAAAGTCACTAACATGAGTTCATGTTTTAGTATTATTGAATCTTGTCATCATAGAATAAAGCACAGATATGTCTGGTGCAATTGCTTTCATGATTCATGTCAGCCCCCCTTTTTCTTACTACTACAACGAACTACATTTTAATGAAAAAAAAAACACGTTTTAATACCGCTACTCATGATCTAGAGTTGTATTACCGCTTCTCTCACTTTGGATGAAGTACTACCTGTCATCTGGAAGAATTTTTTGAACAACTTGTAACAATCCATATCTGATTGAAGTTGCAGCACGTGTGTTCGTAGGCTATGACTAGTTCCATTAGACCCATTTGAACGTCCACCCCCACTTTCAACCGTACTCAATTACAATCTTGTAACTACATATAACCGTGAAATAACTTGCAGCCTTTCGTATAATACAAAAACTGGCATATTTACATCACATAAAAGGCACAATGTATGGATATGCAAAAACGATCCAGAACATCGATCAGTTGACTATTTCATTTGTAAAAGTAGCCACTTCCTCACAAATAGTGAACTATACCTCTACGGCTTGCATTGAGACCTTCTTACAGCTATAATCCGTGGAATGTTTTATACAATTTGATAAGTATAAGTGGCTATGTATAGTATGGGATAAGGTCTAGTAACATTGACAGCAAAAGTGACCTGATCTACATTCCAGATTACCCAATCCAGTACCCAGTCATTTTTTTGCCTTCTCTCTTTTATTTCTTTTCTTTTTTTTCTTTCGAGCAGAAAAAAAATATTTACAAAGCTTTTTTTCTAGATCATCATGGAAACCAACTGAGAGAATCAATTGACTACATATCTACTATATACCAAGAAAAGAAAAATAAAATCTCTTTAAATTTTTTGTCAAATTCAGAATTGGTTCAAGCTGTTTAGAGCTCACCAGACTCGTCAATAGTGAGCTTAGCCTTGGTAGCACCAGATCTGGAACCGTAGCTTTCAATGGTCTTAACAACGTTCATACCATCAACAACTTCACCAAACACAACGTGCTTGCCGTCGAGCCAAGCGCAAGGAACGGTGGTAATGAAGAATTGAGAACCGTTGGTGTTAGGACCAGCATTGGCCATAGACAACAAACCAGGACGTTCGTGCTTCTTGACAAAGTTCTCATCAGGGAACTTGTCACCGTAGATTGACTTACCACCAGTACCATTGTGGTTGGTGAAATCACCACCCTGGAGCATGAACTCAGGGATGACACGGTGGAAAGAAGACTTGGCGTAACCAAATCCGTTTTGTCCGGTAGCTAATTGACGGAAGTTTTCAGCAGTCTTGGGGACAACCTTAGCAAAGTTAGTAACAAAGAAAAATTATTAAATGGAGAAAGAATGAAAGAAAAAAAAGCACTTACATCGTCGTAAAGCTTGAAAGTGATTCTGCCCAAAGGCTTAGCTAGAAGCAGTTAGTATCAATGGATCAATTGGAAGCATGTTGTCAAAAATTGAAGCAAAAAAAGAGCTAACAAGGAAGAAAAATTAACAAGAAGAATGCAAGAATCTTCTATTTCTTCTCTGTGATTCTTCTTTTTTTTCCCTTCAAATTTTTGAAATTATCCTGTTTTACAGAATAGAAAGAGGCACTTACCATCAGCAGAGACGTCGAAGTATACGTTTTTACCCATTGCGATAGTTGAGTTGGAGAAAGATCTTGTTGTTGCGAAGAGTGTAGTGGCAAACGGAGAAGAACAACGAGAAGAAGAAACAAGCGAGCGCTGGGCGAGTTTATAAAACATTTTTGGTTTAACAACCAGAAACTTCGATTGGGTGCACGTAAAATGGGTTTTTTTTATTTGTGATCGGATTTTAGGTAACAAAAAAGTGGTGGTGAAACAATTCGATGGAATTCCTTAGCCAGTAGTATTAAATGGCTGTGTGTGTGTGTGTGTGTGTGTGGGGCCAAGCACTTCCACTGTATATACATATTGGTGGTTGGTCATCACCGCACACTGCGTACGTAGTTTGGCCACGTACGTCATACCATAGTATTGCTCGGTGTTTTTGTTGAACATCAACAACAATTCCAACCAAAGCTCCCAAATTTACTTTCAATCTAACATTACGCAGTTGTATTATAATACTTTTCTTTCCCCCTCTATTTTAACTATAAAAAATATGTTTATTGTTATCTGCAAAAAAAACGAGTGTAGAACCGGACATATTCATGTAGTTGTTTTGCTGGTGCAACGTGGGCAACTGTTTGACTGAGTAGGTTGCCCGGTCGCGGCACTGCGGCTGCGGTAGCTTATTATGTTATTGTTTATTAGCCGCACTGTTGATTTAACGTTCACCAGTAGTAATCGTAGTCCTAGCAGCAGCCGCAGTATTAGTAGTAGTTAGTTATATCTAAGGCGTTAAGCTCAGAGATATCGATATCGACACATTTCACTTCTTAGTCGACAACGTCCAAATTGCCAGAAAGGCTAGGATAAATTTCAATTTCTCAGCATGGATAATCTCAAGGATACCATATCCAATTTAACGCTTTACGACGTCAAGGCGTATGTCAGGAAAGCACAAAATGTAGTGTATAACTACACGGAGATGGAGGCTAAAGTTAGAGAAGCCACCAACAATGAACCATGGGGAGCTTCTTCTACTTTAATGCAAGAAATTGCAGATGGAACCGGTAGGTACACTGAGTTTCACGAAATTATGCCTATGATATATCGACGTTTTAGTGAGAAAAGCGCCGAGGAGTGGCGTCAAATATATAAAGCTCTTCAATTATTGGAGTTTCTTATCAAAAATGGGTCGGAACAGGTAGTCGATTATGCTAGAAGTCATGCCGAAGTAATTGTCATGCTAAGACATTTCCGTTATATTGACAAAAATGGAAAAGATCAAGGTATCAATATTTCCAACAGAGCAAAAGAGCTCCTTGCATTGTTGAAAGATATTAACAAAATAAGGGCCGAACGTAAAAAGGCAAAGGCTACTAAATCTAAATACTCTGGTATTGGTAATGACCCCGACGGATTCGGTTCAGGCGAATTTGGTGGGTTTGGTGGTACCGGCAAGAAGTACGGTGGTTTTGGCAGTGACCAGGCTATGGAGTTTGGTTCCGGGGGTTACTCAGGGAAAGTGTTTGGTGATGGCGGTGGTTTTGACGGTAGTAACTATACTGGTCCTGGGTATGGCGATGACAGGTTCGAAGAGTATGAGGTTGAAGGAGAATCAAGTACGGGACCTGCTCCTAAACCTGCTCAAACTACCAGCACTGCCAGTTCTTCCACCAAAGAGCCAGCAAATGACCTCTTATTATTCGACGATGGTCCGAGTACTTCAAACAAGCCTGCTCCAGTTGCTCCTGAAGACGATGAAGATGATTTTGACGACTTTCAAAGTGCCGGCGCAGCTCAAGAGTCGTCTACCGCCGCTACTACTGCTTCTGCTGCTGCACCTTCGTCAACTGCAAATATCTTAGACTTGTTTGGACCTAGTTCTAACACAACATTTTCACCTTCTCCTGCTCCCGTCTCAGCTGCAACCCCTGCATTTGCACCCGCTTCCAGCTTTAACTCATTTACTCCTGCAAGCAGCACCACACCGGTAAGCTACCAACAGCAGCCACAACAAACACCGAAACCAGCTAAGAATGATGCGTTTGGAGATATATGGGCGTCTTCTAAACCAAAGACTCAAAACTTGTCTTCTAGTACAGCTGGAACTAGCAGTTTAGCAAGCTTGAGCAAAGAACGTCATGATAGCATTTGGAACCAGCCTGCTGCTCAGCAAGAGCAAAAAAAACTAGCTGCATCTAGAGGCAACGTTAGTAATCCAGCTGCTTCCTCTGCTGGTAACGGATTGGATGATTTACTGATTTAGGTAATTAAATTATTGCTATACACATGAAATAGGTTTAGTTCCAACAAATATTTGCTACTCTTTGTTTGTTTGTTTTTTTCTCTTTCTTCTCTTTAAATATATAATTCGTTCGTCTTTTCAGCGACTTCATTAACAGCATCGTCTGTATTATCTTCATCCTCCTCTTTATCTAATCCTTGTTCGAAAATCTGTTTTCCAGTAAGTTTTTGTTTATCCTTAGGTGTGGCTGTTGTAGCTTCCTTTCCATCTTTCTCCGCTTTAAACTTGGAATGCCATTCTTCAAATGACTTTCTTGTAACTGGAGTGCCCCTGAACTTTGCTTGCTCTCTTTCCTCCTCTTCTTCCCGCTTCCTTTCACGTTCTTTTTCAAATCGTTTAACCTTACCGGAATGCAAATTTTCTGCGCCGTCTTTAACGGTTTGTATTATAGTGAAAACACTTGGTGATCCTAAATTCTCCTGCGCGACCACTTTGGCCTCTCGTCTCAAGATTTTCATATCATCTTTGGTAAGATTTATAGCTCCTTCGTCGTTGCGCCCATCGTTGGCCGGATACTCCGGTAACCAGTCGTCATCTTCAACACCACCTTGAATCCAAGGTTTGTCTTCCAATGAAATGCCCACCTCAACTTCTATGTTGGGGTATTCCATAGGATACTCTATTTCAACAACCACATACTGAGGTGGCGTCGTATCCAAAACAAGATGTATATTGTACCTTGACTCTGATATGGCTATACGGGAGAAAAAAAATTAGATCTTTGATTCATTACATTCGCCATTCATCCTTGTTCTCCTTTTAGATTGCAAGACTTACTTTCAAATTCAAGAGGATACATTGACTGGAGCAGTTCCTGCTCCTGTATCTGCTGCTCTTGCGGGTCATCCATGTCGGGTATGTACTTCGACTCGGGTTCAACTTCGCCTCCTAATAAGTAGTTTATGGTTGAGAACACTCCCATTTTTCGTGTACAATCATGATCAGATTCAGCGGTGCTGCAGGCATCGAAAAGCCAAGATTTATCGATCGGTTGTAGCCAAGCCGGTTGGACCTTCAGCGGATTACCGAAGTGAAATTTATATCGATCTACAAAAAAAAAAAAAAAAAAAATAATAATAATAATAATAATAATAATAAAAATAAAAAAAAAATTGCTTCTGTTACCAAAACCAGCTGGAAACACTATCATTTAATATGGATTCAGTGCAGTCTATTCTTGCTCAAGGGAGAGAGCTATTGAATAGGGTTGAGCCTGAGAAATGCGTGGAATTAGTTTTACCCATTTTAAAATCACGGGGACCTATACCCACTAACAGTAGTAACGTTTCCACAAATGAATTGAACGAATACGTATTACTAGCTCAACTGTTGGGTGAGGCATATCTTGAAGCCGGAGAGAGTCAGAATGCATATGATGTTTTGGAAAAAATGGCTGAATTAGATCCCTCCGGATCAATTGGTGGGTTTGACAAATTTTTATGGCTTGGCCAACTAACTGGTGGTCGACTTGGGATTGACTGGTACGAAAAGGGTATTGAAGGTTTACAAGCTATGTTACCTGAGAATGCTAGTAGTACAGACCAAATCACTGAAAAGGAAGATTGGATATTGAGAAAAATATGCGATGCTCTGTTAGCAATGATTGAAATATGGATGACTGATCTATGTGACGAACCAGAAGCAGAAGAAACCTGTGAACGGTTAATATCACAGGTCATGATGCTAAAAATTGGTGATACTTTGCCTGAAGCATGGAGCGTTTTAGGATCAATTAGAATAAGCCAACAACGAAATGAAGATGCCCAAAAGGCATTGAGTTGGGCTTGGTCATTAATACAAAAGCAGCAGCAACAACTTGAAGAAGGAGAGACCGGTGAATCATTACTTCAAATCCAGCCTAGCATTGAATTTATTCAACAATTGATTAGGTTAGGTCAAAATATGATTGAAACTGACCTTCTGGCTGAAGCAAACCAAGTTGCTGAGAAAATCATTGAAATTGATGAAAACGTCGCTGATGGACCTTACCTTCGAGGATTATCTCATTACTTGGAATACCAAAAATCATCCAAAGATAGAGATGCAGCTTATGCATTACTGTACTGGGAATCTCTTGAGGAATTAGAAGATGTCTCTGAAGAGATCCAGGAATCTGTAAACGAGTTCAAGCAAGGTCTTGCATCAGTTGAATATGAATTCACCGAAGATGAACACGAAGATCTTGATCTGGAATAGACAAAATAATCTTACGTCCAAGACTTTTTAGATTAATTCATTATTTATTTTTTCTGCTCGTCATCTTCATCTTCCCAACTTCCATCACTGGCTACTTCTGCTGGTGATTCATAAATTTCTACTGAGCCGCTAGAAGAACCTGATGTTCTTTCTTTATCGCCATTAGCTGGACTTTCTTGCTTGACTTCCTCATGCTTTATAGTAACATCATTTAAATTATCATTATTATTATCATATTCTTCATCCTCATTCGTTCGTATCTCTTCGTCTTGTCCCACGTACAGATCAACAGTATCCTGGACCTCATCGCCCACATCTTCACCTTCCTCGCCTGCAAGTAAGGCTTCCTCATCTTCTCGAGGAATCAGTTGTACATACTCTTCAGGGACCAACCCTGTTTCGCCAGTTTCAGGGTCAGCAGCAACTAACCAACCTTGACCATGTCGATAAGAGACCCATATAATTTGACCCTCGTGTAATGGTGCTTCGTTATCATTTTCAGGTACGAAATCAAATAATGCTATAGCTCTTCCATGAACCTCTTCATCAGCTGAGGCCACAGAAAATTCATATTGCCGGCTTATTCTATCGCCAACTTCATGGCTCGTCACCACCGGACTTGTAAGATCAGCATCTTCTTTCCACGGTGGGCCATCTTCGTCATGCTGACCTTGGTGTTCCAGATTCAACCCTTCCATGCCAGTAATGACAGGACCCGCATCAAGATCATCTAGATTATCGAATCCTGGACCGTCGTCTTCGTCGTCATTGTCCGCAAAATCTTCTTCCTCTTCTTCATCTGGAAATGGTACACCATAATGAAGAGGATGAAAATCAGGGTATGCAAAATCACGTACCTCGGTGTATGATAACGCCGACTTGAATGCCGGCAACTCTTCTCCCATAACACTTTATAAAAAAATTAATGCTTTAAACAATATTTTTTCCTTGGTTCCTTTGCAGTGTATGTGTATTACTTTTTATTCCAAGTGTAAACACCGACAGGAATGCTGAATGTTCTATTTTTTTATTTTTTTTCTGGTGTTAAGAAACAAGATCTGTTAGGGTGCGGTAAAAAAAACCTCCAATATTCCTCAAGTTCTTTTTCTAGAAATCGACCTATCCAATCCAACAAAGCAAGCAACGGCTCCAATGATGAAGACAAAAAAAGATTTATGTCAATTTGATTCAGGGGGAATCGAGAAATCACGGGTTCTTCAACTAGTTATATTAGCTAGGGTACTAGTTTTAGTATTTCCAAAGCTAGGCTGTACAATTGCAGTAAGAAACTTGATCGATATCAAAGCAGCTTAATTCCGCCACTTTGAGGAAACTGTTGTAAAGACTGACTGTAGTCGATGTTATTGTATTAGTTTTTTTTATTTATTTTTTAACTTTCCATAAATTAGCAACATTTGAATTTTTTACCAACAATGACATCAGCGCATAGACCGACGTTTGACCCGGCCAAGGGTCGTCGAAGCCAAGCAGCTGGAAGTATTAAACATGCTCGAATGATGCCGGATCACACAAAACTAAAGTATCGACAACCTGGTCAAGGCGGTGCTGCTGAAGAGGACGAGTTCAAAGATTTGAAAGAAGAGCTGTATAAAGGCGAGAGGCAACATTTTGATAAAATAGGCTGGTCTAACGATGATCTCAAGAAGAATGATACCAAGAAGAACGCCGAAATTGATGATGATAACGACCAAATAAAAGACAATGAGGAAAGTGACATTGAAGACGTTGAAGATGGTCAAGATGAAGACGAGGATGAAGATGATGAGTATGATAGTGACGAAGAAAGTGAAGACGAGACTGTTCTGCTCATGAGAGAACTGGAAAAAATCAAAAAAGAGCGAGCAGAGAAAAAACGGAAAGAAGAGGAGGAAGCAAAGATTAAAGAAGAGCAGGAGCGCGAGAAACAAATTGCTGAAGGTAACCCGCTACTCAACAAAGATAGCTTCAGAGTGAAAAGGCATTGGACGGAGGAAACAGTTTTCAAAAACCAAAGCAAAGAAGACCCGTCTAAACGACACAAAAAGACTGAATACGTGAATGATTCAATCAGATCTGATTTCCACAAATCGTTCATGAATAAGTATGTTCGATAATCCCATATTTATTTTATTTATTGTATGTAATGATTTATGAATTGTTTTCTAAAATCTGATACTTGTGATACAACTTGACTGCTGTTATATATCAAGAAAAATGGTTGCAACAATACCCATGTTGCAAATAGAACAACAATGCTCATGTTACGTAGTATAAACTACTTCCGGGTAAGCCACTGCGAGGAACTAATCGATCTGGTGGAATCTGTTTCAAGATTCTAAAGCTTTTCATATCCAGAGAACTCTCAAGTCACAATGATATATTCTTTTTGGTTATACGACAGGCATTGTAAGCAGTACGACAAATTCTATGAAGATATGACAATTTCTAACAGTAAGGCGAATGTATTTTTTACAAAATATGGCATGAACCTGTTTCAGGGTCTAGACAGCATACACACGAAGACGTGTCCAAATTAATATTTGGTTCAGTGTTCTCATTAAGAAATATTGTTCGGAAACTGACTGACGAGGACTCATTTGTTTCATTCAAAACATCTACATATAGACTTCATTTGTTTGAAACGCCATCAAATTTACGGTTTGTGTTGTTGACAGACCCTTCTATTGTTAATATGCATGCCGTGCTATACCAGATATACGCCGCTCTTTACGTTGAATACGTTGTAAAGAACCCATTGTCGCCAATAGAGCATTCAGGAGGTCAAGGTGTTAACAATGAACTTTTTACGCTAGGTCTGGAATCATTCGTGACTACATTGGATGGATTCCGGTCATAGACGGATAAGGACATTATACAAAAGGAGATTAATCCAAAGGAAACGAAAAGATAATACAAAACAAAACAAGAAAACCAAAAATATCATTTATATGCATTAGGCTAATCAAACAGTACTACTTTCAGCCTGTGACGTTTCAACATTGACCTTTTTCACAGCAATATCTTGAACTTGATCAAGCTTCCTTTTGTTTGAGGGCAACCCGTCGACTACTCTGAAGTATGGTTGGCATCTCCAATATGGTATATCCTTATAATAACCATGTTCAATTATAGCATCTGGACCCTTTTCACCCTTGTCGACAAGATCTTTTACAGCGTCCTCTACCTGTTTAACGATCACTTCAAACTTGTCATAGTCGCCTTTACCCACTTTACCTATTTGGTTTCTAATATCTGTATGATGTTCCAAAAATGGCCTCAGTATCTTGAAGAAATGCGATTTCATGGCACGGTCACTTGCTCCTCCGGTACATCCCTTAGCCGCTTCGAAATACTCTCTCAGTATTGTGTCGACTCTTGGGAAACGGTCATCAACTTTGATCGAATTGATGTTAAATACTCCCGGGTTATACAAATTACCCTCTGCCGACATAACTGCATCACATCCAGTCACATCTAGACACCGGGGGATATCCTCGTGATAAACAATATTACCATTAGCGAAAATAACTGTATCTGCGGGTAAATTATCACGAATGTATTTTATATATGTCCAGTCAGCCAGCCCTGTAGCTTGACCTTTCATTTCTCTTGTTCTTCCATGAACAGTCAAGAACTGTGCACCAGCACTCAGAACCATTTTAGCATAATCCAAAGATTTCTCTTTACTATCGTATATGCGTATCTTGGCTGTAACTGGAAGATCTTCAAGCTCAGTATGCAGTTTGTTGATAAGTCTATAAATAAGGTCCCAATCTTCCATTAAGAACGAACCATAATGACCCTTTCGGGCAATACCCTGGGGACACCCCAAGTTTAAGTCAACAGCGTCACATCTGCCAACGACATGACGCGCAGCTGTAAGTAGTTCATCCGGGTCATTAGCACAAAACTGGACGATTAAAGGCCGGTCAAACTCGGGATCTCCGTCCATAGACCCAAAATGGTCCTGGCGGTATTTGGGACTAGTTCCAAACTGTTTAGCATGAAACATAGGGGTATAGCAAAGCTGTGCACCATATTTTCTGGATATTATTCGCCAGGCGAGTTCACTTTGATCCACCATGGGAGCTACAATGGTTTGAGGTGATCCCAGATGCTCAAACAACTCTCTGCCGTGTAGCTTGGTCGCCTTTGCCGGAGCAGCCGCCGCTCCAGCGCTCAGTGCGTCTATCGCAGTCGTCACCATTCTTTTCAACATATAACGTAAGTAACAAAGCTAGCAAAATATATTTTGGAAATAAATTTTATTGAAAAATGTCGATCAATCTACTTGATATCGCGATCGATTAAGCGAAATGTCTGGAGTACTTGGTACCACCAAGTATGGCGATTCTCGGTGGACTTTGCCGAAAGTTGGTCCGGCAGACCCAGCATTGAAAGATTATTTAGTCAAATTGGCAAAGTGTTTTTCTAATAACTGAGGTTTAAATAATGATATGTATTCTCACTAAAAGTTCTCATTATGTAATGATATCAAACTCATCACTCCTATTTCTTATTAATTTTTTTTCTATCTAACTTATGCCGGCTCCGGCAGTTTTTAACTTGAAGACTGGCTCGTATCGGTAGCATTTTCTTACTGATTATTTGCTTCGTATACGAACGTTCTTTGCCATACTTAATTTTGAATTTTCTTCGCTTTTAGGGTACTGTCGATGTAACATTTTTTGAACCTATAGCTGTAGGTACTATCTCGATTAAATTGACCGTACCCCCTGGTAATTTGTTACGGCTTCGTTCAGAATAAAACTTTTGTGTCTTATTTTTAATAAATATCTATACTATAACATTATGTGCTAACGCTATTTGCGAAGTATTTCAAAGAAGTGTACAGGATTGGAGATGTTGAGTACATGGCACCTGTTATAGGTAGACTGGTACACCCAATATCAAGTTTGGGTTTAGCTGTAGTTGGACCAAAATCAACAAAACTGATACCTTCTTTCAATGCAATTGATATTGTATACTGCATCATGACAAAGTAAGCTTTGTATTTTCTTGCCAGTTCATGGTCAAGACCTTGCAAGTCTGAGGTGATTGTGTCACCTAGTCTGAACAAAACACATGATGCAATGACAACACCGTCTACTTTAAGGAACAGTAAAGATCTGTATCCTTCTTTGTTGGTAAGCCTGCTTCCCAAGGCAAATAGGAGCTCTTCTCTGGGCTCAACTAGCACAGCTGTGTGTCCTTCATCTTTTCGCTTATGTGCAATATTTCTCCACAGCTCCATCACAGTCTCACACTCTTCATAAGTGAATTCGGCGCTTTCTATACATTCACCATTAGCCTTTGTGAATGCTGCAGATTGGTTTCTGTACTTGATTGCCTTCAGATACTCCTCAACAGTTTTACCTTTATGAGGACGAAGATCAATCACGTGTGATGGAGGTAATGGAGTTGGATGCCATCCGGATGGTTGAATAGATTGGTCAATATTACCATCTTGATACATCGGGTCTAATAGAACTGTGCATTGTTCACTCTTGGGCAAATTATAATTCCATTCAGTGATAGCTCTGAGAATAGCAGCACTTCTAGCAACTGGCTTTTTGGAAGGTGCAGTGTAAAACATTGCTTGTCTGAATGGCCAATGTGTTGCTACTAACCCCATTCTAACCACAAGAGGCTTAAACCAAGATTCTGCACCGAGATATTTCTGCAGATAATGCGCAAATCTCCCATCAACTGATGATGTCAAATCATAATTGTGAACACGAGTGAGTAAAACTAAAGCTTCTGTTGACATTAGCTTTTCGTTGAATTCTAGTTCTCGCTGAATATCCTCTTCTGTTCTGGGCTGTTCCAGTGGGAACTCCACGGCACCTTTAGTTTTCCCCTGTGCATTTTGTTGCTTCTTCAGCTTTTTGAGCTTGTTTTTAGACAATGGTTTGGGTTCTGTCAACAAAGGCTCCAACGAATCAGTTGGATACAATGTTGTATTGTCGTCGTCAAAAAAGGACTTTTTTTCTGTGTCCAAACTGTTCCAAGCTTTGATTTGTTCATACGATGCAGTATTTGATGATGAAGATGATTTGCCAGGCTTGAATACTCTCAATACAATGCAATCCATTCCTGGTATCTTGGCCATATTGTATGCTTCCATTAGTGATATTGCGTGAGGACCTTTTGATGCACTAGCATAGTTGCGACCGTATCTATCAATTAATGAAGCGTATGCATTTCGCTGCTTGTCAGTTAATGCATGCAAATCAAATACTTCTACCTTGAATGATGATTTAGGATGCGATTTGAGTGAAATACAAGCATAAATAGAGCAGGCAATCGATACCATTGATACAACACTTAATGCAATGTTAATGTTTGAAATTGATACCCATCTACTAATCATTGGTGCGTATTCACTGTTTGCATGTCCTTTGGCGTATCTCATGGCAACTGCGTTAGCCTTGATTGAAAATGAGAAGTATACTATACAAATTATCTCAATCACAAACGATATGGTGACGTAACTTCTGATAATCTTGCCTAATATTTGGTTAAGTCTATTGGCTTCACGCGCGCATGCACATATAGTCATCCCCAAAAATGCATTTGCTAGCAAAAGAGCGCCAGTATATTGGAAGAAACACACCAGAGGACTTTGTTGTCCATTCGCAAAATGTTGCAAGCTTGATTCCTTAAATCTGATAGGTTGTTGTGTTTGGTAATAATTCAAGACTATTATCAAAGTTCCTACAATGATATGAACGACGCAGCATAGAGCCATTGATAGCGACGCCACGTTTCCTACATCTCTTTCAACTGGCCACCAGAATGATATATATGTGAAAAATCCTAGCAATGCTAATAGAGCTAGCTGAACAGACATGAGAGTAACCAATCTCACTGCGGACGCTTCGGTGTCGACAACCAGGAAGTTGACGAAAGATACAATGGAAATTATGCCTATGAGGATGCCTAAAATGATATGAATGAGAACGAGTGTTCGCAGACCACCCTGTACGTTCAGTGTGATCCTTTTAACTTTGACCCGTGACTTTCCAGTATGCGTGAGGTAGATATCATAAGGCAGCCATATAAGACACAGGAGACATGTATAAAGACACCATGCCGGAGATACTTTATACCCTGAGCTGTACTTGACCACCAGGATAAGGTTGCATATGGACAATGCAATAACCGCAGCAGCAGATAGGATGATAAATATGCTGGGTTTTTTGCAAAGTAACTTGCAAAGTAGCCGGACAGTGCTCTTGTTTGGTGGTAGCAGCGAATTCTTTTCAATATCAAGTGCCATTTCTAACAAAATAGTTGCCGGGAGATCCGCGGGTACCCAGAGCGCGATCTGCTAATACTGAAAATGAAATAATGATACAAAGAGCTCGGATGTTGTAAAATGAACGGAAGTGTAACGAGTATTGGAATAGTAAGACGTCTCAAACAATATAAGTTCAGGACTCTTTGACAAAAGGCGGCTTAAGGGGGTGTTGTTTTGTAAAAAGTGGAAGGGGTTTTGGAGTTTGATCTTATTTGATCTTATAAAGCGCGCACAGGATTTTTTTTTTTTTTGTTTTTTTTATTATTTAATTTATTCCCCTCAGCTACTAGATCCCACCTGTGAATGATTAATGACCTTGAGGAATGAAAACCAAATAACAAATGAAACTAACCAGTTTTGAGATTGTTGGGGGTCCCACGTTTCTCATGTAATGAATTTTTTTTCTCTAAGGAACACAATACAGAACAGGATTTTATATAGGATATATATATTTCGTTAATACCATGGGCTGAGCTCAAATCAAAATCTGAAGGTGATTGTGGCGGAGTAGTACTGCAAATACTCTGTATGACCCCAGTGTTGATTCACCGCGAGCTACTTGGGGATACTCGCCCATAGGCATTTCAAGTGGTAATATCGCGCCATATAAAACTCGTTCGAGGCTCTACCAAATAGTTCAAACTTAGGTGTGGCTAAGCCTTTTGGCAAGATGTCATCCGAATTAAACGCGCATACAAATGCCTCGGGTAGGCTTATAAATCTAGCTATATATAGCTTTTAGCGCTCAGCTAACTGACCCCACGGGCTTCAGTAATTTTAACCTGGGCTTCACTCGATCTGCTCGATCTCGGGCCGAAAGATCACCTCCCAGCTTATGTCCGCGGTATTTAATATTACGTGTACGCGTGCAATAACGTGCAACTTCTTTAGAGCAAAGAAAGCTTTCCCTTACTGAGGCACCACCACCACCCACCACCAGCCATACGTTAATCAGAGCTTCACCTTTAGGTAAATGGGCTCGCATAATTACATGATTATCAAGATTCGCGAAATGAACCAACAAATATTGCGGTGAAATTTTATTCGATTACCATGTAGCTTTACTATATACGTACGGTGAAAAAGCCATCTCAAGTTTAAATAAGAGTGAACCGGGCCAGTTTCGGTCTCTAGAGCACTTCATTCAATAATGCTTACTAACTGAGGTTTTTTTGTTTTGACCGGTACTCGGAGATCTCCGGTACTGGTGATAATCAAACCCTTTGTAGTCTCACAACGTTGACATTTGCCCGAACTTTTCCTACACCCAACTTAAATTTGCACGTGTGCCACGGACGGAATTCGGCTTAATAAATTGATGGCTGCAAAGTCTGTATAACTCGGCCGTACAGGTTACGGAGCTTAGGTAGTGCAAACTCACACTATATTCCTAGAAGCTACTGGATTGGAATGTCAACAGAAAGCTTAAGCTTTGGTGCCATCCTAAGTGTACAGTAAACATAATGCAGCAGTGTAAGGGCCGGGGTAACTCATCTATAATTTATATTAATACCATTTATTGAAAATGTTATTTGGGTTATCAGTACCAAGGAGAATAGAATGCAAGTTCAGATTAACCATTATAGCCCTTTGTCACCTAGCAGCTAACTAGATCTGGTTTTCAGTATCACGATACTTGACAAGGTTTTTGACTTGAAAGTTAATAGATTTTTGATGGCAGTAAGACCAACTCACATACTCATATAACCTTTCAAAAATAAATCTCCTAGCGTTATGTAAGAGCTACTTATTTATAGGCTTTGCTGTTGCAAGTCCGCTGTTATGCGAACTGGTACTTTTTTGGAAATCTTACTACGACTTCAATCCCAGCATTACCCCAATAGAACCAAAATTGTACAAGTCGATCTAGATCTTTAACATGTTACTAGAGAGTATCAACAACAAAACTTATTTTTGCACTGTACATAGCCATTGTGCGGCCAAATTCATTTAACAAATTTTCTACATTTTGGTGTTTGTCCGTTATTATTTCTTCATGTACGTATGTGTGTATTTTAGAAAGAATCGTCATTCTGTAGACATCGCGTCCTATTCTTTACTTTGTAAAGCTGGTTACCAGTTTACTTCTGGTTACTACCGGTTACCTAACCTTTAATTTGTTAATCGATCGCCTATTGGCTGAAATTTTTGTTAAACTTCAGTTTAACTGCCTCGAAAAAAAAAAACCTTTGATGAATGATCACAGTAGATAAATTTCATTCTTTGGCATTTACAATTCATTTTGCAACCAAGAGTTTGTTCAAGGATAGAATAAAACACAGAATTCCACAAAAAAGATGTTGCGTCACCAACTCATTTCTGCTCGTGCCCGTATGACTGTCCTCGGTCAGGTCAGACACAACTCTACTAAATCTTCTGCCAATGCTTATGTCGCAAAGGCTACCAGCATCATTTCAACTATTACCAACCGTTCAGTGGGTAAGTTCTAAATTTCTTAGCACAAGCCAGGGAAAGGATAACGACGCTAACAGACTCTAGGTATATTCAACACTTCTCTCTATTGGTCTAAAGTTACTGCTGAATTAGCTAAGCAGGTTTATCTTAAAGAAGGTCTCGCTCCTCCTAACTGGGCCCAATTTCAAGCTGGCTGGAAATCTATCTACGGCTCTGTTTTGGCCAATGGACAAAGAGTTGCTGCTAACCCTTTCATTGTTCGTGATTTCATTACCGGTGCTACCAAAAACGATGTTATCAAATATGGTGCTTACATTGTACAATTTGCTGGTGCTTTCGCATTAGGTGAGATCATTGGTCGTCGTCATATTTACGGTTACAAGTCATATAGCCACGGTCATTCTCATTAAATGTAATAGTATAGCTAAATATTAGACTTTTATTCAAGTTGTTTTAACCAACTTGTTAGCTTAATGATCATTTACTTTCCGCTTTTTGGATGCATCAATTATGTTTCTTTTCTTTCTGGTCATCTCCCGTACCACTTTAGGTACTGTAGAGATCTCGGTACGGTTTATCGGCTTCTTCTTTAGCTTCTTTTTCTCTCTTGAGCCTACCTTAGGCAGGTTTTCAAGCCATTCAGCTACTTCGGTGCCGCTCTGTTTCATGACATTCACAATGCTTGAAATAGCCTCACGGTCATCCTTTGTGTAGAATGTCACCGCTTTACCTTGTCGTCCAGCACGACCTGTTCGACCAATACGATGAACATAAGACTGTGAAGTTTGTGGGACATCATAATTGATAACCAAATTGACACCTCGGAAATCTATACCTCGGGACAAAACATCGGTACAAATCAATATCCATATATCACCATTTCTGAAACGTTCAATAACTGCATCTCTCTGATTAGCGGTACGTTCACCATGGATAACATCCACATTCAATTTATCATAAATCAATTCATGGAACAATGCTTTGGCCCGCTGTATGCTTTGTACAAATATTATAACTGGAGGTTTGATTTCTCCGCCAGTTATCATTTGTCGTAATGCTACTAATTTACCCTCCTCATTACCGGTGTAAACAACCTTTTGATCAATGTCTGTAGAAGCTCCTTCTTTATGACCAATAATTACCCTTACTGGATCAATCATAATGGTGTTAGCCATTTTCTCAACGCCAGAGGGGATGGTAGCTGAAAACATGGCACGCTTTAGTTTTGGATTAACACATGCAGTTAAAATATCGTCTGTTTGTTCAACAAACCCTTGCTCAAATAACTTATCAGCTTCGTCCATTATTAGGTATTCCACTTTTGACAAATCAATAATTTCTTCTTGGATGCAGTCAACCAGTCTCAGTGGTGTGGTGATCAGTACATCAAACTTTTGTCTAGATTGTTTGTCCGAATGTTTGAACTTATTTGCCTGTGATTTCGACAGCATGCAAATACTGAGATCACGGCCACGGCTTAGCTTATAGCATTCGTTGTATATCTGTGTAGCCAGTTCCTTAGTAGGCGAGATTATCAGTGCTCTGAACCCTACTGTCTTGTGTTCATGTAAAGACTGGATCAATGGAACGGCAAATGCCAGCGTTTTACCGGATCCTGTAGGTGCACATGCAATCAAATCTCTTCCATTCAACATAATAGGTATAGCTTCAGATTGAATAGGTGTAGGCACATCAAAATTTGCCTTACGTAAATTCCGTAACAAGTGTGAATGCAAACTAAACCTAGAAGTCAAATCACTGAATGATCCAATAGGTAAAGGCAAATCTTGACCAGTGACTTTGGACCGGTATGCCTGTCGAAGTTTTTTTGCATCCTCAACATTAGCTACACTGAGCGGTGCTTCAGGCTCATCTTGATCATCATTTTCATCTTCCTCTTCTGCAGCATGTTTCCGCTTTCGTTTCCGTTCGCTTCTAGCTTGGGTTTTGAAAAAATCTATATCCTCATTGATCTCTGGAGCATTTGCTTCTGGTTTTTCAGTCTCAAAAATCTCCAGATCTTCCTTGTGTTTCCCCTTTTTTTGGATGTTAGCACCTCGAGATAAAAGTCGGAAAATATCCATGTTGAAATTGTGGGAAATTAATAAAAAAAATTATCTGTGCAGCTAAAATTTATTTTGGCAGGTTGAAAGTTTTAGGCTATAGACGTCCGGTCGGTGCATATTCTACTTAAGGCTATACCAATCGTAGATCTTTAAAGGTTTCATTTCATGATTACTCCGATCGACTGAAAAATTTCATTATCAGAGCATCCAAGGTCAGAATTCTGGAAGTTCTGACCGGAGTTTCAATACAATCACCATCATTTGGGTACTATACGAGTCAAACACTGCAAGGATGTTTTCTAGAATAATAGGTTCACGTGGGCTCACCGCGTTTGCTGGGAAGAGGCAAATTAACAATGGCATGAAAAATATAACACAGTTTGAACCAAAACGAACATTGGTTTTAACTCGGAAACTGCGGCCAGGAATAGAAAGCAAAGAAAAGTTTGTTAGTTCAGATGGCAAAACATATCCGGGTGATGAAGCAGTGCTACATAATACTAAGGAGCTACTAGGTCAGGATTACTTGTTACCGGATAAGCTGATTCTACAAGCTTTGACACATAAAAGTTTTTCTCATGGCAGCGTACCATACAATGAGAATCTGGCGCATCTGGGACACATGTTTTTACGAGTTAAAGCAGCAGAGTATGCTGTGAACCACCCACCATTAGAAGACCCGCAGTCCGGAGTCAATAATAAAAATTTTGACATTGCATACAGTCATGCGGGGGCTATTGTCTCGTCGAAAGTTTTGGCCGAGTATGGGTCTCGGCTCCGCATAGATCAAGATATTTTTTACAAGCAAGGGTTCCCTAGCAAGGTTACTGTCTCTTCAAAGACCATAAACGCTATTGTGGGCGCTGTACTGATGGTTCACGGAGATGCAAAGGCAAACCAGTTTATATCTGAAAAATTGTTGGGCGGACCATATTCTCTGCTCAATCTTACTAGAGAACTACTTCAAACCGGGTCACTGCAGACCTAATTGTAAATAGCAACAGGATTTATAGCACTTCTTTTAGCTGAAGTGCGTTTCTAAGTGTAAATGTATATTTTCGAAATGATCATCATCAGTTTGTATGATTTTGTCTTAACCAGCCATCCAGATTTATTTTACTTTCCCATTTTTAAGGCTGGTAATTATTTTTGGTATCAAAACCAAGAATTAAATATGTACATTACGCTACATTGTACTGTACACATTTTGGGCATCACATTGAGTGGAATATACCCATATAAAGACCAAGTGTACCAGTGCCATAATTACTTGAGTTGTATTTAACTTTACGTGGTTGGTAGTGGAGGTCCTGGCTTGTTTTCGCTTAAATCCCATTTAGGCAATGTGGTTCATGCCAAAAGAACTTGATACTTCCTTTCTTGACCAAAAAACCTGCGGGTCCCACTCAACTTGCACCGAGCACTTTACTCCTGCTGCTTATTAGCCTCGTAATTTGATTTTTTGTTACATCTGTACAGGCTCCTACAGGCGATTGTAAAGTTAAGCTCCCGCAAAGATAGGGGTTCTACATCGACAATCTGGGCTAGATGTGCCAGCCACTTACATTTCTTTAAGGTGTAACTAGCAGTTAACATATAAGCTATAACGTGCGGACCTTGCAGAATGTCCACGAGACTCGCTGCATGATCTACTCAAACCGCCTCAAACAATGTCAGCGCTAGATCAATTCGGGGGCCCATCAGGCTACTACGAGAGAATTTACGTGTAAATGTGAAAAATAATGATAATAATAATAATAATAATAAAAAAAAAAAAAAAACTTTTAGCCATTGTAAACGCAGAGCGTAATGCTTTGGCCCTATTTCTTGCCCCGATCAGAGTATATCTTTAGGCTTTTCCCCCCTGAATTCACTCAACATTTCCTACTTTATATTTTGACTACACCAAAGTTCAAGCTTTCCAACATTTTTCATATCGTAAAAGAGGAAGTTTCTTCTGATTTTGCTATTGTTGACACAGGGCCTGTTTAAACGGGTGTTTGAGGGGAGTATTTTTTTATTCCTTTTCTGTAACCTTTCGGATCGAATTCAGAATTTACGTACGATTGATTAAAAGGAGAAAATTAAAGGGGAAAAAAAAAGTTCTCTGATTGACCAGCCCTTTTTTTGGTTTCGCTGATATCCTGTGGTCTCACATTTTTCCAGATTACTAAAGTAAGTTGTGAATATTCATTTGTCTTGAAGCAAATTTGTGCTAACTATTGTTAGTTTTGGTGAGAATACATTGTTGTACACTATTGGACGCGTCATTTAGGAATATCACATCTGGATACAAGAACAATTTAGACAGGGAAAAATGTACTCACCAGTGTTATCACAGGCTCCACATACATTGACATCCTCGTCAGCCACGGGTGGCTCTACTTACAATGCGAGAATCGCGCCTTCTGTACCATCTGGATCAGGACCTTCTACATCTAAGTATAATACACCACCGGAGATGCTCATGAACACATACCACAGTGCTTTTAGCCAATGGATCAACTATGGAAGTAACCAGAATGTTTCATCTCCTCAGACCGCCCAGGGTGTATACAGAGCGCGAGAAAAACTGGTTAGATTGTCCAAAACACACTTTGAAGAACTTGCCACTGATGTTTACGATGAGATGACTCGAAGAACAGCACCGTTAAGTCAACGAAAGGATCAGTTGCAGCCGCGAGGAGATGTGCACCCTAAACGAAATCAAGCTAGGCAAAAGCTGTCGCTGTTATCGGAATCACGGTTTGCTGATTTGGTGGCTGATATCTTGCATGAACTAGGTAGAAGGTACCCTTCCCTTGGACCACCTACACCTCCTACATCTTCGTTAGAGAATGTTTCGACTAACAAGTCTAATCAAGAAAATATCTGGTCTCCTCAATTACCTGAGTTAAAACTTCCTGACTTGGAGGCTGAGATCCGTCCTGAGAGCTTTGATCCGTTTCCGCCAAATATTCGAGTCAGTGCTGCCAGCAGTAATTACTCCAATCGCCAATCCGGTATGTCAAGCATTGGTAATAATGGTGTAACAGAGCTAGAGAGACATTTATCTACTGACAGTGCCGACAGGTCTACCCCGGATAAATCCAAAATCGCTGATCCTTTAGTATTAAGGGCTAACACTATAATACCTACAAAGTCTACGTTAATGGAAGAAGAAGGCGATGAAGATGAGGACGGAGATGATGAAAATCAAGATGAAGAGGAAGATGAAAGCAAAAGTGCATATGAAGATGAACTTCCAAAACTGCAAGAACAGGTAAAGGAGGAAGATGAGGAAGAAAGTCAGGAAAACGAAGACTTACATCATCAAGAACAAGAAAACGAATATCATTCTCTTGGAGAAACCAGTAATCTGTATAACAATGGGTCTCTGAAAGATGAAGAACCTGAGGCTGCTTCTGAAAATTTTAGAAACATTTACGTTCCTCTTGGAACCGATGAAGTTTACGATTCTGAAGCTTCTGAAAATACTGACTCGCCTGAAAGCCTAGGCAGTCCAGAAAGTCCCGAGTCCATTAATTATTCTCATCGGTTTTCACGCGGTGAGCTTGGCGTTTTACATGAAGAAAACGAGGAAGATGAGGAACGTCCTCCATCACCTACTATCGTCCCACCTACAGTGACCGCCGCTGCTGCCGCTGCTGCTGCTGTTACTGCTGCAAGCGCTGCTGCCGCTGCTACTGAAAGCCGTGGGGGCATCAGTTTAGATCAAACTCCCGAAGAACTTCTCAATTACCAGAATAGAAAGTCTACTTCTTTGGATAGTATAGCTGAGGAAACTGACCTGGAAAGAAGTCAAACAGAGGATGATGACGATGAAGCTAAGGATGAATTTAATCGTACAACTGTACGTAATTCTATCCAATCCGATATTTCATCAGGAAATGTTCCCGAGTTGGAACGTATCAAAGCTGAGATAACTAATCGAGATGAACAGATTCAGATGTTGCTTGAAGAAGGTTCTAAGATGGATTCTACTATTGACAAGTTGGAACAACAGTTAGAAGAATCGGAAGAAGTCAAGAAATCGCTGTCTTCTGAGGTGGAACGTTTGCAGAGTCGGGTAGATGAACTTTCACAATTACATGAAGAAAGCTCCAGTAAAGTTTTGGTTTTACAATCAGGTTTGGATGATTTGCAAGCTGAGAAAGCGCAACTTGCAACATCGTATGGGGAGCGTGATTCTACTGCCAAGGAATTGGAAGAAGCCAAAAAGTCGCTTGAAGAAAAAATTGAAGAGCATTTATTAAGCCTCCAAGAATACCGTGAGCGTGAACAGCAGGCGCTCGGGTTGAAATCTCAGCTGGAAACTGAACGCGACACGGTTTTGGAAAAGCATGACAAAATCACCGTTCAATTGGTTGACATTGAGCGTGAGAAGGTTGAATTACTATCTGAGAATGCCAATCTTAAGGATCAAATTCAATCAATGAAAGAAGAACTTGACACTCTTAAAAACAGTCATGATGATTTATACAGACAAATTGAAGAACAGGTTACTGCTAAAAACAAACTGGAGCAAGAGCTTATTTCCAGCAAAGAACTTGTTTCAACGCATGAGTCTACCATTGAAAATTTACAGAGAGAAGTATCTGAATCGAAGTCAAATGGTGGCGGGTTTTTCACTGCGCCTGGTATCTCATCTGTTGGCAGTTCTGGCATTGCTGCTGCTGCCGGTGTTGGAGGTGCAGTCATTGGGGGAAGTGGTGCTCTTGTTGGATCAGCTGTCACATCTGCTGCAAACAATACTGAACTGGATTCTTTAAGAGCTGAGAATAATCGTTTACAACAGGATCTGGAAAACCAGTATCGACTCACTGAGCAAGTAAGAAATGAAGCATCTTTATTCCTTGAAGAAATGAGAACTCTTACCGATGCTAAGGGAAATACAGTCAATTCGGATGTATTCCTTGGATCTGGGCGGGTGTTAACAGGGGCTGAAGCTGCTGAAAAAATACAATTACTTGAAAAGGAGGTCCAAGAATGGAAAAACCGATACTCGAGAGCCAAGTCAAGAGTTCGTGCTCTACGGTCTTCAGTTCATTACGGGTCTACTTCAGTACCAGGTAGTGATACCAGTAAGTTATTCCAGCCTGTACCGACTCCTCTTGAGCCTGATAGTCCATTTGTTTCTGAGTATGGGTTGATTCGATCTACAAGTGTAGTCAAATTCCAAATTGCAATGGATGAATTTTTGACACGGTCACGTATCGGGTCTGCCGATTTGTTGCATAACCTTCATTCGGTAGTAACTGCTGCGCGACACGTTACCCAAGATTTGAATGAAACTGATTTATTGTCTGTTGGCTCTTCAAATTTCAATGCTAATCCTGAAGAATTACAGTCACGACTAGCTCAATGTACGTCACAAGTGTCAGCCACGGCTAATCAACTGATCACTGCTGCTAGAAATCATTCAACTTCGCATGGAATCTTACCATTATCGGTGCTAGATGCTGCTGCTTCAGACTTGTCATTTTCGGTTGTGGAGCTTATCAAAGTTGCTCGAGTTCGACTCGAACCTCAGAGTTCGCCAGAACAAGAAACAGTATCCAGGCATAGTCGAGGCGCATCTAGAAGTAAGAGACAATCTGTTGATAAGCGACGAGTTTCATCACTTTCCCCTACTGATTTGCCTCCTATAAGCCCCATTGTGATGAGCCCTCCTTCAGCACCTCCAACCAGTACAGTGCCTAGTACCCCTTTGCCAAAAGCGAAAGGGAAAGGTAAGATTGTCAACATGCACAATAGATCAGTTTCTATCAGTGATGATACCCGGGAACTAAAAATGTTTTTGGAAGATCACACAGTTGATACCATTGACTGCATTCAAAACTTATTGAACGGTATTAAGGATAATTCTGATGTTGGCACTTTGAGGCCTACTTTGTTACAAATTACTGAGCATGTTGATCGTATGGTGACTGCCACCAGTAAATCTATGGAAAGTTCTAAGAATTGGCGGTTGCGCAAAATGGGTGTTTACATTTTGCAAGACTTGCGTGACTGTCTTCAACGACTCGAGGGTGTATACCAAAGTGTTGAAGATATTGATGAAAATGAGCATACTGATCGTCATTTCAGACAACGGATGGCATCATTAGCATATGATTTGGCCAAGTGTACAAAAGAATTGGTTAAAACTGTTGAGGAAGTTAGTATTAAGGGAGAACTTGAAGAAATTGATAAGCAATTAATATAATGGCATGTGTTACTCTAATGAAATAAATTTTTAATATTATATTTTTTTTATTCTTTATTTACTCGTTCAATTGTTTGTATAGGATACCCTTATCGCGAAGTGCTTTCTCTACTACTTTCATTGCAGCTATAGTTTTTTCTTCCTCCAGACGTCTAGCCACTACTTGAACGCCAACAGGGAGCCCATGCATTTTGGAAGCGTCATAGTTCTGGTATGCGCCTATTTCAACCCTGTTATTGCCCTTCGCTGACAAACCATCTAGGTGTTTATCTACGCGTGTCACAGGCAAAACTCCTGCACAGTAATCAACAACATTAAACATAAAAGTGTATCCGCAGGATGACACGCTGTTGTACAGTCCTTTATGAGGTAGTGCTGGCGTAGCGTTAGGCACAGTGAGTAAGATATCAATGCCAGATTCCTGCCATGCATCAAAGAATTCCTGTTTATAAGCCTCACGTTCTGCAACAAGATCCCACCGCTCAGTTATAGTTTTCTGGTTCCAGTCACGCACAAGATACGCCCAAACAGGGTCGCGGTATATATATTGGTAAATCCAAGCATAAACTTTCTTGAAAATCCGTGGAAGACGCATAGCCTGGAAAATTCTTTCTGCACCCCAGTCATTAGGCTCACCAAAGTACATTCCTCGAGTAGAAATTCTACCAGCGTCGCTTACCAACAACTGAGAACCTATTCGAAGACACCTAAGAGGATCAGGAGCTTCGAAGTCCACAATACTGTGTCCTTGATCTCTGAGTGCATCAACAGTAATTTTCAGCGCGCGTGCACATGCAGGAGCTGGTGTCACTACACCGTCATCCCACAAAACGCCTATTTTCAATGTTTTGGGTAGTGAATGTTTTCTCCATGGTATTGGATGCACTGTGTAGTCGTATTCCCAGGGTTTCATGTCAATAATACTTTTCAAGAAAAACTCCAGATCATCTAGAGACCTTGTCATGGGAGAGTACACTGCGGGAATACCTTCCTGTCCAGCCATTGAGGTAGTATTTCCAGCTTTGGGGAATCTTCCAGTGGAGCATTTCAAAGAATAAATACCGCTGAAATGAGCGGGTACTCGCACAGAACCGGCCACATCCGTGCCAACCCCAAGTCTGCTGCCGCCATAAGCGAGTAAAGCAGCCTCGCCACCAGTTGACCCACCAGGGGTATAACCTTTAACGTAAGGATTTTCTGTAGTTCCCCATAAAGCATTGTATGATTCAAATGAAAGCAGGGTAAACGGGACGTTAGTCTTCACAAATGGGTAAGCTCCGGCATCTTTGAGCAAACGCACAAGTGGAACGTCTTTAGCATAAGGATGGAATGCTCTAAAGCAGTAACCGATTGTAGAATCAAATCCAGCTACACCTACAGTATCTTTAAAAGATATGGGGAAACCAGCTAAAGGACCTGATTTATTAGCATTAGCTGCCCACTTTTCTGCTGGTTTGATCATAACTTCAGTAAGGTAGTTATTTTTCTTCTGACCCTCCAAAGCACGTTTCCCATATGCCTTCAGAATTTCCTCGGGCACAATTTGGTTTTGTTGAACTTGGTTTACAACTTCACGAGCAGGTAGAGATAATATCGCCAACTCTTTTTCAGTCAGAGCATCTTCATAATCAGGAAGCGCGGCAATTCTCTCCTCGTATTCCTTCTGTTTAGCCTGCACAATCTTCTTGTATTGAAACAACATACTTTTTTTATTGGTAGCCTGCAAGGCAAATTACCTGGATAAATAAAAGGTCGAAGAAGAAAAATGTCCCTTATATATAGAGACTCATCAAATTCCGCTTATTCATGTACCATGTTTGTTAATAATCAACCAGGGGCCCAGTACGTCAAACCCGCTAAGATCTCCACACATTTTTATCAATTAATGCATGTAAGCGGCGGCTACCATGCATGCGCATGCACTACATTTATATAGCAGAGATCGATCTAACGCTTATCTCTTACCGTAGAGCTGCTCACTTTGAACTCAATCCCATCGATAAGCGCGCAATTGATCGGGCCGCGATGACCAATACTAGCTATCATCATAATCAACGTTAATACGGAGGTAAATTTAGATACTGGTCCCCCATGATGGGCCCAGCTAGATGATAAAAGCAAACGCTGATAAGCTCGCGGAATTTTGTGAACTTTAAAACACGCAAAAATCGACTTGCCTGGCCAACGAAATAAATGAACGTGAGCACCAGCAAGGACAACAAGGTATGTTTGCAATTATTGGACGGTGTTGCGCAGGAGCTTAGGTTTGATTTTATATGGCTCAGAGACCATTGCCATTGTGGTGAGTGCTACCATGATACGACAAAACAACGGCTAGTCGACACGTTCCAAATACCAGAGCATATACATCCATATAATGTCAGCTTAGACAATGAATCTATTACAATCAATTGGTCTGACGGGCATGAATCTCAGTACCTGATTGATTGGTTGAAACTTCACAGCTATGATCCTGTGGTAGCTGAAACACAAAAGATTACTGATATTCCTAGGGTTTTGTGGAATGCTGAAACTTTCAACTTGAACTCATTACCGAAAGTTTCTTATGCTGACGTTATGGATTCTTCAGATAAAGGTGTAAGTGAATGGGCATTGAAGACTTATAGATTTGGGTTTTGTTTGGTGGAAAATACCCCAGTCAATCCTGAAGATACCCAGAAACTGGTAGAGAAACTGAGTTATATCCGGCCTACTCATTATGGCGGCTTTTGGGATTTCACAGCAGATCTTGCTATGAATGACACTGCTTATACTAATCTGCATTTGGCAAGCCATACTGATGGAACATACTGGACTGAAGCACCAGGTTTACAGTTATTTCATCTGCTACAGCATGATAATGGTGACGGCGGTGAGACAATGCTGATTGATGGGTTTTCTGCGGCCAAAAGCCTTTTGAAGAAGTACCCAGACTCATATCATATATTGTCAACGGTAGGAATTCCAGCACACAGTGCAGGTGAGCCCGGGGTGTGTATTACACCGGCTTACAACCTACCGGTACTAATACACGCGTCATCATACATTGGTAACGCAAATCCCAAACTGGTTCAGGTTCGTTGGAACAATAACGACCGGTCTACAATGGACACACTTCCAAATGGTGTGGACTATCAATCGTTTTATAAAGCATTGCGAAGATGGAACAGTATTTTACTTGAACACGAAATAGTGTATAAACTTGTACCAGGAACATGTCTTTTATTTGACAACTGGCGTGTGCTTCATGGAAGAAAGGCATTCACGGGTTACCGTCGCATGTGCGGAGCTTACTTGACACACGATGATTTCATGAGTCGGCTTAAGATACTGAATTTGGGTCGTGACGCAGTGGTCCAAAGGTTGTAAGCCGACAAGTCACCTGTCAGGCCATAGACAGAGTTGCAACAGTTTCAAGCATGGGAAATGTTACTACTAGTTTTATATGTAGTAACTGATAACCCTCTTTGAGGCAATCGAGTGAATCCAATCAGATTTATGAAGATAGGATAACTTATCAAAGGCATTTGTTATGGTGCTGAAGATTTCCTAGTTGTATCTTAATCGGGCAATTTTCGTGAACCGACAAATCTAACAGTGATTGCACTGGTGGTTTAAAAAGTAGTGCGGTACGACGTATCGCGATATGATTCACCCTTTCCTGTAACAGCATGAGAACACATTGGTAGAGTCAATGAGCATGATTTTTTCGAAGCGTGAGACAAACGTAGTAGTGGATAGTGGTAAATAATTCAGTCTAGCTGGAGAACCCCATCTGTGAATTTATTACGACAAATGCATCGATGTAACATTTAAATCTGCAGGTACTATGAGTCGAAAGTATAGAAATTGAACCAGTCTGATAGGTCCATATGCCGTTACATGTACCATTTGTATGATATCATCATACGGTGGAGCAAGAATTCCACCCCTAACGAAGCTAGTAAAGATTGGTGGGGGAGAGAGCACCGGGTAAAGCATACGTAGTACTAAAAATGTTTTTATGCAAACGCGGAGGGAACAGTGTATAGCATGTGCAACTGGGTTTTATTGAACAGCTCACACACCTATAGGGTTAAATAAAACTAGTCCATTATTAGATATCACCAAAGTTAACGGTTGTTGCAGAGCCTTGTTGACACACAATGAAGCGAGTTTGGCTCGACTGATAAATTATCTACTTCTTTAATTATGGAAAGCTCCAACCTTACTATCCAAGATGATTCAGTGGAAACCTCTGTGACCTTGCTTGAAAGTTTTGCTGTTGCGAGTAAACTGTGAATTAATGCCTTTTGCAATTCTTTAGTATCTAGCTAAGTTTAAACCATAGTACGTACTAATTATAATATTAATTATAATTTGGGCATAAATGATTCACGAATTTGAGTAGTCACGTGTAGCGGATTTTGCGTATCTCCATGGGCACTACATTTCATCTCATCGGGCTCTATCTAAACTACATTTGGGCGTTGCTGAATTCAGTGTGTGCTGAAAACGTGTACAGGAATATGTAGTAGTTTCGCCGAAATGTAAAATAGCGCAAAATAGAATACGTGTCTTGCACTGTGATCCAACTTTTTTATTAGGGGGTAAATGGGCAGCACAACAGCAATTGGGAACATATAACTTGAGTAAGTCCCGTGCCGCCGATTTAGAAGACTCTAGGAAAATGCCAATAATATGCTGATCATTCCTAAGATCATGTTACAATTCGGGTGCTTCAATTGGTTAAATGTCGTACATATACAACCATCGATCAAGATAATGGAAACTATACACTTATCGCACACACTACTACATTTTGACACTCTCCCATCATGATGGGCGTTAGATCAGGATATGTCTACCTATTAGCACCTCCAAAAGTCTGCAAGGCACTAGGTACCATGCACTATCTTGTTATCACTGATCGTGCAATGTATGCATAGTGCGATAAAGTGCTGTTTTTAGCCATATAGGTGTACCAAACCGGATACTGTTCCCGCCGGGAAGATCAAAGATAAGATTCATAGAGATGTATCTGCGTACGTACGACAACGCTAGCTGCTTACTTCAATGTGACATAATTCGGGTCGTTTAGCAGCTTCTGCTGATTATCTCCACCTTTGGATCACATATATAAGAAGCATGGTCTGTACCTCTGGGTTATAAAATTTGATCTTGCTTTCTAGTTCTTCAGGTTCTTGACTACTTATCAATTGTTTAAACAATGTCTGAGCCAAAGGACACTTACGGTGAAGTTAACTACAATCCCTCGGCTGTTGAAGCTGGTGAAACCCCTGTCGCCAACGAAAAGGCCGTTAATGCAATTCTCGAAAATACTCGAGAGATCACCAATGCTGAACATCAAATTGGGGTACTTCAAGCTATAAGGCTCTATCCCAAGGCCATGTTCTGGTCATGCATGTTTTCTGTTGGTATTATTATGGCTGGTTTTGACGCTAATATTATCACTGCTTTTTATGCCTTACCAGCATTCATTGAGAAGTATGGTCAAGTTATCGACGGTGAACGCGAAGTTACTGCTGCATGGCAGTCTGCATTAGGTATGGGTAACCCCATTGGTCAAATTTTGGGATCATTGGCTATTTCATGGCCCTCAGAAAGATGGGGCCGTAAATGGACCATGTTTGGATGTACAGTTTTGATTTCTGGTCTTATTTTCATGCAATTCTTCTCGCCTTCTATTCAAGTGCTTACCGCTGGTGAAATTTTGTCTGGTTTAACATGGGGTGCATTCATTACACTGGCACCTACCTACGCTTCCGAAGTTGCACCTTTACCACTTAGAGGTATCCTTACTTCATTCATCAACTTGGCCTTTGTTATTGGCCAGTTTGTATCTGAAGGTGTGGTTGCTGGTTGCGACACACGTACAGATCAATGGGCTTATAAGATTCCATTTGCAGTTCAATGGGTCTGGTGTATTATTTTATTTGTGACATTCCCTCTCGCACCTGAATCACCATGGTACTTGGTCCGTAAAGGTGAAATGGAGAAGGCAAGACACAGTTTGCAACGTTTACAATGGGATAGAGGTATGGATTTGGATGAAGCCTTGCTTGTCATTGAACAAACCGATTTGCTTGAACGTCAATTCCAAACTCAATCGTCTTACAAGGACTGTTTCAAGAAACCACATTTGATCCGAACTGAAATCTCTGCTATGGTTTACTCTATCCAGGTGTTAGCAGGTAACCCATTGATTGGATATTCTACATACTTTTTCACACTTGCTGGCTTGTCTACCAGTGAATCTTTCAATATGGGCGTGGGTGTTAATGGAATTGGATTCCTTGCTACTATTTGTACATTTTTCGCTTTAGGTTTTGCTGGTAGAAGAATCATCTATAATACTGGAATGGTTCTCATGACTATCGTGCTTCTTCTGGTTGGTATACTGGATTGTCCATCTGATTATGATAACAAACCAGGTCTTGCTTGGGCTCAAGCAAGTTTGATTTGTGTGTACACGTTTATCTACCAGCTGACTGTGGGACCTTTAACCTTCGTCGTTATCAGTGAAGTTTCATCTACCAAATTGCGATCACGAACTTTTGCTCTTGCTACTGCTATTCAAGCGGTTTGCTCAATTGTCATGACAGTCGCTGTGCCATACATGTTCAATGAAGCTAATGCAAACATGAGAGGCAAAATCGGATTCTTCTTTGGTGGATTATCCTTTTTATGTACTATATGGTGTTACTTCAGACTGCCAGAAACCAAGGGTAGAACTTACGAAGAAGTCGACGTTCTCTTTGAACGTGGTGTTAAACTCAGCGACTTTGAGAATTACGATGTCTTTGCTGATTTGGATGCAGAGCGTCCAGCAGAAACAGAGGCTATCTAAGTCTCTTCAGTATAATTTTATAACGTATCAAGTAGGTCTAATTTAGTTATGTTTTCATGTTACTATTACTATTTTCAAGCTCAATACTCAATCTTAAGTCCTGGACATGATATCAGCGATACCAGTGTTATCAGTGCTTTAGGTCAAACATCTAACCAACCACCCCAGGTTATCTGCTAGCCGCATGTGCTGATAGTACGCGATCGGTAAAAGCTTAATCCTAGCTTTCATAGTGGGGGGACTATTGTATTGTACCCAGCGCTGGCCCAAAATCGGTTGATTAACGACGCCGCGAAGATGTTTAAACTTTAGAGAATTACTACAAGTATTTTGGTGATCGCGATTTGGGGCAACTGCGATGAGATTTACCCCCCTTTTGAGGAAATACCGGGCCAGTGTGCACTAGTTAGTCAAACTATAGAGGATTTAATCTGTCTTCCTTTGGAACTCCCGTTACAGCTAGGTTTTTTTTCCCACTTCAGCCGTCTCCCTGCACTCATATAACTAACCCACTGGCTGAGCTTTCTGCGAGTGGAGGAGTTCCACCCGTCTTGTTGTGAACTAAAAGTTCTGTGAGGTATCTGGTAAGTTTGGTTCACGTCCATTTTATCCTCAGATACCTCTATTTATTGTTTCTTTTTTGATTCCCTTCTTGATTTCTTTTCTCCCCTTTATTTTGCATTACCTATACCATATTCCTAGGTAGATGGGTAGACTAAAATGTTTATGGGTGAAACTACATCAAAGCGGCCTCACATGCAGATATCTGGAGCTGCTTTAGCGGCGGCTCCACCTTCTGAGCCTGTGAGAAGGGCTGGTGGTTATATCAGTGGTTCTGCTTCTTCTGGTGGGAACTCCACATCTGGCCCCCCACAAAGATCAATATCGGGGTCCACGATTCAGCAAACCCAGCAGCAGAGAGTACGCTCACAAGAGCAAACACAAGCTCAGTCACGAACAAATAGACAAACAATATCACGACCAACTAATAATAACACGGTACATAGCACACATGAAACTGCAACTGTAGAGCCATCCGAGTATGCACCTCGGCATCAACAGCAGCAGCAGCAGCAGCAGCAGCAGATGGGTATGCCACAGTTTGCCCAACCGTATGCCTACCAGTATTCTGATAGGTTTTCTCCCGGACCCTCTATGTATCCTACACAAGTATTCCCAGTGTCTGCGCCTGTATACTCGCCAATGGCACAGTTACCGCCGTCTTCAGAAGAGCTAGAGCGTCTTGTAGACATTTCCAATCAAGAGTTTACAGCTCGCAATAAAAGCGACTTAATAGCAGAGGTGTGGAGAAATGTTACCATTCTTCATCAATGTGCATATGGTGATCTAGGCTCGGTGCTACAAGTTTTCTCGCAGATAAAAAGACTATATCCTTCACTAGGACAAGAAATGAGAAAAGTGTATTCAGTAGGGCAACCGGGAGGCATTTATGAATTTTTGTCTGCTTTTGAATATGCTCTTAAATTCGTTAGTGACAATGATCTGTTTGATGAAAACTCAGCTCGGTCTAGTGCCGAAAAAGCATTCCCTGTTGAGCATGTTGGTACTAGTACTTACCAAAGGCCAGTACCAGTCCCTGAACAAGAAACTACACCAGTCAAGCGCGAACTGAGCGTAACGCATTTCAATCACCAACACGCAGGCAATGTGCCTATATCTCAGAATTTTACTGGTCGGCCAGAGTCACAGGTCGGTCAAATCCAATCTTTTACGGCTAGTATATTGCCGTCTAGAGGTATACAAATTCGAGGTGAATCGAATATAGAGCTACAAGAACAGCAGTTAAAACATAATAGAGAAATAATCCGCGCAGAGTTACCACAAGTACGGCCATCTGCGCAACAACCACAACGAAATCGGAATCAGAATCAGAATCAGCAGACATATAGAAGAGCGGATGAAACGCCTACACAAGCTACTCAAGTTTCTCATGCAGTTCAGACCACCCAAACCCCTCAGACCTCCCAGCAAACACAGCAAACACAGCAACCCACATTGCCTGCAACTCCTGTACTTTTTACGCAAAGGGCGCAAGGTTGTCAACAGTCATCGTCAAATCAAGCTTCTACAAATATTAGCAGATCTGGACCTAATAGTTTGTCTCCTATTGCCAGTGACAATGGTGAACCTGGTAATAATGTGAATGGGAATTCCATTGTTGACGATGATGGTTCTGATATTATTTATCCACAGTTCAAGGACCATACGGGCGTCGTGTACAAGGGGCCAAAAGCTGATGAGCTTGCTATTATAAGGCAGTCTAAGAAAGCATGGAAAGAGTGGATTTCTATTGCTCGTAGGCATCAAACTAATCGAAAGGCAATAGTGAAAGAAATTGGTTCATGGACCAGAGGCCCAAAGACTCCTGAATCTATTGATAAGGTTGCGGAATTACGTGCGAATTTGTCACAATTAAGTAGTAGGCAAGGTAATAATCAGAGGGGTGTACTAAATAGAGTCTTGAGAATTGCCAAAGAAGATATAAAAGCTGGGCGCGCAAATCAGCAACAAGGCGAAAAACAACCCAACCAAGGGAACCAAGGTTCGGTAAATAATTCTGCTGGTTCCCAGGTTCAGCAAGGCCCAAACTCGGCGATTACTACCAATTCTAGTCGCAGCGCGCAAGGAAATAATTCTACAGGTAATAGTGGTGCTAACACTGGACAAGATCTTCCAAGGCGATTCGGTACAGCTAGTACCCAATCCAGCAATTCACATGCTTCAGCAGGACTTACAGAGCAACAAATTAGGCAGCGCTTGGATAATCAGCGTATGGAAAGAGAGACTTTAGAGTCTGAGCGTCTAGAAAGTGAACGTTTGGAGAGAGAACGTTCAGAGGAGCAACTTTTAAAGAGAGAATGTCAAAAAAAGGAACTTCAAGAAAGAGAGCATCAAGAAAGAGAGCGTCTAGAGAGAGAACGTCTAGAGGGACAACGTCAAGAGAGTGAGCTTCAAGAAAGAGAACTTCAAGAAAGTGAGCGCCAAGAAAGAGAACGTCTAGAGAAAGAACGTCTAGAGAGAGAGCGTCTAGAGAGAGAGCGTCTAGAGAGAGAGCGTCTAGAGAGAGAGCGTCTAGAGAGAGAGCGTCTAAAGAGAGCGCGTCTAGAAAAAGAACATCAAGAGAGTGAACTTTTAGACAAAGAGCGCTTGGAGAAAGAGCGCGTAGAAGTTAGGCGAGGGAGCAGTCAAGACGGTTCTTCAACTAACAATGCGCAATCATCCTCATCTAATCTTAATCAACAGGTAGCTTCCGTTGATGTACCCTCAAATGAGGACAACACAAGCCGTAACGAACCGGATGCTAATTTGACCTCTGATAATTTGAAGCACCTTGAAGAAATCAAACAGGCAGAGCATCGTAAATCGGATAGTCTGTACGATAGAATTGGTGGGTATGAGAGAAGTCGCAATAATGATGGAACCTACCGAACTAGTGGTTTTACTCGTCAGCTGAATAGCAGCTCTTCAACACAAGATGTTAGCTCTTCGCAAAAGCAGCCAAGTAAGCATATTTTTTTCAAAAGTGGCAATGCTGGTTCACAGCCTGATGATGACAGTGAAGATTTGCTGGGCTCTGATTACCGCTATATACGTGAAAGATCTCGCCCGGCTTATGATCGTGTGAACTCTCCTTCATATGGTATACGGAAGCGTAGACGAAGCTTTAATGATTATGATGATGGCGAATGGCCTGCGAGATCTTTGCGTCAAAGATTATCTCCTGTGAGATATAGTCCTGATGAGTCGGTAAGTGAATCGAGATCGTCGTATGGTAGCTATCTTGCTGGTGGTGGTAGTGGTGGACGCCCTTCTTCTTATCGTCCAAATTCTTCGTCTGATCGTGGCGGGGTAACTGAAGCTGGGTGGTCATTTAGTAAGAGATTAGGCAGGCCTGGAGCTGGATTAGCACTGGGATCTTTTGGGCTTCCTAATACTAATGAGAGCCATAGTTCTAGTTATCGGGGCGGTGAAAGTCGTGGTAATCCTCCTCCTTCTTCCCGTAGAGGACACGGATGGGGAGTAGAAGGGTCTAGCACCAGATATAACGGTCGTGACCCCACCAGTGACATTTCGTCTTCGAGTTACAAGCGCAATGCACCACCAGGTAAAAATATTTCGTATAGCGGTCACGCGGAGACTAGACCTTCAGATTCTGCCGGTGGCGACAGCGGTGGTAGTTCAAGCACAAGGTCTTCCAAGTCCTTGTTTGTGTCACCGTTTCGTCCTGCTTCAAGCTCAGATGGTTCGCGGGATACTACTGGTCGAGTTGTTCAGCAGAATAATTTTTCGATACAGATCAAATCTATGGGTCAACAGTCAAACGAAAAGAGTGACAACGAAAAGAGTTCAAGTTTGAACGATAGTAATAGTAATGCTTCGTAGCGATGTGTCTATATGTTTGGAAGTTATGTTTATAACCTTCCCTATTGTATTTTTATAATGATAATGCATTTAATGATCTTAAAGTTGCAATAATTATTAATTAAATTAAACCAAGTTGGATACTTCTTTGTGGAGACTCTATGTAGAAAAACTATACCTCATTTTCACCACTCTTCTTTTCCTTGACAGCCTGGCGAGATTGCAATTTTACATTAATAGAGTATTGCTTGACGCCAAAGTTAATCAAGAACCCTATACCAGCAAAAGCTATGACGATGTACCAAACAAACTGGACCGCTTTCTGGAACGAATCAATCATATGATCTTTCACGGGTGATTCTGCCATGTGTTTGATCACCTCAATTGCCGAAATGGCTTCTGAAGTATCACTAAATGAAGCCAAGTCTGGGTACTTAGCTACTTCATATGACATACGATTTGAAAAAATGGCACCCCCGATAGCTACCCCTACCGCTTGTCCAAGTACTCTAGCAAATGCTAACACAGCGGCCGCAAAGGGGGCCATTTCTGGTTTATTTGATGCCATCACTGATATGTTCATTGAGCTAAAACATATACCAGCTCCTATACTCAAAGGAATGTTCAAACCAATGAACTGGCCCACTGAAGAGTCTCTCGACAACAATGTCAACAGTCCAGTCCCCAGTAAGATAAGAGCCCAAGCAAAGTAAGTAATGTAGAGATACCAGCCAGTAAATGCAATAAACAATCCAGTTAAAATCGCTGATGGTGCTATGGCGACAGACTCAGGAAGTACTGCCACTGCAGATATGATAGGAGAATATCCCTTGACACCTTGGTAAAATAGCGGCAAGAAATAGATTATGCACCACAAAAGAAGACCATGCAAAAATACTTGAACGTAAGCTGCAATAGAAGAATAATTTCCAAACACTGCAGTCGGAAACATTGGTTCTTTGGGCACTTTATGTTCATAATATCCAGAGGCACCCAACCCAATAACACCAAGAATAAGCGGTACTAACACATTGGCAGATCTCCAGGGATACAAGACTCCGCCAAATGTCAATCCAATCAAAAATGAAGTAGAAGAAGCGGTAAAAAACGCCATACCAATGTAGTCTACTCTTGCAAGTTTCTGTCGGAAAGTCGATTTTTCAAGATGCAGTTTGAGGAAAAACGGAGTTAGCACCAAGGCGACTCCACAAAAGGGCAGATTTATATAATAAATCCACCGCCAAACAGATCCACCGGCTACTGCAAAGGCACCGCCAACCAGTGGGCCAGCAGTAGTACCTATGGCCCACATTGCACCTAATAGCCCGTAGTATTTTCCTCTCTCACGCAATGGGATCAAGTCAGAAATGATAATTTCAGTCAATACCAAAATACCACCACCGCCAATACCTTGCACAGTTCTCCCAGCTATCATCATCTGCATGCTGTGACAGACAGCTGCAATTATTGCTCCAACTGTGAAAAATACTATAGAAATCATAAGCAGTATCTGCCGTCCAAAAATGTCAGACATTGATCCAACAATAGGCTGTACTACAGCTGAAGATAATAAGTAAGAACTTCCTACCCACACTGCTTGGATGGTGGTGCCTCCAAGGTCACTGGTCATGACAACAAGCCCAGAACTGACAGAGGTAGCATCAATGGCAGACATCAAACTAAGGATCATCATCAATACCAAGATAGACATTACCTGTCTAGTGGCCTTAAAAGGTTTGATCCCTTCGTCACCACTGCCACTACCAGAAAGAGCGGAATCACCATCTTCGGTAGTCTTGTTGACTTGCGAAATGTTATTGTCTTCATTTTCATCTGTTTTCTCTGATAATACGGTCGGATCACCATTAGGTATCTCGGAGGGTGAGATTGCACTGTGATCTAACGACATGGTTCACTTATTCACCCCAAAATAAAATTAATAAAAAATATTAAAACGCCAGGAGCACACAAGAGTTCATATGGGACAATTGGCAAGTGAAGGGGGAAAGCTGGAATTAAATATGCCCTGTGTGTGACGCGGGCGAGACTATTTTATCTCCGAAAGGTTTGTCATAATGGCAATGTTATGACTCGGATCACCATCTCGGGGGCGCGCGTCGTACCTGTATCTGTACCTAGTAAACTCGAATAATTACAATATTCCATGGCTTGAGCACCTGGCTTGTTGGTGCGCATAGCATACATACATTTGTTGGCAATCGTATGGTACTTGATTGCGGAGAAATGTTTGTCCGTAATTAAATGCGGAGAAATGTTCGTCCGTATCTTAATTGCGGAAAAAAGTTTGTCCGCAAGAGCAGTGATCCCAGTAAATCCAAGACATCAGTTATATGAACTTTGATCATGACACAACATGCATCTACTGATAGCCATGCTAATCTTCAAATAGCTTTTGGCAAGCTCGTTGGAAATATTTAATTTTATGAGTGCATAGCCATTTCAGACGTTAAAAAAATTCCGCAGATATATATATATATCTCCGACTGTAACCGCAACAATTAATCTTGTCACAGTAATATACTTATTGATAATGTATCATTATTAATCTCAAAAAGTAATAGTGTTACCCTCTATGCTACTCAATGGCATAAAATATAGTTTTTCCTGGTAAAGTTAGTACTCTGTTGGTTAGTTTTGTATTCAGCTTCAAAACTTTTGCACTACGAATTTGATCATGATGTCAATTTACGTAATCAGTACCCGATCATGATCATTAATTAATTCAATCTGAAATATATCAATTGTAATTGACAAATCTGTCTCATGCACAATTTTACGGGATGATAAAATGGATATTAAACCAAAAAAGAACAGTTGGTTATACTCTTTGGAAGAAGTAGAAAAACTTACTCCGTCGATTAAAGATGGGATCTCGCATTCTCAAGAACTGGTTCAACGGGCAAAGGGTATCAATTTCATTGTCCAAGTAAGTGAACAATTACAATTACCAAAAATCACTCTATACACTGCCTGTGTGTTTTTCCACCGGTTTTACATGCGGCATTCGACTAAAAGGTACCATTATTACGATATTGGTGCTACTTGTGTGTTTTTGGCGTCTAAAAATATCGAGGACAGCAATCGTCGAATTCGTGATGTTGTCATAAGTTGTACTCGAGTAGCATCCAAAAACTTGAAAATGTTGGTCGACGAACAGTCCAAAGACTTTTGGCGCTGGAATGATACAATTACTTATGACGAGGAAATATTGTTGCAAACACTATGTTTTGATCTCAATATCGGTGTACCCTACAGTTATTTGGAAGATCTGGCTGTGAAGTTTCACGTTGATCAAGTCGATAATTTCATCTCGACTGCAATGGGGTATATCAATGATTCATGTCGAACTCTCTTGTGTCTTGAGTTCTCTTACCGTGTGGTTGCAGCATCAGCATTTTTGTTTTCTGTGCTGTTTAATTCTGTCGAGATACCGCCCGACAAGAAGACTCAGAAACAGTGGTATGAACTTATTCCCGAGCCTAGTGAAGATATTTTGAGAGCCTGTCAGGAAATGTCAAGAATGAACGGTATCATATCCAAAGCTCCCAATATGGATGGATTTCATGTTTATACGACCATAGACTATCACTTGTAATTTATTTATCATAGATACACTGTGGGTAGATGTAGATAAGTCTGCTGCGTGTTACTACAAAATATAATTTAATTGAACTTATCTATATGCCAGCTTTTGTAGAACGGTTTTGTGATTCTGAGGATGTCTTTTCATTGTTTTTTTGCTTGTTAAATTGTTTTGTTTTAATTTTTTCTTAACCCACAATATTGCACGCGTTCAATATATTAGCGTTTCCAGCTCGCGTTCGATTCGGCGCGATTTACTTTTTCTGAGTGTACCTGATCAATCTGAAAATCTCAAGAAGTCTCTTTGAATCAGCTTCGAAGAACGTTTATTTAACAGCTTCTGTTAGACAGTCGACGTTAGTCTCACGCTAATGGCTAGTACGCCTGGTAATGGTGGGAGAAGACGCAGTAATGTTACAGGTAACAACAACGATAACTCGGATGACCACAGTCATGTGCCGATGCTAGATTCGTTTCCTCCAATGCATGGACAAGGAGGGAGTGATGAGATAGAAAGCCCGTATAAGGATGGCGGTAGTACACAAAGTCAGTCTACCCAAAGGATTCTCAACATAGCCTTTGGTCACATTGGCGATGATTCTGTCGAATACAGCCCGCGGCGAACAGACGAATCATCCCCTATACCAAGGCTTAATGGCGATACCAACAATTTTACGAAACCTTTATTACCGCGGCCAGGCCAGCTTAACTTTTCACCTACGCAAAGAGATGACCATTTGTATGGATTGAATACGACGTCTCCGACCAGAAATATGTCGCCTGAAAGACCTTTACTTCAATCTGACGAGATTGTATCTTCATCTACTCCTCCTACGTTTGAAGAAACCATTGACAGCGAAAACGATACCCAGCCTGCAGATGGCGACTTTGCCGAAGATGGACAACTTTTAGACGGCGGTAACGATAGCTTTACGAACGATTTGCAGCTTGACGGGGTTCGTGGAAGAATTAATGAACGATCTTTAAATATACGAATAATGTCTCTTTCTCATGAGGGTGTTCCCCGGCCTATAAATTTATCAGATGATACTCAGCCTGTAAACAGATTTGAAGATACTCAGCCTGTCAACAATGGGTTTTCTAATGGCAACACTCAGCCTATAAACAGATTTGAAGATACACAGCCTGTCAACAATGGATTTGTTGATGGCGATACTCAGCCTATAAACAGATTTGAAAATACTCAGCCTGTTAACACTGGATTTGCTGATGGCGATACTCAACCTGTAGACAGAATTGAAGATACCCAGCCGGTTGACAGTGGGTTTAATACACAATTGGTTAGGTTTGCCAGCCCACAAACAGATAGCCCAGGTGGTGACGTTCAGATAGAGTCGTCAAATGATGACACCCAAAAAGTCAATAGTGGGTTTATGGAGAGTAACTCTCAATTGGCTCATAGAAGTTTGGAAGATACCCAGCCTGCCAATAGTGGGTTTCCTGCCGGTGATACACAGCCAGAGAATGACGAAATACCAGAGACTCAGCCGTGTAATAGCGGGCTACTGAGCACTCAGTCCGAGCATGACGAGATTCCTGAAACGCAGCCTAGTAATCATTCAAAATCGCTTCCGGACTTTGGCCGCGGCGATACCCAACAAGTCGCGCATGCAAGGTCGTTTGCAGATTTTGGCGGTAACGATACGCAAAGCTCCCGGAAAGACTTGGATAACAATATACTTTCATCCATTGAGTCCAACCATGCGCGCCGCGGGAATGTTCGCTCTGATTACTTACAAGATCTCAATACGCCTACACGGCACGTTGGTAAGCATCGGTTAGACGGTGAAGTGTCAGAAGGCGATACCACACATGTGAGTTCCTCCAGCGGAGAGGAAGAAAATAATATACAGTCTTCGTATGAGGCTATTAACGATACCAATTCACTTGATGAACCTGTACGGCTCAGATGGCAGAGAGGACAAGCTTCTGCGATCAAAGGTCATAATTCCTCCCAAGTGATTCCAAGCACTTCACCTGAAGCAGTGGTGCTTGCACCACCAACGACTTTGAAACGGCCGCATGCTAGTACGGGGTTCATGAGGAATACGACGGCTAGGTTAGATGAAACCCCACTGGTAGATCATTCAAGACGACATTTAAAGCAAATGAACCAAGACAAATCGCATATTGTTGTGGGATCGCCGGTATGGGCTAAATGGAGTGACGGGAACATTTATGCATCTATTTATAAAGGAGAAGTGTGTAGTAAGAAAGGAGCTGTAGTGCAACGAGTACTATATGGAGACGGCCAAGACGGCGAAGCTTCAGTAACGCATGAGTTGGATTTACGGCCTGGTGACAGTGTCAAAATTATAGGCCAAAGAGGTACTATATACAAAATTGTTTCATTAGAAGTTGATCCTGATGCTTTAGATTGGCAAATATATGCACCGGGGGGTTATAACTCATTAACATTACTCAGCGCCGGTAAGGGTGGCTCTAAACGAAAGGTAATGGTAAAAGAAATATGTATGAGTAACAAGATATTTCAAGAATATTTAAAAAAGCGAGCTTTGGAACATCAAGATGAGCCCAATGTTGTACATGAACAAGTGAGCCTGTCCAGTCCATTATATGTCGAAGAAACTCCATCCAATGTTCAGAAAGTACAGGATAAAAGTCCGCTTACGCCGACCGTTGTGAAACAAGAATGGGTGAGGCACGAGGGTAAAATGTTTGACAAGTGCATTTTTGTGATATCTGGAATGTCTGACGGGGATTTGGATTTGTTGACTAAGATAATTGAAGACGGAGATGGTAAAATTTTAAAGAATGGATTCAAAGAATTATTTGATCTTAAGACTGGCCGAGGCGGGCATGCCCAGTTTATATTTAAAGAGGATTCTGGGCGTTTGAACGGTTACGGTATAAGATTTGGAGCTGTAATATCTAAGAATTGTTCACGTACACCTAAATACCTTGAAGGACTTGCACTGGGGCTTCCGTGCATCAGCTGGAGGTTTATTCTTGACTGCCAACAAGAGGACAAGTTCATTGATACTTGGTCGAAGTATCTGCTAGCAGCAGGTACTAGCGATGCTCTTGATAGTAGCTATATTAGCTATGATCTAGTAGGGTTTCACAAAAGATGGATAGAAGGACAAATGTTACAGGACCAATTTGCAGCCAGGTGCCTAGCACTAAATGATGTTCATTGTCCACTCTACGTTGTTGGGTCCAAAAGTTCTAAAAGCGAACTCAGTACAATTTGTTTCCTGCTTCTAGCCATTGGTGGGAATCCGATAAAAATTTCTTCTGATTCCATTAATGAAAAGGAAATCACTAAAAAGGGCGGAGGAATTGTAGTTGATCTCAATCAAAGAGCACAAAACGAGGACGAGGACGAGTACAAGAAAAAAGCATCTACGAAAAAAAGACCTGCTTTATCAATTGCAAACATTGCTAGTTTGGAAAAGCCAGGCAGTGTCGTCACTGTGACAAAAGAGTGGGTGATACAATGCATTATAAATAGAAGATTATTGGAGATTTAAATAGCAACAATAACGACGAGTAAAATAACAAGTAAATAATAGAAATGTCGGACCCCTCTGACACCCATCAATCATGTAACTTCTGAGAAGTATCCAGACGAGTTCTTAAAAGGCCCTAAAATACTTTATCTGGTCGCCCGGGAATCACCACTCACCTGGTGGGAAATGAATCAACAGAATTACAAAACTTCTAGCCGTGAAGCCATTCCTTGATACAGATATGAAAACATCAGAACGATGCCCAACTGCACGCAGAATACGAAGATGAACTCAAGATCCTTAAAACAGTGAACAGTTTGTCTTAAAGGGCGACGTAAACATAGTGAAGAGAAAAAAAAAAAAAAGAAGAAAAAATTTCTTCACGCACCACGATATAAGAGTTTATTACGCGCGATCAGATTTGAATCCAGATCCAGATCAGCGTTTTACGTAATCAGCCGTATGGCTCTAACAAAAAGCTACAAGCTTAATATGGTTGACTAAATAGGGTTCTTGAAACAATACCCTACAAGATTATCAAATATAAGTCTAACCGTGTGTTTAAAAAATGCATGTAGATACAAGGCAGGCAAAAGTAGTAACCTCTCCAAATGAGGAAAGCGCATCTGGTCAAAGACCAAATATGACGTATAATCTATAGTCATCACACCAAGTAGCTGTTATAGCTTTAAAATGGTGTTTGAGAGACTTGTGCCACATGATCACGATCAATGATATCATCGACACATAAATGTACTTCACATGCCAACCGGCCGGGATGATGATTTACATGTTGAATTAGGCACCTATAGAACGCTCTTGTCTCCTGTCAGCTGACAAGGGCGCACCAACTCATTTTTATTATTAGAATATTGCCGCATTTTGCAATACCGGCCCGGACGCCCAAATTTGCCTCCTTTATTAGCAACCGTTTGATCACACGTGTTGAAATGAAACAGTCATATTTAAAAAGGGTTTAATATGACCAAAAACAGATCTCACGTGAAACCCGTAAACACAGGCGGGAAGTGGAATGTGCTACCAGCAGTACACCATTTTGAAAATGACGCGTACATAACATTCCAAGCAATAGTTAGCTGATACTCAAAAGTACATGATTAAAAATGACAGGAGGTTAATTTTTGCGTTGATTATAATTATTGTTCCAACTCGTCCTTTGGAGCAAGCTTACGGGATCTCGATCCACTTGCGCATTATCAAAAGAAATGTAGAACTACAAATAATGGGTAAGATGGGTATGTACGTTTGCTAAAATCAGACTTACACAACAACAAGACTATTAATCATACATGTATATGTATGTATGTATGTATATATGTGTGTATGTCATATTAGTCGACAAGAACAGCGTACATGTTTACTCAGTGTGGAGTATCACATGGTGGTCAAGTTGGGCATTAAAAAAATTACCCCGGATTTTGATCGGCCGGGCTCAGAATAAGTATATATTTTAGACTTTTCTTGGTACCGATGGTATGGAATCTACGCGGCCACGGGCACTGTTGGGCCGGGAATCTTGCGATCGATCTGAGATCTCTCACCGCTCAAGTTGCAACTAAGCTAAGCTAAAAAACCCTGGGGAAAACTCTAGCCCGTGGCTAGTCTGGCCCAACTACTGATATGGATCCAATTAGGCCATATCTAGCCCATGTATATCTACACATGCAACCCATCTAATAGGCTGCTGGTTAGGTACATTTTGAGACTAATAGTTTTTGTCCTGTTGGGGAAACCCATTTTTTTCTTGGTATCAATAATGCACTGATTACTGTCAATCACCACACGCATGAGTGTTATGACTGAATTCAGTAGACTCATCCAAAAATTTAGCTGAAAAAACCATGAGATATTCATACTTACTCATTGTTTGTAGTGATCTATCAGCTAGGCCCCTTTAGTAACTATAATAATGATCATGTGTGAAAGTTGTATCTCAAATGTGGAACAAGCTATATATATTTGTCCTATTAAAGTAGACCCATAGCCAACCACTCTTAGCTTCTGTAGTTTGTTTATCTTTTATCTTTTTCTACATCCAAGTGTACTGGAATCAGCACTGTGTGTCCTTGTTGAACATAACAAAGAGTTGGTGTTTTTCTTAGACTGTTTGGATTCTTGTACTAGAGCTGATTATTTAACATACCAGGTGGCTGCCCCAGATTTCAGGGCAAAACTACTACTGGCAACATTATAAAAGAAAAATAAAATAATAAAACAAAACAAAACAAAAAAAAAACAAAACAAAAAGTAAGTATCTATTCTTTTACTTTATTAATATTCCTTTTCATATTCAAAACAGTTTTCAACTGACTAACTAAGTTCGGCTGAACTCAAAGCAACACGCAGTGTGCGAAATTGTGGGGGTAAAAGAGACAAACTTTGACAGATCGCGCAGTCCGATACAATTTTTTTTTTACCTCTGTCTCTCGCATGTCACCGCGATTGTGTGCACAAGCAATTGGCGCACGCGCTAACATTGTTGTATATTAATAGCTATAGGCGTTAACATTTGTGCCGATTCCGCTTTCGATCTGAGCCCAGCCTCTGACTAAGCCTGCGTGTGTGTGGACTACAACGGCTTTTTCTCTCGTATACGCTCTTTATTTTTTATTACTTTTTTTTATATTTTACTTTGACTTTTTTTTTTGGACAGGCCCTGTGCTGTGAGTGAACGCGCGTTACACAATTTGGTAGTAGCTATAGCTGCTGTTACTACGACGTCACAACAAGTTTCCTTCATATTCTTTTTTTTTTTATTCTTTAATTTTTTTTATTTTTCATTTTTCTTTATTGCCTCCCAACAAATCAGCAAAAAATCCAAGGCTGCTGTTGCTTGCCAGCTCTTCTTGGTTTTGATTCACTGCATTATTCGGCCTTTAGGGGACCGTTCGGCTTTTTGTTACCAGTGCGGTGTTTTTTTTTTTTAGCTAGGGGCAGTAACTAGCACAAATCTATCTCTGCCATCACCATCTTAAAAAAAAAAAAAAAAAAAAAAAACAATAAAAACTATTCCCCGAGATTTTAACTAACTTAACATTTTTAAAATCTAATCAACCTGCTAGGATTCGTCCAACAACTTTCTCTCTTCTCATCCAGTCCGATTTTTTTTCCACTGCAAGTGTACTTCGCTCCTAAAGTACCCTCGAGAAATTTTCGAAATAGTATACTGCGGGGTTTGCTTGTTCCTTGTCTGGGATCTGTCGAAAGGTGAACAAAAACATAACTGTAAGTGCATGCTGAATGATTATAATGTACGACTTTTTTTTTACTTTCGTGGCAAGAGCACTGACCATATATTTGTAGTCCAAGTTTTGTCAAGTTCTTTTCAGTATACAAGATAGTGTGGAAACTGGGTGTGATATTTTGTGGATTTTTTCTTGGAGACTATTTTTTACTCGTTGGTAAAGAGATATTCTGATAGTTCCAGTTTTGCTTATTGGTAACTTTATAACAGGGCCTATTTGACTCTTTTAATGCTCACGTATCCCCCCCTCGAATGGATATCTCGGCTATGGGGATGAATCAGGATTCTTATAATTCAGGTCGCCCTTCAGATCTTTATGGCACTGATTCAAACGGTAATCGGTTCATGTCGTTTTTTGGTAACGGTGGTTCTCCCCAAGGAATGGCGTTGAATCTATCATCTGAGCATGCATCATCTGTTTCTCAAGGTTTAAATGACAGCAATAATAACGGTACTAATAATACTAATAATACTAATAATACTAATAATTTGAAGAACGGTACCAACGGCAATATGAATGCAAATAACAACAATGGTATAGGCCAGGAACCTATAAGGGCAAAGGAGCCGATACCTTTAAAATCAACCCTGATTAAAACTGATAAACCTCGGCCGCATATTTGTGCAACGTGTACGCGATCATTTGCAAGATTAGAGCATTTGAAGCGACATGAGCGGTCTCATACCAAGGAAAAGCCGTTCCAGTGTCCTGTTTGCGAACGTTGCTTCGCTAGAAGAGATTTGTTGCTACGACATAAGCAAAAGTTGCATGCTGCATTTCCTGAGCCTCCTAAACGACGCGGTCCAGCGAAAAAGAAAGTCAAGACTACTAATGCAGACTCGAATTCGGTTAACTCGCCGTCGAAATTATTATCTGGAGGAGTGCCGGCATCAAGTCTTGGTAATGTTGTTGTTGCTGCCTCAAGTCCCCACGTTCTTGGGAGCCTTAATACCAGCAATACCACTCCCAGTGATATTGTTGACCCTGGAAGTGTGGGGCAATCAAGTTCGATGTCGCCTTCGGTTGGGATAATGCAACCTGTGAACGCATTTGTTCATAATGATTCCGATAGTGGCAGTGATTTTTTCGGATTTTCTGGCAATGGTAATAATGAGCTTTCTCCACCAGACACTATGCCCTTCGCGAACTTGCTGAAGAATCAGTTGAATAGTGGTGCAAGAGCTCGTTCTGCTTCATTTTCCGCTGTTAATTCAACTTCTTATTCCAAGATCAAAGACGTTGAAGCTTTCAACATTTCCACCTCTGCATTGCATCCCACAGCCCCTCCTCAAGTTGGGTTCTCGACCCCACAAATGCTTCCTACGGACTTCCCAGACTCAAATATAGACGAAGTACAACTGGAGGAGTTTTTAAACTCGTCAAACCCTTTATTTATCAACCCTCAACTCCTTGGTCAACAAGAAACTGATCTTTTTGGAAGATCTCAACAAAGTCGGCAGCAAGAGCCACTTCAGCAACACCAGCACCAGCAACAACATCAACACCAACACCAACAGCATCTCCAACAACACCAGCACCAGCAACAACAACGGCAATTGTACGATATTAATGACCGCGTTCCTTCTACAATGTTACAGAGCTTCACATTAGATGATGACATGTCTCCGTCAAGTGGTAGCAGAATAGGTGGTGCAGATGATCTTTCGTGGATTCCACCAAATGAAAGTGCTACTCCACAAAGTATTCTCAATTCAACAAAGTTTTCTCCTCATGACAACGATAACATAGCTGTTGACTCGCCATTATCGCTCAATTTGACTAACCCTTTTGGTGCTCCTGATACTTTAAGCAATGCGACAGTTCCGAACCCGGCGCAGCAGGACATGAATGGCAATAGTTCTAATCCTGGTGTTGGTGGTGTTGGTGGTGGTGGCGGTGATATTACAAGCTCTTTGAACCCAAATGCGGATTTTTTAGATTTTTTTGGGCCTAACAGTACTTTTGCTGGTGGGAACAATGAAAATTCTATGTCATTTTCCAACGATTTGAATTTTTTCCAAGTCGGCAAAAGTGAGCCAGTGAGTTATGAAGACTCTATGGGTGTTCAGAATAGTACACTTCCTACCAGAGGTTTCAGGATGACGGCTGATTTACGCGCGCATGTTTTGGACTCATTAAGTCACCCCACGCCATTTAATTTACATCGGTCTGCTCAGCTCCCATCTACTCAGGAACTACAACGATACATTAATGCTTACTGTGAAAACTTTGGACAGCACTTACCTTTTTTACACCATTCCATGGAGTTTACTCACGAAAATGTAGCGCTTGCCCTGGGGATGGCTGCTATTGGAGCGTTATACACGTTTGAGCACTCTATATCCGTTAGCATATTTGAGCTGTCTCGAAGCTGTATCCATATTTATCTAGAGTCACGACGCAGCCGACGGGATGTTAAGCCTAACGGTACTGCTCAAACCGATAATAGCACGCCATTATGGTTGGTGCAGTCTTTGATTCTTGGTGTGCTTTACGGTATGTTTAGCAGAGAGCCCTTAGCTAACGAAATTGCAGTAGCTCAGGCTAATGCTGTAGTTTCTTTGGCTAAAGCTGCCGGGTTGACTCAGCCACCACACAAATTTTTGAGACTAGAGCCATCTGACTACGAACGGGGGTTACCTGAAACCAACTGGAAGAATTTTGTCGTATCACAAGAACGGATTCGAACTATGCATGTAGTACACATTATTTCGTGTATGTTTGCTACCTCGTTCAATGTTTCTCCAGCCGTTCGTAACGAGGATCTCAGATGTGGTTCTCCTTGTGATGAGTCTCTGTGGACTGCGCGGACCTCAGTTGAATGGTGGGAGATTCTCACCCGAAAGGAAATGGCCCACAAGTTGCTTGAAGTAAGTGAGGGACCTTCTTATCAACAGTGCATGGCATGGTTTTTACAAGGTAATGCGGTCATGATCAAAGTACCACAGTTTATGCTTCTCAGTCTCATTTACGGGATCCACTTGGAAATATATCTGCGACGACTGAATTTTGACAAAAGCTATACCGGTGATAACAAGACATTAGAATGGATCAAGGTGCACAAAGAGCCTATGGAAAGTGTTTTGCGCGCTTGGGAAACAACATGGTCGTTGTCGCCCTTGGCGTCACTGAGCCCGTCAAGTCAATATGGGCCGATCATGAGCGACTCGATCCCGCTTTCGTCTTTAGCGCACGCTAGAGTCTATCTTGATATGCGTAAGGCAAAGGAATGCTTTTGGAAACGCAACTGGGAAGGGATGGGGGTCGCACTTCACGAGATGGACTCTATCTGCACGATGCAAGATGAAAGTGCTGGTACCGTTACGTTTGACGGACTAGCCGAAGCTGCCTCATATTGTGCTGATGCCATTTCACTGTGGGAAAAGCATTCTGTAAGATGGACTCCTGAAATCACTACAAAGCAAACATTCCTGCATACTTTGATCTCCCTGGTAGACTCTGCTTTAATTGTTTCAGAGTTTTTACGCAGAGTCAGCTTGCGTCAATCTTGTGACTGGCGCGAAAACGAGGTAACTCTGTTGCACAGGGTTATCAAAATTGTGCGCCGTGTAGTAGACGTTGTAGGCGTCGGTGCTGTTGACCCCGAGGAAGATTGTGGTGGGTTATTTGCCCGACGTGGTTCTACCAAGTCCAGTCGTGCTGATAGCACTACAGAGGAATCAGTGCTTGGTATCAATAAGCAATTCAAGATGGCAAACATTAAGAATGAGCTTGATGCTGTCAAGAACGAGCAAGATGTGTTAAACATTTCTGGATCAGCCATCAGTGAAGTCAATACTTCAGCAGTGGCAGTCAACTGCGCTGTCAGGGTATTGCAATCTGTTGCATCTATCCTCAGCAAAAGCTACGTATGGCCGTATGCCGCTGTAATGGCTGAAGGTCTCAAAGCCAGGAGCTTTCAAATCAAGATGAATTATAATAATAGTGACATGATGGCATTTAACGGTAACGAAACGAATTAGAAAAGACAACAAGAAAAGAACAGGTATGAAAGATTACCGCTTTTTCTGTAGTTAGATTAGATGTGAAATGATATATAGAAATACAAGTTATATTTATTAATTTTTTTTATTACTATTAATGTTATAATAACAATACTATCGGGTATATATATAAGTTTTTTGTTTGTTTTTTTTTTTTTCATTACTGGGTGGTGTTTTGCTCAACTTGGAGAGATGTTGCAACTTCTAGCCATTTAGAGGCCTCGAATTCACTTATGGCAATCTTGTTACTGGTAGCTCCATCTTTACTATCATCGCCAATACTGTTTTCAGCCACAGACACTGAAGTGGTATCTACCAAAACTGATGATATAGTTTCGGCAGTCAGAGCCAAGTTACGTCGCACTTCGCCGCTTCGCTCAAACTCTTGTTTTATAGCATTTTCCTTCACTTTAGTGCCCAGCAAATCTGAAAACTTTTTGGAGATCTCTGATAGTCGTTGGCCGCCTAATGCTAGTCCTGGAGATACCTTAGCCAAAGTACCTAGTAACACCAGCGATAATATCTTGATGTCGTGGTCGTCGTCCAATCCTACCAACGCACAATCAACCATATCCTCGATAGGCGTTCTACTGTCTTCGCCGATTGGTGTGGACAATAACTCCAACGGTGCGCGGCTCGCTAGAGTAAACAGAACCTCAAATGCAGTTTTCCGCAAATCAAGACCGTCATCAACGCGATGCTTAAACGGGCCCATCTGTACCGTACGTATCAACGAGTTGTCTACGCGCGTTTCCTTGTACAACAAAGGCAACGCTCGCTCAACTATCAGTCGGCGACCCTCTTCATCTCCCCATAGCAACTCTTGCTTGTTGTGGATCGCTGCCAAAAATACTTGTAACGCTACCTGTCTTACAGTCCTGTCAGAATCCTCAATGAGAGCAAGGAACTCGGTAACAAGTGGCTGTAAAAGTGCATCATACTCTGAGTGGTCAACCAACGAGAGCGAATGGCTGCCAAACGTGTACCGAACAGTTGTGATGACAGTTTGTCGCACGAATGAGTCGGCAGATTGTAACTTCTCGTGCAGCAGTGGCAAGAACTTGGCAGGCTGTAACAACGCAAGTTGTCCTGCACATTCAGAAACAGCTAGTTTCACGTTATCATCAGAACTGTTGATTTGGAATAGTATCTTCCATAATTGGTCCTCGAAGGGTCGGCCATCGTAGTCAGCCAATTTGCCCAGCTCTAACAATGCAGTTCGCAGCGCAATCAAATATAAATACAATAATCTGCCGCCCTTCTTTGCTGTTAAGCTGATCCGGCATGATAAATCTTCAATCATGTTGTCAGCCTTGGGGTCTCTGATGATGAGTTTACCAATAGTAGACGCCGCCTCAAGCTGTACAGCCGTTGTTAACGTCAATGAAACTCCTGCGTTTTCGGTACCTGTAGTAGATCCCGTAGCAGAGTCGGGAGCTTCATCATTAGTCTGTTCTGTCTCAATAAACTTGTACAAGGCTTGAACTAATGGCTTAATTTCAATAGTGATACCCTCTTGTTCGACTAAATCAGAAATTAGCTGCAAGTTCCATATCAGCTTGGATTCATCCAGCTGAATAATTTCTTGTTGGCATTTTGATACCAAATCAGTTTCATTGGTTGCCGAAATGAAAACTGCAGCAATTTTAGCAACAACCTCGCTATTTTCTTCGTTGACGCGCGACACAACCTCTTCATAAGTAGTTTTGTTAATAGGCGCATCTTCCAAATATCGTTGGAATACCTGTACTAAGAGCCCACTGATCTGACTTATGACTCCTTTCTTAACAGTTTCAAGTACTTTAAGAGCAAAGTTCAGCGTATCTGGTACAGCGGCAATTTTACCCAATATATCCAAGCTGACATCCAGTAAAGCCATGTCACCATTTAGTCCTTCTTCAAGAACATTCTTGCTTCCATTGTCGAAAAACAACTGGGTTATTTCTTTGTACGAAGTAACTTCTGTCACTGCCTTGCTCTGTGATGCGCTCGTTAAAATTTTAGCCAAAGACTGCAATGACAGGTATCGCAGCTGTCTATAACTCTTCGATAAGAATGATATGAGTACAACCATAATGTCTTTATACCATTCAGCAGGTATCATATCGTCTCTGCCTCTTGGTGTGCCACCTGAAATATGCTCTACAGCCAAAATAGCCTTGATTCGGAGAGGTTCATTGTCAAGACTCTGGCGAATAGCTATTAACCCTTCATCAATGCTGAACGAAGGTTGACCAAATTTCAGCTCGGAAATTAGTTTCGCTACTATCCACAAAGCAGTACCTCTTCCTTCGACGTCTAGTGAGTTTGACTTAGCACGCTCAAGAGCTGCCTCGTACACTTTTTGAGTCTCAGTATCGGTGAAAGAAGTATTGCCATCAGTTAAAATATTCCACGCAACTAACAGTGCTTGGTTAGCAATTTTATATTGAGAGCCTTGCATGCCTTGTACCACAATAGAAGCCAAATCTTTGTGATCCTGGTCTTCAACTTCAAGGAAAATACACTCAATTAACGCCAGAACTTCGTTCATCAAGCCTGAAGGGTTTCTCAGCGATTCTACTAATTCAATGATATGCGCCCGTTCTTCGCTGCTAAGATTATTGCCCAGTGCCGTAACTAGAGGTTTCAAAACATCTATAAAAAACTTTCCAACTAACGTTGTATTTGTGTCTTGAAATTTCCCCTTCGATACACGGTGTGCTATAACGTTTATCAAAGGTCCAGCTTCATTAAGCAGTATCTGGCCAGGATCAGTCTCTGGTATTATCATGCTAGCATCTGAACGTCGCCGTTTAGAAGCTCTATTGCTGTGCTTGACAGGAAAGATATTTTTACCACCAACCTCGTAAAATGCTCGCAAAGTATCCACTAATTGGCTAACTATAGTCAGCTCTTCTTCTTTGGCTAACTGGATAATCAGCGGATGTAGCAAAGAGCGATAAATTTTGGAGTATGTGGTCGGCAGACTATAAACAAGTGTACCACACAATTTAGCAGAAACCCATCTAAGTCTCCAACTTTGGTCGTCATCGTCAGCCACTAATTCGTCCTCGCTAATATTGTACTCATCATCGCCAAAGTCCACATCATCCTCGTCGTCAACAGCCATGTCATCGTCTGAGGTGGTGTCCTTGGTACTAAATTGCTCCAAGCTATTCTTAATCTCTTCTTCTTCCTCAAAATCGGTGATGTGGTTTGGATCATAGCTGAGGAATGTAAGGCAAATACTGAATATTTCTTCAAGATAAGGTTCAATAGCTCTTGTCCCCAGGTTTGCAGAAGTTATGTTATCAAGTGCAGTCAAAACAGCTTCACGAAGTTCAAAATAGATTGCATGCTTGTCATCTTCATCTTCATCTTCATCTTCATCTTCATCTTCGTCGTTTTCATCGTCAAGCTCTTCGTCGCTGGCCCGTTCTCCAGCTGATTCCTCAAGTAGTTCCAATCTGAGGCTCGATATAATCAAAGGCATAAGGGTGGGTAATGCTAGCTTGAATTTGGTACCGTTCATCTTGGCCAATGTTCCACAAAGAAATATTAGCGATTTTATGTATTCAATATCATTTCTGTGTGTAGTGAGACCGTTTTCAATAAATGCGACAAGCTGATTCCATTGCTGATCGTTAAACTGCTTGGAAAGAATACCTAATGCAATGACTGCCCGTTTCCTGAACAGGCCCCTTGAGCTTGAAATAATTTCTGTAAGAGTGGTACCAGCTTCAATGGTTTGTGTTTCACTGAGTGCGCCGCTAAACCGTTTGAAGACATCAATTAGCACGTCCATGCCATCTATTGTTCTTCTAGTAGGGTCCTTTGCAGTATTCAGTAGTACTCCTAAAACTGTCTTAGTAACAGCATTAGCAACAACCGGGCCTGACCAGACATTGAGAATAACTGTACGCAGGGCAAGATTAGATATCGATGTTCGTTCTTCAGGAGTTTGAAGAGAGTTTTGCTGATGCGTGGAGGGGTTAGCCTGGCGATCAATTAATGCTTTCAGAATCGTATGAATCTCCTTGTCATTAATTGCTCGTACCAAAGGTTCAAGACACTTCACCGCCTGGTTTTGAACTTCTGAAACTGAATCATCCAATTTGCTTAGTACCGCATTGAAAATAGTAATGCCAAATTTCGGATCTGCTGCCAAAAGCCTTGCTGTATCGGGATTTGACAACGCTGCGTTCAAATCATTGAATCCCATAAACCGTAAATCAGAATCAATGGACTGTAGCTTGTCTAAAGACGCTTGAAGCGTGTAAAGTCCACCACCGTACGACATTTTAGGGTAATTGTTAAATGTCAAATTATAAGTCTAACGCACTGAATGTTAGCTATAATACCCAAAGCGCTGCTGAACACACGTTATTTGGCTCGTTGGGCTCGATCGGTTTGAAAAACACCCGTACTTTCTCAGCGCGTACAAAGCATAACTGGTGCGCATGATCTTGATCCGGGTGTTGCTCATTTAATACACTATTGTAATAGTTATTTACGCGTTTAAAGCTCTGGAATTTTACGCACAGCACGTCATAAAAGATAGCATTGTAATAAATTCTATAATTTTCTAGTTCAAGTGATACAAGTCTAGTATGAAGTTCTACGTCCATATACCCTGAATCGTTTAACACCTCCATCAGGAATAATGACAAGCTTAACGTGAGTAAATGCATCATCCTCGGCGGCAGTCAATGAATGTTCCTCAGCTCTGGAATAAGCATGTTGTGTGTTAGGATGAGTCTTGACCTTAGGGACAATTGTTTTCCATCCGCTTGAGGTGGCAGAGACGTCTGCGTCGACTGAGTCGAGGTTGATTCCTTCAACAGTGACAGATTGAGGATAGTTTCCGAGGAAGTGGGCGGTATCGACAACAATCTTGTCAATATGGCCTCTAGCACCAAGCTTCACGATGACCCAGTCAACGTGACCAGGAGTTCTGCTTCTACTGGTTTCCCAGCCATCGGACATGTCTACACCACGTCCAGAAATCAGCAAGTTGTCGACAGTACCGAAATGCTGGTCGGAGTAGGCAATGGCCACACCACCGTTGGACACATGTGCAAGATCAATCTGGGTTGATCTGTCTTCAGGAAACACTGGGATGGGTGTTCCGTAAAGTCTGAATCGGGCAATACCTCCGTCAGGGTACATCCTAAGTCTAACGTGAGTGTAAGCCTTTTCGGTGATTTCATCTCTCAAAAAGAAGTGTCTCTGCGAAGGACCGCATTCTTGGACAGGGATGATGTTTTCTTCCCACTTGTTTGAGTGTTTGATGTAAATGGCTTCATCGTCACTGTTGAAAACAGCACCGTCGATAGAAATTGCGGGGGCATGATTACCATTGAAGAAAGCAGTATCAATCTCAGCACCAATGATCTTGGCACTTGATACACCCAACTTGAAAACGACCCAGTCGTATGGCTCGGGGTTGTGTCTTCTGGTTTCCCAACCGTCATACCAGGCACCGGCGGGAGTGAATCTACCAACTTCACGGACAGGAGCAGTGGGTTTATTCAAATTGTCTGCTTCAGCAAACCATTGGTCACTGTATGATAAAACTTTGCCACCAAGCTTGGCACCTATCAAGTCTGTTCAAAGTTAAAATACTGAAACATAAAACAAGTTTTTGACAATTGATTCACGGGAAGATAAGCCAACAATGTGGATCATCTGGAATTCGTCATATGTTCACTTTCCTTGTACTTACCAACATAATGCGAGACCTTCTTCTGGAACTCGTCGGCTTCAAGTGATTGAATATTAACCATTTTATAAGTTTTTGAAAGTATTATTTTGGAGAGTTCTGGCAAATGGGAAATTGGGGAATGGAAGGTATTAAATGGTCAGTGTTATATGTTATCTTGGATAGGATATCGGATAAGC